>VYXD01016269.1:989146-1051447 GCA_013397195.1 Hylia prasina
TTTTTTAATTCCCGGTTTTGTGTGCATCCTCCTCGCCCTCGATGCCTCTTTGAGCAGCATCCAGCGAGCGAGCGGGAGAAGGCGAGACAGAGAGGCAGAAGAGAAGATGAGGATAATTTGCAGACAGCTTGTCTTGTTGTTTTCTGGCTTTTGGGGACTAGCAATGGGAGCTTTTCCTAGCAGCGTGCAAATAGGTAAGCGCTGCATTGGGCTGCGTGCGAGTGTCTAGGGCTTTAATCCTTTGCGAAGTGAGTTGGAAAGGAGGCACTGAAGGCAGTTTTTGCAGATTTCTCCTCCAGCACCATCCCATTTCCGTGCCTGCACGAATCATCCTCGTGTTTCTGCATGTGTGCCTCCGTGTGTCTGCGTGTGTGTGTAAATATTTCTGTGTGCGTGCGGGAGGGAGGATGCTTGTCTTGTGCAGAACTCCTTCCAGCCCCGGGTGTGCGATATCGGCAGCGCAAGAAGGGGTTCGGGGCTGATCCCCCTTGGCTGCTTCAGCCTCCTCCGACTCCCTTGCTTTTGCCTGACAGTCGAAGGAATGACGAGTCCTGGGCACCCGAGGTTGCGGTAGCCGGCAGGGATGGGGGGGGGGGGGGGGAGTTGGTTAAAAGGCTACACCGTCCTTCGTGCCTCTCTGTAGTTGGAAAGTTTAGGGTTTTGTTGGTGTCTCCCTGTAGTGTGGTGCCCCATCCTCACCCCTTTCCCGTCGCCTCCTGCTTCCCTCCTTTCGGACGTGTTTCAGATGGGACGCAGCTATCTGAATTCTTTCCAGCTCAGCTCCATCACTGCATCATTTCTTGTGGACTTGCAAAGATGCTGCTAATAAGGCTGAGCTGCTCCCTGCCTGCACATGGCTGCAGAGGAGCAAAGTTCATTATATTCCTCTTCAGTTCGGATTATCCTACGCCGAGTTGGTATTCCTTTTTTTTAATCCAGAAAGCATCGTTCCGCTTAATCAGCCCGCCACTTAATGTGAGAGGCTGTTGAGCAGCTGATTTACCAGTGTGTTCGGTATCAGGGAGATGGAGGCTAAACACTTTAAAAGGTCACTGTAATCATGACAAATCTGGGTATTTATGTATGAAAGGCTGAAAACCGAGAAGTCAGAAAAGAAGCGTGAATGCATCAGGGAGGTTAAAATCGATTGAGGACGGTGATTTAAAGGCAGTGGTTGTGATGATGAATGCGATTAGTTCCTTATCCATTAAAGTCTTAGGACTTGCTTTACTGTGCAGCTTTGGGAGAGACAGTTGCTCGGTTTTACAAGACAGTAAGTAGCAAATGATTTACCCAAGCTTCTTTTGCTTTTTGCCTTTTTTTTTTTTTCCTGTTTTTTTGTAGGTGGTCTCTTCATCAGGAACACAGATCAGGAATACACTGCCTTTCGATTAGCAATCTTTCTTCATAACACCAGCCCCAATGCATCCGAAGCACCTTTTAATTTGGTTCCTCATGTAGACAACATTGAAACAGCTAACAGCTTCGCTGTAACAAATGCCTGTAAGTAAACATGCCACTGATCTGACCAGCTTAGGCGTAAATTGCAGTGGAAAGAACAGGAAACCACATCGTTGTCTTGCATTATAAATACATCAGGAAGTCTGTCTTCGGTACAGATACCCTTTGCAGAAGAGCAAAAGGGGCAGCAGTCCTTACTAGTTCCTTAGTGGAGCAAAATCCCCTCTCCTGCCTTCTGCTGACTAACCTGATGTGACATTTACTTCAGTAAAAAGTAAACTACAGCATTACTGTAGTTTCTTGCTTCCTGGTTTCTATGGAGATGAATTTTGTTGTCGTAAAGAAAAATTATGAATGTCTCAATAAGTGCATAAACCCCACACTTACTTTTGTTTGCGTCTGTGCATGCTGTGCCTTGCATGTATTTGAAAATATATGATAATGTTTGTGCTCCCAAATGCTTTTCTAATGGCTGGAAAGGAGACAGGGAAGCAGTGGTGTGCAGGATAATATATCTGACTTGCCTGACGCTGCAGTTGATCTGGTGATGTCACTTGAGGCAGCCCTGCTCTTATATTCTAGGTTGTAAATGTCTCTTACCATTTCGTAATGCATACATCCTGTGGATATGTCTCTATGCATCCATACATTGGTGCCAAATCAAGTTAGTATCTGATATACTTGATTTCACAGACCACCTCAGCTGGAACAAATATTCCCGTCCTACTGTATATTTTATAAACACACACACACCCCCACGTACACACAGATGCACATACACAATGAGAGGAAGACAGAGCAAGAAATGCCCTTAACAAATGAGGTAACATTTAATTTCTTTATTTTTTATTTTAAAAAACGTGACATATAATCAGATGAACTTGCTACATTTCAGTCACCTCAGGGTCTTTACTGGTGGTTAGAACACGTACTAGATACACCTAATCTCTGAGAGGGGCAAAGCATTATTTCTATTTATTTTTGTGTATGTCTGGCTTCTTAAAAGGAATTCATGTTATTATGTAAGACAGTGGTATACAGTGGGGCAAAGCTGAAGACTCTAGTAGCGTTACTACTTCAGTGTTCATGTTTCAGGACTCTATAGGTTTTCCTCTGTAGCTCTTAAGTTTTCGAATCCTTCCTCTTCATTCAAGAGTGAATTGCCTCTGGAAGTAGATGCACTAAGCAACATTGCTGAGCGAGTTTAAAATAGAAGCATACTGGAGAAGGTCTTAGTTTTCATCGTGCCTTTAAAATACGTGCTGTGCTTCACTTTCTCACTGCCATCTCTGTGGCACTTTTTTAATATGTAAACATACAATATGGTGTGCACTTCTCATGAATAATTTATTGCATGATTGCTAAATTTGTTTATACAAGTCTTTGCTACTTCAAGTTTCTGATGACCTTGCCACCTTGTTTAAGAGGAAAAGCTTCTGAGCTGCCAAAATGGCTCCATTCATTTTATGCAGGAAGGACTGATGTCCCATAAAGAGTGAATTCTGCATTAAGCAATGGATTAGTTGTGTTTAGCGTGGAAATCAGTATCAAATTCCATAAGGTAAAAAATTTCAAAAGATGCTTTGAACCTGGAAGGAATCAGGTCTGTGCAGGTGTAGTTCATTGAGAAAATATTACAGTTCATGTCAACTTTTGCAAGCACTGATAATATTTATTCTGTGGAGACCAATGACACATTACCTTTTTTAAACTTGAATTTTTAGTGAAAGAGGATGGGACTAAAATTTTTGTGTATGAAAATCAGTAGCTTTAGGTGAAGTCAATTATTCTAGCTTCTGCCTATGCATCTAGTTCAGACAATTTCTCAGGCTATTGTTACTTTTTGGATTAAGGATATTGCTTAGTCTTGCCATTTTAATGTTAGTGATTTAATTCTGATTTGCACAAATTTAAAATTGTCTAAAATGGGACCACTTTTCTATGTAAAACTAAACACCTTAGATTCAAAAAGTGTTTGCCCAAAATTCTGCTCATTTATACTATTTGCAGATTCTTCTCTGATTCCAAGCACCTTATGTTATTTTTGCCTTATATCTAACTGAGGAACACCTCTCCCATTATGTTTGCTGTCATTTATAGAAATAGTGATTCATAACCTGATCCTTTTTTTTCCTCTTTAAGCTGAAGCCAGCTCTGGTTCCAATGTGTTTAATAGCTTTAGAAATGATGAATCCTTGTAGAATGGGGGGAGGCAGAGAAAGAAGGGAAAATTAAATCTATATGCTTCTGTGTGTGTATGCTCATATAATTCTGTACATCTGTATTAAACAGAAGTAATCCTGAAGGCCTTATTTATGTTTCTGCTTGCCCCTTAAACCCACACTGCATTAGTCTTAAGTTTGCATTTATGTCATGTTTTGCAGTCTTGTGCCAATAATCTGACTACTTCTTCTTTTTAAAAGCATTTTATTGCTGAAGAATATTTTTTAAACAACAGATATTCTCCTAATGAAATGTAGGCAAACCGACTGACAACTGAATGAACATATCTCATGTTCCTTAAGCTAAATGTGAGCAGAGTCCTGCAAAAATCAATTGTCTGATAGCTGGAGGACACTGGCTTCCATGTGATTGAATTTGCTGGCTTGACAGAGGCTTCTAAAGCGCAGATGTGTGAGTTTTTCTAACCTAATTAAAGAAACCCCCACCATCAGCTCTGAATTCAGTGATTTCATGGTAATACAAAATGAAAACTCTTTGCTGAACCGCTGTGAAACAGTGGGTTTGGACCTTGCTATTTGCGTAGAAATTACTCAGAGCACATGTCCCCAAATATACAGTACAAAAGCCTTAGAGCTGCTGGACCAAGATGAATATTCATTCAAGCATAAAGCTCTGAGACATTACCAGTTTCCTCTGTTTCTGTTTCCATTTGCTGCAGAGGTTACTTGTGAAGATTCAGGGCCTGACCCTTTGGATGTGTCAGGGACAGTAGACAGATTATTCCAAAGGATTATGGATGGCATACTAGCAGGTAACTCACTGCAACACTGGCAAAACTTTATTTTTTTTTTTCTTTTCACTAGGTAAAAAACATACATCAAAATGTTCACCCAGGAGTACTTTTGGAACTGGAATAATTTTGTGTATTCAATGTCATTGCTAATTTCCAGTAGTTATTTTATGCATTTTTGTTTTCTTCAAACAGGCCTAGAACATTAGTATTTTTATTTTAAATCTTGAATGCATATGAAACAGGTTGCCTTAGCAGACGGAATCTGTTGTGAGTTATCAAAACTGATCTGATCTATATCACTTTGGAGAGTTCAGTCCTTTTTCTTTTCCCTTCACATTTGTGTGTTTTATTTAAACTCTGTTCATTTCTTTTGTACTACATACATTATTCAGAGAATCCCTCTTACTGACAGACCTGAAATTATTCCAAAACATGAATAGTACAAGATTCTTCCTCATCAGAACACAATACACCAGAGCTGAAACATTTGTCTATTGGCATACATTGGTTTGCAACTTACAAGGAGGAAATTCTGCTCATGATTAGAAATCTACCTGCATTCAGTTTAATTTCAGATGTTGGAGCAATACATTGATTTTTGGAGAGGATTGTATATATTTATTCTTTAGCCCAATGCAAAATAATTTTCTTCCCTCCATGCACCATCTATATAGTACATTAGATATAGTACATTAGTATATGTCAGCAACGCAGTCAACTTTAAACATGCTTGAATACTTATGAGAGGTAGTGCTATAATTTTACAAAGAACTATTGGCCTTTAACTATTTTCTTGGGGTTTAGAATTTTTCTGTTGAAGTTTCAAAAATCCTTAATCTATTACAGCTTGCAGTTCTTGCACAGAATTAGACTAAAGGGGATGAAGAGAGATTGATTCAAGTCTTTCATTAGTGTTTTATATTAAAAGTAAAGTTTTTCCTCTCTGAGTCTGACTTCATGTGTATTCTGAGATTAATATATACCTAATAAGTGTAATTTAGGGAAAATGAGACATTTTTTTCTTCTTTTGCACAGTTCTATTCTAACTAGATTTTGATCCCAGTAGATGCAAACCCCCCAAAACATAAGCTTGTTTATTATGCGCCTCATGGATGAGAAGAAAAGCCTACTGGAATTAAAAAATTGTATCTTGGAATAACTTTACTATTTCTTTGAGAGTTAATGTCTTGGACTCTTGTGCCCTCTAGATTTATGTGGGGTTGATGCCCTGAAATTGGAGGGCCTGATTCTGCCTCACTAGTGGGAATGCAGTTTCTGGGGAAGACCTACTGAGGTCAGAGGCAGCCCTGAGGACAGATAGGAGCCTCCCTTGTCACCCTCACCTCTCTGTGTGTTTGTTTCTGGGTTTGTGCGTGCTACTGAGGGGAGAGGCAATGTCATTTTGGAGTTAACTTTCTGCTGAGAACTCCAGAAAACTGGGGAAATAGACACACACATACTATTGCCCTTATATTGTGACTGTCTGTCATTTTACCTACAGGAGTTTCAACTTTGATTTACTCAGCTGCATCATGATGGGATTTTCATTAAATTCAGTTATTAATTCTGTTTTATAATTACAATTCAATTTAGCAATAGAAGCATAACCTTGGTTGAATAATCAGTGTCATTTAAAACCATGGTGTTCTTTATTTAGAAAGTTGAGGTTTCATACAGCTGAATGGTGTTGTGCTAGTCCCAAGGATGCAGTTTGGAGTGTGTTGGGAGTTACCATGAAGTCACGTTTTAACTGCAAAAGCGAATAGTGTACCAGTTGGCTAGAAAGATGGAACTGGATTAAATTTTACCCTTCTAAGATAGGTTTGATTACAAGAATCCTTTTGAAGTGAGTGTTTTGCTTTAATACATGGAATTTATATCAAGCTAGACTCCAATTATTGAAAACAATTTCTCTTAACGTTTTTATTATTAGCACTTGCTGATGAAATCAAAGAACGTGCTTGTACTTGGGTGTCATCTGCCCTAAGAAGGATTCTGTATATTTTAAGAGAGAAGAACATCCATATTCAAAGAGTTTCTTAGCTATAAATGTGATACTTGTAAATAGCCATACAACAGAGAGAAGATCAACTATCAATATCTCCAATCCATCAGAGTCTGGTTTTAATTTTCAAGTTTGTTGGGAAAATAGGTGAGGGGGCCTTTGCTGACATACAGTCAGATTTCTACCCTGGAAATCCAGAACATTCATTTCCCTGGCATTAAACAAAACTTTTTTCCTAGCATGTTACTGGACTGACTAAAACTTTAAACTCAAAAGCTTTATAGTAGCCTATAGAAATAATTTAATGTTCATTTCAGAGGATTAGTAAGAACGGTTGTGTTCCTTCATTCCTTTTGCAGAAGGCAGTGCAGTGCAGTACTTCCTGTGTAGGACAAAGCATTTTTTAACAAGTAAATTAAATTGATTAACTTCAGCTTTATCATTGTGATCTAAGTTTGTATGCTAGTCAAAATAACTCATGCATTTCATTTTTAGGTCTTGATTGTTTTGAGACTTGCTTGTTCATGAGAGGGGAAGACGTCTGCTTTGATTTCTTAGCGGTTTTAGATTCTACAGTGAATTGTGCAATTTCAGATTGTGAGCAGGTGAAGTTCTTTAAATTAAAACATGTTGGACCAAATAATCATTTCTCATAGTTCCTGTTCCTTAATAATATGACTGATTTAAGGGTATGAAATTTGTGCTAGTGCAAAAGTGAAGATGTCCCTGTGATTGCACCAGAGTAATTACAGGGAAAGATTAGCCTCTTCTATGGATTTCCATTCTCCTGGGTACTTAGCTTGAGGCGAAGATTTTGGATTAGTACAGCACCAAGTCTGCTTCTGCAACTGAAGTGGGCCTACCGAAGTTATGTGGTAGGACACAAAGTCAAACTAGATAATTTATTCCTATGTAAATCAAGAATTGTTGTGAAATTTGGAAAATAAATTTACTCCAAAGTATCTGATCACAGTGTCTTGTTTTGAAATTTTGATGTTGCTTTACTTTAATGAATCTTCTCAGAAGTTTTAACATCTTCCTCTATCTAGTTCAGGTTCTTACATAGATTTTGGTTTTTATTACGGTTTATGAAGATCTTACTGGCTTTAATGTTGAGTGGATTCAGTTGTTTGTCAATGCAGTTTATATCTTGAGTAATCTCAAAAATTCTCTATTAGTGATGTCTACTTTCAGGCACCCAAGTTCAAATAGAAAGGCTATCCTGCATTTTGGCACTCAGAGACATTCTAATATTTTCCAGGGTCCTTAGCAGCACCTGCCTTCCTGTTGGGAACTGCTTACTGCTGAGCACTTGGGAAAATCTGTCCTCCTCTGTGCAATAACACAGGGGCAAGTATCTTCTGTCAGTAGTGCTACTTCCTTCTGAAGTCCGTGTTTCTTCCCTACTCCTTCCCATAGCCCAGATGAAGTCTGCCTGATTTGTACAAATAATTGCAGGTTCCACGTGGTAAGAGGATGGAACCAGAGTGACACATACCCGTGACCCTTGTCCTGACAACACGTTGGAAGGATCCAGCTCATCCTTCCTCTTTACCAGTTCCTCCAGAGCTGACTATAGCTAAGTTTTGTGTTGGACTCAAATGGGAATACCAGGATACTTAAAACAAAGCTACTGTAATGGCTGGATTTTGACCAACTATGCTAACATTAACAAATTCCAATGCAAACACTGGCCCTTGTCCTGTAGTTGGGGGTTTTTTTTGGTTTGTTTGTTTGTTTGTTTGTTGGTGTTGTTTTTTTTTTTTCCCCTAGACAGAACTGTTTGTGATTTAAATAGGGGCTGTACCTGAGCAGTGATTGCCGATTGGAACCTCTTAAAAAGAAGGAGTAGTAGGAATCCATTTTATTTGCAAGGGGAATATGTTCTTATTTTTCATCTCATAGCTCAAATTTTTAAATGTATTAAGTTGCTTAACTCCTATTATTTTTAAAAACCAAAATGTTTAGCAATTGGACCCCTGGTACATAATTGCTAGTTTACAGAGAAAGTCAGTTGGGCTACTGTTTTCTTGTGTTCCACAGGCTATTTCAATATTGTACTTATATGCAGCACTTGCTCCTGAAGCATGCAGGCTTGTGCCATACCTTTCACTATATTCATGGCCAACAGGCAGTTGTTTTTTCCTGTAAATACAAATACAGCCCAAGAGAAAGAAAAGATACTTACCCTTTTCACTAGATTATTTATTAGACTATTTGTGGGGAAAGGCTTTAAACACATTTTGAAGATGTATTAAAATACATAATTATTTACTGTTTACTCATAACAGCTCTGTTTCTCACTTTCAGACCCTCTGTGGGGTAGAGCCTGTGCTATTTCTGCATGCACACTCTTCCTGTTGCTTCTGTGGTGTATTTTCAGAGTGATCTTTTAAAATAGCAACTTCATTTTCATTTGCACATGTTCTTGATGTAAAGTTCAGATATGCCTGGTGAATATCAGTCAAATTTTAGGAAAGTTCACAGGGAGAGAGTTAATTGCTGAAAAGAATTGAGGTCTTTATGCTTTGCTTGCCACAGTTTTCAAGGATATGGAATTTACATCTTCACATTGTGGTCTAAAAGGTGATGCATATGTTAGTATTATAAATTATTATGCAAAATAGTTAGGAATTATTATAAACAATATTCTGATTTTGTTAATTTCTTTCTCAGATATGTTATGCTTTTTGAAGATAATTTTTTGTTTTGCTTTTTGAAGATAATTTTTGATTATCTTCAAGGTCCCCTTCCAACCCAAACAATTCCATGATTTCTTTTTGTTAGAGATTTCACAGATGTCACCTTGTCAGGGTCAAATCTGTTTTCCCAGTGGTAAAGCGATTCATGTAATACATATCCAAGGTAAAAGCAGCAGAAAGAGAGGAAATCCTTATAGGAAAGGAAGTACAAAATGTAGTGTATTATTTGTCCCCAAAAACTTCCTGTACTACTTTAATATTCCTGATGTTCAGTAGAGGTGTTTCACACTACTAGTTAATGTGAGATCTGGATCTGGATAATGATGTGTTAAGGTCTGGAAAACACTGAGTATGAGGGAAAAAGAGTATATCAAACACAGATATGTTCATGTAAAATTCAGGAGAAAAAGCTATAATAATTTTTAAAGAGCATCTGCCTATCAGTAGACTGAGCTCTCTTTTCTCACCTAAGCTGATGGGGGGAAAGGGAAGAAGATTTTACAGACCCTCAGTCTCAGCAGAGTAGTGTAGGATCTTCTTTCAGTGATTTCCTCCAGGCTCTCTGTGTGGATCTGTCCTGGAGAGGTTTGCTAATAAAGGCCTTCAGCCTTGGTAATTTTCATTTGTTTAAACTGAGAAGAGTGTTTAAGAGTGGACTTTTCAAAAGCACTGCAGCTGGGAGGATAATTTCCTTTAAAAATCAATAGTCGTGGGCTCTTGGCTGACTCAGGAGTTTTCCTCACTTCTCCTCCAAGTGGAAAGCACAAGCCAAGTAAAAAGCTGTCTTTTGGGACTGTTTGCACACCCTGGTAACACTGTCTCTGTGTCTAGCTGTTTGTGTGGACTCCAATTGAGAGCCGGTCAGGGATTTTTCTTTCTCAGGTCCTTTGTGGAAAAATCACTATATTTGGTCAGTGCTTCTCTCAGGTGGTCAAAGCAGCAGAGTAATGCTGTATGATATGTTATTATATAGATTAATTAATAATTAGAGTTGCTGTCTGAAGGCACAAAGGTCCAAGAATAAGAGCATAAGAGGTGTATTGGGAGGATGTTCATTGGCATCTGCTGCAGGATTACGTATATCCCATGAAAGTGTGTGTCTGGAAGGTCAGGTGTAGTGCCAAAGGGAAGTGATCCAAGTTACAGGTCCTTACAGATGATGTAGGAAAGATGGGAAAGCAGTCTGGGGGAGGAAATGTTGACTGATGGCTATGAGCATCATTGCTTCCACGAAGAAAAAGTAAGGGTCACCAAGTAAGCGGGAGTGTGAGTGTGAGCATGCAGTAATGTTCACAGATTAAGGCTCTATGGGACCATTTTGGTCACCCAGTGGTACCATCAAGATGCTTGTCAGCCAGCATCAAGACCTGTATCCAACCTGTATTTTTTTTTTTTTCCCCAAATACATCCAGTGTTGACTTGAAGACTGAAGAAATATCACAGGTAAATTGTCATGTCATCAACACTTCATTGGGATGTGTCACCCAATGTCTTTATCTGTGTTCAGTGTAGGATCCATAAAGAGTAGGCAAGGAAAAAGTCTACTGGGTTTATTGTTGGCTGTTACTTTAGAGGGATACCATAATCACCATGATTTTCATCCAGTTGTCAGAGTTGTGCAGCTCCCAGAACTCCTGAGGTTTGTTCTGGATGCTTGGAACTGTGTCTTTCCAGTACAGAATGGTGGCTTGGGACACCCTTAGTAGCGTGGCTTAGGTATGGCAAGACATATAAGGACTTACTGGGGCCTTTTTCAAGTTCCCTTAAAAAATACATAGGGTGGACACAAATGGTAGGGCTTTTTCCCTCTCATAAGAAAAAAAAATCTCCTAACCCCTGCAGGGACTGTGGCTTGAAGCAACAGTAATATAAGCTTGGTAAATGTGTTCCAAGACCAATAACTACATTTTTTAGCTAACAAATGTATGTTAATTCCCATTATTTGTATTCACACACTCATCTACCTACAAATACAACTTAACAGTCATATATGTTACACATATTTCACTTTCTATGAGCCACAGAGGATGTGAATCTATTATTGCTTTCACCTGGAGGCTTTGGGCTGTTAGCTTAAGATATCAAGAGTTAGGAATTTAGCTTTGGAAATCCCTAGTTTCATCTGCTTTGTGTGTCAGACGAGATTGCAGCCTGAACACAAACATGATGATGAATGAGATTTAAAACACAAGAATATTTGCAGAAAGCAAAAGACTGAATAAAGGAATACACGAAGTGCTCCCATAGCTGTCTTTCATGATCTGTTGCACTGTTGTGAATAGCAAATGTATTGGAAAGAATAAAAAAGGACAAACCCTTTCTTTCCTGATACTATAAGTCACTTAAACAGGGAAAAAATAGTAACAGAAGACCTCAACTGTTAATTATTGTAATAGTAATAGTTGTATTTACAACGTTCTGTTTACTACCACTCCATACATTAAATGCTTTACTTCTTTATTATTTGGTTATTATTGAAATCAGCTGGGAAATGTAAAGATGTTTGCAGATAACTCAGAAAAAGAACAGGCACAGTTAATTCAAATGCATGGGAGCAGCAGATAATTGACAAGGTTTCAGCAGGTGCTGTGTGAGGTGATGTGGAGCTCAGAAATGAGAAACTACCCAGAGTAAGGACTCGTATTTAGAGTTTCAGATCTTGCCCCTGAAGTTGCTCTTTGCCCTTCGTTGACCCCCAGCTGGGAGGGAGAAGGGGTTCAAGATACATCAGGAGCTGTGGATTAAGGAAACACCATTATTTGATGTTGGGGAAAGAAGTTTCAGAGAACAGACTGACATGGAGTACTGCTTGCTGTATGGGGAGCTTTCTGCTTCTGAAAACAGGTGGAAGGTGTGGCTGGTGCTTGTGAACAGGGATCATAGCTGGTGTGAGCTGACATAAAAAAGCTTTAAGGTGAACATGTGGTTGTGCCAAGCTGGAAACTTAGTACAGAGGGGGAAGTAACACCTAGACCAGATGTCCAGTGAAGCACAGGAGGAGCTACAGAGTAGCACAAGACTAAAAAACACTGTTGCAAGAGACACAGAAAAAATTCTGTTCACTTCCATCAGCTATCTTCTTCTGCCTGGTTTTTATTGTTACATGCCCTGGCTTTACATGACAAAATGGGAACAGTGTTCAAGCAGCACCGCCAGTGGAAGCAGTTGACATGGTGCTTCCTATGCTCTGCACCACTGAAGAGGATCCTGGCATCCCAAAAGAGAAGTCATAATGTCCCAATCCTACCCCACAGCTAGGACAGGCTGTTGTGGCTTCTGAGTTCAGCACCAGAAGCCCCAGCAGCTTATTAGCTCCTGTCGTGTATTGATTGCAGATAACTGTCAGCTTAAGCACTGCAGGGAAATACAGGAAAAGGAAAGAGCATAAAACATTTGCTTCTTGGTAACAAACAAAAAAGAAATTGCATGCTTATATGACCTCAGAAAAACTCTGCCTGTTTTCATCTCTGTCTTACTTCCACAAGTCAGACTTAGACTTCAACAGGGTCAACACTTTGAGGGAGTGGTGGTGCTGTACCACAAAAAACAGTTCATGCAGATGAATTGAACTGGTTCCCTCCATTCTTTTCTGGGTCTCTAACAGATGCTGAAGGACTACTGTTTTTTTGGTTTCCTGATGGAAGGACCAGAAAGCCCATCATTCTTTCAGTTACTGTTTATGATGGGAATCTCTTGCTCTTCAGAACAGCTGGCGGGCACCAGAGCTTCACACCTTAATCACATTTTCTTTTTCAGCCTTTCACATACTATGCTAAAGGGAGACTAGCAGAAAATACTTTGAGCAATTACAGTAATAGGATAATAATAATTATTGCAGTTCCTTGCACTTATGTAGTGTCTGTGAGATTGAAATGAGATCCAGCATAATGTTCCCCCTTGGAAAAGGTGTAGATACCCCCTGCCAGCAGCAACACCTTGAGAAACTGCTCTCCAGGGCATCACCTTCCTGCTCCCTTGTATTTGATATGGTAAAGCAGGGCTGTACTGCCACCTTCCTATTCACGTCTGTGAGCAGTTGACTGCACAAATGAAGTCATGAAAGAGAATGTGAATGAGAGGAATCGGCACCATGAAGAAATTTCTTTTCCTCTTGTGCCTATAAAAGACAGGAGAACATTAAAGGATAATCTCTCCAGTTCAGAGGGAGCATGCTTACATAAGATATTTTCCTTTCTTGACTGCACATCATGTAGGTCTTAGAAAGACTAATTAAGACAGCGAAGTGTGTGCCACCAAAAATGTAACACACAGGTATTGCTTTAAACCTGCTGATTTCTTAAAAGATATGCTTTACAATAATGTACTGCCTTCCTGTCTGGGAAAGTATTGTCTGCAAACTGTTGGATTATCGGCACAGTAAGTTAGCAGTTTTTATCTACTGAAATAAAATCCTTTGGGGCCTTTTCTTGGCCCCAATAAAAGTGTTTCACATTTAACTAAAATTATAACGTTCAGTGTCAAGCTTTCAAATCTTTGTACCTATTGTTAGTCCTGTGATGATGATAAGTTCCTTATGGTATGTGACCATAGTAAAAAGGTGCTATAGTTTTTTCACTGAGGCAAAAATAGAAAAGTCGTTAAAAATCTTAGGGCTTGTTGGGTTTTTTTGTTGTTTGTTTTTTGTTTTTTTTTCCCCTTGTCGATACAGGTTGTAACTTTCCACATTGAGAGTAAAGAACAGTTCCAGGTTTTGGTGGGAACCTTCCTCTTTCTCTCAGCAGACAGAGATGGAAGCATTCAAAACCTGTCAGAAGACAGGAACAAAGCATGGGTGACTGAAAGAATTGTTTGTCACTTCCATTAATGTGTCTATCCTGTTGCTTGGCTTCAAGAGAGAAAGTAATGGCTCAGACTTCCTAAAGTCCAGCATGTACCACAATTCTGCTCCCTATATAGCCAGCTGTTACCCATAGTAGACCTCCAGTGAGGGCAGCTTGGATGTGGCCATTCCCAGTGCTGCCCTGGATGAAATGCTTTTACCACTGGTCATCATCATTGCATGAGAAGGCAACGTCAGAGGTTACACTGTAATACTTCCCACTCTCTTCTCTTCATCCTCACCAAGCAGATGTTTTGGTCCCTGATGTCTGTTTGGCTGTGATCCCCTGGAAATTGTAACACCCTACAGTGGTCCCTAAGGATTGCAGCAGAGGTTTGCTGGAGTATTTTGTTTCCACCACTCCTGTGCTTACCCAGCTAATTCTATCTCCATTTGCCTTTGTGAGGGACATGAGGAGAGCAGAAGATGGCAACCCTGTCCTTACTGGGGCCTTTTACTCGTGCATCTACATTTCATCCAGTACAGCCTCTACCCAGACAAATTTTTGGAGCTTGGACTGTTTTCTTAGGATTGTTACTCGTGTTTCAAATTATACACTTGGTTGGCAGTGTTTGTACCCAAGAAAGGAGGTTTGGGATAATAGGAACAGGTCGCTGAGGCTACGCTGCAGTATTTTGGGATCATGTCTTAGGTTGAGCTGCAGATACATGCAAAAACATCTTACTTGGTTTCTCCTCTCTGTGCGTAGAGAAAGCTCTATAAAACATTTAAATACCTTTAAAATGCTGTATTTTGGCTTTATGTGGAGACCTGTAAACCTTTAGGAGATGCTTTTCATGAAGAGACTTTAAAGTACTTTAAGCACTGCACATCCTGGCAGGGCAAATTCCAATACTCTGTTGGAAGCTTGGATGGGAGTTATTTTACTTAGACCAAGTTGTTAATTTCTGGTTGAAACTGTTGCCCAGAAGTCTGTGTAAATGTGTATAGCTGACAGAGAGCTGTCCTTCTGTGTGTGTATTTTTGTACTACTTTCAGCCATTTCAATGATTGAAATACTTAATCTAGCACTCAGACAGCTTTTGGATTTATGACAGTCCCTGAAGGACTTTGGCTTACAGTTATTCATATAGGTAGTTTTGAAAATTTATGACAGAAATAATAACTCTGTGGTAATATTCATCCAGTTGCTTATTTAGAGCACCCAGTGTGAGAACAAAAAAATGAGCAGCTGGAAATTCCTGGGGCAAAGCTTTGGCTCAGTGCTCTGCTGTCCCTCACAGGATGGGGACGCCAGAGACATTTCAGAGACTTAAAGCAGTTTTCAGAATTTGCTGAGTTGTAAAACCGAAGTGAAATTTGTCAAGCAACTAGCATATTTAACTGTATTTTAGGTGCTGTCCTTATCTATTTCAACTTAATTATTGGTTTTTAATATTCAGGTATGTACACATGCATTGTAGAAGCATTTAGTGAGTCACCTCTGTCCCGCTCCACATGCTGCTCACAGGATGATAGTGATTTTAAGCAGCTTGTTCTGACCCTCCTGCTCCTCTGTCATTGTCTGTGGTGTTGCCCAGAGCACACTCTAGATCTCAGCGGGCTACAGCAGATCTCTCTGGTCCAGGCAGTGACAAGGGCACCCTGGTAAAACAAGAACAGGCAGCAGGAGATGAGTGGAGTCAAGGCCCAGTGAACTGCCTGATGTGGTGTTGCCCTTTCTTCTCCCTTCCCTCTTGGGCCATCACATCCACCAAGCTTTATGAAAGGAACCTGCCAACCATCAGGGATGATTTATATATATATATTTCATATTTTTGTTATACCTGCCATCTGTGTTTTCTGCATTCTTCAGTCAAAAAGACCAGCTGTGACCTGAAGGAAAGTCCCTCTGCAGAGGGGGCAGAACATGTCCTTCTAACACACGTCCTTGTAAGAAGAGGCTTAGTGATGTGATCAAGTGTGAGCAAGAGATGTGAGCCTTCAGGTGTAATCTTACAGATATGCTTGGTATGATAGTTTTGTTTTGATGTTTGGTTTTTTAGAGGTTGTTTTGTTTTATCTCAAATTCAAAACTAATAACCAAGAATCACTTGCATAAATATTATAAATCTTAAAAACAACCAAAAAAGTGAACTCCAAAGTGGATGGATGTGGACAGAGCTGGTACTTTCCATTTCAGGGAGGCACACCAGGGCAGGTGTGTTGGATTGATGCTGTTTCACGGGTCATTAGCACCCTGCAGAGGAGCTGCTGCCTCACCATGTGTCAGTGCTCCCTCCCTCACTGTGGGATGCTCCTGTCCCATCCCAGCTGGCATGGGGAAGGGACGTGTATGCACTCTGGGGACAGGCAGGGCTGGCTATAGGATGGGGCTGGGATTTAGCTGGCAAAATTGTACAGAATTCAGGGCGGCTGCAGCTCTTTGGGAGTAATGGAATGAGCCTGCCCTGAGTTCCAGCTCTGTGGAGCAGTGCCCACCTCTGTGACTGCCTGCCAGGTGCTGGGCTCCAGACCTGGAGCTGCCCACCTACATCCCCACAGGAGAGGTTGGCTGGGCAGTGGGGCTGGAGAGGGCATCAGCATTTCTTCCGTAGAGGTAAGAGGCTAAAAATGCTGATGATCAGCTTCAGGCTTACTGCAGGGAGAGTTCTTCCATTAAAAGCTCAGTTGCAGGTACTAAGATGAATATAAGTGGCTCTAAAAATAGGTGATTTCAGAGGGAAACTTTCAGACTTTTTAATAAGCAAAATGACTGGTGCTTGTTTGTAAGCCTTGAAATTATGTGGGTTTTCTTCTTGCTCTTCAAGGTTAATACACTGTGGCCATGTCATAAGAGCGTGTCTGCTAAGTGTTTCTAGCAAGACATCTTGAAATGCTGCCAGAGACCTGGAGATCTGCATACCTTGCTTTTAACACAGAGCGACAGCTTTGACTCACACGTTGTGCCACTGCACAGCCAGGATTGTAAATACCGAATTTTAATTATCAGGTATATTCATAATTCATTAATAGGAGGTAGACAGATAGACTGGGCTGGCTTTGCACTGCAAGAAAGATAAATGGAAGATGGTGCATAGGAAATAGATGCTGGAGTAGAATGTGTAGAATTTTTCTTTCCTCCATTTTGTCTTGCTGCAGCTATTTTTCTTGAACTCTCAAAGTCATTCCAGGAAGAGGGGCTGGAAACAGGACAAATGTACAGTCATCACAAATGTTCAGAATTCTGAAACTGAGCTTTAAATGAGAGCATTTGAATGCAAAAGCTACAGGATCAGCCATGATGTTATACATGTTCCGTGGCAAATATTTCTCTAGTTACTTAATAGCAACCACTGAAACTTTAGGTGTATTAAATAAAATAATTCTTAACCATGTCCATTGCATTTGTTCTTGAATATATAAATTTAACTGACTTAATGATAAATATTCCAGGGATTACTTATCATTTGGTTGGTATGACAGATGATATGTCATTAATTTAATGACATGAAACCATATTTAGGTAATGAACTTTTCACAGTCTTTCTCTCGTTAACATATGATCGCCAGCTTCAACAGTTTTTTTCAGGCTAAATTAAAAGTAGCATGTGTGAACTGTAATACATGTTCAGTATATCACATACTCAACTGTAACTTGAGTCTAGAGAGCAAAGCACACGATTGCCTAACTATCTGGCTTTGGAGAAGTAATCAGATATACGAAAATGATGAGCACATCATTTTAGATCATTAAAGGTAATTATTATAACTAGGAATGCTTTTAACCTAAAGGTGAATGAATGGCACCTCTGCAGTATATATGCCTGTGGGTTGAAATACCATATTAAATGAAAGATGTAGTGGAAGATAGAAAATGGAAATTCTTTGTTTGTTCATAATATCCTTCTTTTTTTGTGGAGGTGTCTTGGGACACTTAGGATGGAAATGACATTTAATGCAATGCACTATTTGTATGGAGGCTTAGTGTCAGATATATGTTACCTTGCTCCTAAATGGGGTAGTTCTTTGACTGTTTGGATGAGGGCTTGGCTGAGAGGCTCCATGGCCTCCAGCACTCCCCACACCTGGGTGTTGGGAGAGTCTGGGCGAGCGCAAAATTTCAGGGCCACTAACTTGTTTTACTCTACATGATGCAGTTTAGTTGGGAACATAATTCATAGATTTTGAATGAAAAAGGTACTTGTAATTTTTAAAAGTCAAAAAATGCCAGATACCCCATTGCCTATTGTGAAAACACCTGCTTATAAAATGATATTCAGAAGCCTACCTAAGAAGTCATGGCAGGCAGGTGAAGTTCCCTGTGACTGGAAAAGGGGAAACATAACCTCCATTTTTAAAAAGGGGAAAAAAGGAAGACAGGGGGAACTAGAGACCAGTGAGTCTCACCTTGGTGGCTGACAGAGTCATGGAGCAGGTCCTTCTGGAAGCTATGCTAAGATTTAGATTAGATATTAGGAGGACATTCTTTCCTGTGAGGATGGTGAAGCACTGGCACTGGTTGCCCATAGAAGCTGTGGATATCCCATCTCTGGCAGTGTTCAAGGCCAGGTTGGATGGGGCTTTGAGCAGCCTGGGCTAGAGGAAGGGGTTGGAATGAGACAGTCTTTCAGGCTCCTTCCAATTCCACCCAGTCCATGATTCTTTCATTTTCTACTGACGAGGCATTTGGTGTCTTATTTCCAGGAGCAGTGTGCTGACAACACACACTGTTCCGTTAGCCAGAAAGCTAATGGGAGATGTTGTTCTCACTTTTCTGAAAAATAGGACTAAACTTTCCTCCCAACTGAATCACCAAATGTCAAAGGCAGTTTATTTTGTCTGGGGAAAAAAGGTCAGTAGGGTTTCTGCTGAATTATATAAATGGTTTCACCCAATTACAGAGTCAGTAGTTTGGTTAAGTGACTTTAGCTATCAACATCATTTCTGGTTGTAAAATAAGTAAAATTAGCCAAAACCAACCTCTTTTATAATTTCCAGGACAGCTGCAAATTTTAGAAAGATTCAATGCTCAGCTATGTATGCTGTGTGTGCAATAGCATCTCCTAGGGAAATACCATGGCAAAATAACTCAAGGTCCAATCTCCAATAGTTTATTCATGTATGCTCCGAACAGAAATTTCATTTAATCGAGATGTTGTCATCAGCAGTGATCTGCTATTTAAAGACTGAAAATACACAAAGAGGTTTAAGAGAAGGAAATCAATGGCATAATCATGTCAGGCATGGTCCTGTTCCCCATGTCTGAGACTTTAGACTGGCACTTAATACTTCAGAAAGATATTAACACCCTGTCAGTTACAAGTTACTTGTAGCCAAGCTACAAGTGAAAAATATCATTTCTTTATGATCCATCCAATATGCTTTTAGCAATTCCACTTTAAAACACAAGTTACAGATGTTCTTCAAGGCTCATCTCAGAAAAAAATTCTTTTTATGCTTTCTCAAGAAAACCTGTTATGTCAAAGTCATTGCAATTACGTGTATGTGTAAAGTTAAGCATACTTTCTTCAAAATGCTTAGCTGAACAAGGCATTTGGGACATTTCATTGTTCTTCCGGCCAAAGCACAAATATCTTACAAATGGGGAAAACAAAGTGAAATATTTGCTTGAGGCTAAGGAACCGCTTGCCAGCAGGCTTGAAAGGGACTAAATTCCTGCACTAGCTTCTTGACAGAAGGAGCACAGTCTGGGAGCCATTTACTTATTTAGATAGAGCTGTAAGAAACTTCATGATGAGTGTGTTTATGGTTCTCGTCATTCTCTGTGAATGCTCGGTCTGAAAAATAGGAATTTTTTAAAGAGCAAATAAGCTATTACATGGCAATCTGTTATTATGAAAATAAATAAAAAATCTTGCATACTTTCTTGTTTTTATCTTATTGTGTTGTCATGAACAAGTTTATAACCTTAGCAGTATCTTTTATTTTCCCTAGAAACATTAAAACTGTCATTTAGTTTTAGTGGGATATACAATTGCTAGTTGGTTTATCATCAAATTTAAAGGGTGTATTCCTGGAGCATGGAGCACAGTGTTTCCCAGGAAAATTAATTCCCTGATTGTAAATGTCAAGAACAGTTGCTGAACTATTGTTTTACTATTATGGTTTTATCTTTTATTTTAATAATATGTTAAATATGTAGTATAAGCTTCTCACACAATAAACTGTGCCAGAAGAAAAAATCTGAAAATGTTCTTCTGTTTGTTGTTGGGCTGTTTTAAAGAAAAAATTATGTCTGTGCTGACTTTTTAATAACAATTAAAGTATGGAAACAATTGTTTCCAGAGAGTGGAATGAACTTTTGGAAGATGGGTAATAATGGTGTAAATTAAAGTTATTTATTTCATATATTCTTTCTGCTTTTCCTCAGCAAAGTTTTTAAGCAGCAGATTCAAAACAAACAAACAAATAATGAAACAACAAACAGATGTGGTTTTGCATGAGAAGTCGTAGTCCTATGGGACCTTTTTCTGAAGAAAAATTTGGGATGCAGTTTGCATGGATTCAAGTTCAAATTAGCTGCACACTGGCAGAGATCCATTAGTGCAAACCACTCAGAAGCTGTAATGGGGAGTTTGTAAATGCAAATAGTTGAGTGCTGGGAGAATATTCAGGGGAATTACTGACTTCTGGACACTAGTGGAGATAGGTGGATCCCTTACCTGAGGCAAAATTGCCATTCTTACTCTGGGACATGTTCCCAATCCTGTTACAATTACAGGCTCTTCTGTGAACCACTGTGCTAGTATAAGGACGGGCTAAACAGGATGTCAAACCAACGTCTTTGGACTGCTGGGACTGACCTGAGGTGTCTTTGGACAGCTGAGTGTTGTTTCTAGGAAGCAAGGACCACCCGGGAATGCTGCTGGTGCTGCTGAGCATCAGCCTCTCGTGGCTGTAGGCAGTGGCACAAGATGGAAGGATGGGAGAGGCTCAGAACCAGGGAAGCAATTTTTTTTCCAGCGCAAACACCAACGCTAATGAAAGCCTCACAGGTATTTCCAGAGGAGAATGTACCCTTTCTATGCATAAACATCAAAGGATTAGAAGGGTTACTGATTAGGAACTGCAGCTTCTTTTAGTTAAAGAAGGCATGGTTAATTAATGATTTTGCGTTCTGATTAGAAAATTAACATTGCTAATGCTGTTATTAGATAACTGAATTTCAGTGTTATAAAAGCCTTTTGAAATGCAATTTGACAGAGCATATATCAGATTAAATTGGATTGATTATGGGAGTTTTGAAGTTGTTGATTTCTTTGAGAGCTCTGTTAACGAAGCATTATATTGTACCAGAATCCATTAACAGCTCTGTTCTCCTTAGCTAACGGCCTATTACCCTTGGTGGGTGATAAAGTGCAGACGTGAGACACCCTAGCAAGCAGAGTAGGACAGAGTTACTCCACTGTGTCTGCTGCAGATCTTCATGTACAGTTCTAATTTTGTAGATCTGGGAAGGTCCTGTTCTCCCTGTTAGCTTGGGTTGGTAACACCGAGTCCCACAGAGCAGTGTCATGAAGCAGGACCATGGTTTGGCATTGTCTGTTGGCATCAGAGGACTGGTGTGATAATACCACACGGCAGGATGGTGCAGTGACAGTGTTCTGTCTGTTCCAGGAACTGGTGAAAAGAATTGACACGCTGGGACATGTGACTCTCCCAAAATGGCAAATACTACCTGCATATCGTCACCTCCCCAAACCTTTAGTTTTGCACTCTACGTATGCCAAGGCAATTTCTACAGTCATGCTGACGTGCTGGGTACCTAAGTGGACAAGAGAATTTCCCCCTCCCAGGTGGGGGTAGGAGTCTTACATCCTAGAACTAGGAAACTGATTTATTTACTTATATTTCTATGTAAAACAGACCTTTCTAAAAAGTGTACCTAAAGACATTTACTGCACAGTTAGGGACATCATTACATTGCTAGTGTAGAGTGATTCAGCCAATGGCCTTAGGAGTACTGCTGGTTTTTGTCTTTTTGTTTGCATGTTTGGCACATTCTTTTTTTGTGTTTTCAAGACAAACTGGTTAATAGTTGAACTTAGTGATCTTAAAGGTCTCCTCCAACATAAAAAATTATGTGATTTTATGATTCTATGCAGTTTTTCTCAGTTTCTTTCAGGTGAGGTACTTTTCTCCCTAGAAGCCAAAGCAGCTGTATTGTACTCTGGGGTACCATACAAGAAATGAAAAATATGGATTGAATATTAAAATAAGGAAGCCAGCCTCAGAACTAACAGCAACTAGAGGCTTTAGCTGAATATCAGAAGCTCTTTGCAGTTCTTTTACAAACGTCCCTGCATTGGATCTTGGCCAAAACCTTTTCTTGGACAAACCCTATGTATTCAAAACTTTGAAGAGAAAAAGCCTTGGTGTCTCATCTCTGAATGTTAGTGCTGCATCTTTGCTACTTTCCCATCCATTACTGTAATGATCCCATTGAAGGCAATGGGCAATACCACAGTACAACTCAAGAGTATAATCCAAAGTCCTGTGGTGCGCAGATACGCCAAAAAATTATTTTTCATGTTCTGAGCTTTTTTAAAATAGTGATGATGCAGGAAAAGATATTTTTCACAGCTGCCAGCTGAAAACTGGATTTTTTGAGGTCAGGAATATAAGAGCTCAAAAAATAAAATCCATGGTTCTATCTATTGTTACCTTTTGCAGTACAATTGCATTTAATGTACATGTTGTCAAGTCCACAGTTACATACTGTGGTTGTCTGAGAGCCCTGAAAAAGAAGTAGCCTGCAAAGGAAACAACCAGTAAGGAAATAAATTATACAGGAGCTCTGTTGCCATACTGGCATGTAATGTCTGGTTTTTTATGCTTAGGAGATAAAGAAAAACTTTTACTTTATTCTGTGAGGAGATTTTTGAGGGTGGCAGGAAAATTCAGGATGTGAGAAACTATGTACTTTCTGGAGGTTTCTATTAAATTACATGCCCCAAGTATCCCTTCATGATCTTGACTGTAAGAGGCAAAATCTGTGCTCAGTAGACATTAATAGGTCCTAGAGCAATAACCCAAGAATACCTAAATGCACCTGTCAAAGACTGATAAGAGCTGAGGTCTGTCAGCTGCATTTCTGTAGTTCCGGAATTGTGTCAGCCCAATTTCCTCTCTGTTTTATTACTTTTCAGTGACACAAAATTCTTAGGAGTGTCTGATGCCTTGCAACCCCTGAACCATAATTCAAGTTATTTGCCACCAGAACTACACTCACAGACCTGGAATACTAAAATTCTACCTGCATTGCAGGGTGGAAGCAGTAGCTAATTTTTTTTAAAAGCCCTAACAAAGCAAAACAACCAACCAAACAACCAACCAAAGGCAAGACATCACACTTAGCCTTTGATGTTAGATTCCACTTTGTCAGACTGGGGTTTTTTTTAGCAAAAATGGCTTTACACAAAGTTAATTAGATTGAGTTCATTGACATTTATCTGAATTAATATTGGCTCTTAACCCTTTTATTAAAGTTTTGTTTGGGGTAGTTGGGGTTTTATTTCGAAAAGTATTTTCCACACCCAGAGTTGGAGACTTGTGAAACAGTCTTGTTGTTAAAGTGGTCTCTTTCAATCAAGATAGCAAAAGAGAGCAAAAAGCAGATGTAAAGGATTTACTGCCGTGAGACAAGTAAGGAAAGCAATTCCAGGACACTGGAACATGAGAATAGTTGCTGGACTGTAACCTGTTCCATTTCTACCAGGATGTAGGGATTTCTGGAGCCAAAGTGTTTAGCTATGCCATGATGACTTATTCAGTCAGTTTATCTATCCTTTAGGAATTTGCCTCACCCTTTTCTGAATTTGTGTGTCCTTCTGAAATTCTCAACATCCTGGTGTGGGAAGGGAGCTGGAGACATATCATATCCATCACCTACAGCCTCTTTTCTAAGTTATGAAATAAATGGGAAGGAGTCAAATCTTCAGCTACTGGCAGTTGCTTTTCTGGAGTTTGTGTGGAAAGCTGTATCAAGCTTTGACTGAACCAGTCAAAATGTTTCCTCCAAAATATCATTTAGCCAAACATGCAGATCTGTTCCTATTGATATATTTCATTAATCCATTTAGATTTTGTGCTTATGTCTGACAGCATGTTCTCTCCCTGTCTCTTTCATCTCCTTCACATTAGATGTACTTAAATACCAATTTCTAGGTTTAGTATTTGACATTTTAGTTTTGAAAACTACTTTGAATTCAGTGTAAAACAACAAAAATACAAAATTATTCAAATACATAAGATTTTTTTTTTATTTTCAGATATGTTTCTGTTTTAGTGGCAAGAAAAAAAAAATTCCCATCCAGATAAGACGTTGATTTCATTTGTAGTATTTCAAACAAACTGAAATAATAAGTTTTTGGACAGTTTTGCTCCTGAATCTTGGAAAACTCACATTTATTTTAGAAGCCTCAGGTGACAATAACTTGTATTGCAGTAATAACTGGAGTACTCCAGTCTTACAAATAATAAAAGAGCATGTATGCCATTGATGGATTGCATGGAGAATCATGGGCAGTAGTACTACAGTATCAGGTCATGCTGGATTCCCAAAATAAACAGTTAACTGTCAAAAATTCGACCCTTTATGGAGCTAGGAAGTTGCTACAGTACTCCCTGCCCCCTTAAGATTTTTGTGACTGCTTGGTCATTCAAAATCCAAGTGGAACAACAAGCTCTTGAGGACACTGGATTTGTCAAAGTCCTTTGAAGAGTTGAATTTGATTAAAAATATCAAAATGACAGAGTAAAATTGTCTACTATCTGTGACTTCTTTTCCTGCACTAAACCACTGCACTAAAATTTTTAAACATAGAAAGTGTTTGAAGTCTTGATTTTGAAAATTGTACTTTTATGATAAGTCGGCGCAGAACAATTTTAAAGGATATTACAATGCCTGTATGAATGATCAAAAATTGGAAAGGATTTAATAAGTGAGCACAATTTTTTATATCATGTCAGTGAAGAAAGGCAGTGAAGCACAGTGAACAGGAATGGAGCTGAGATGTAGAAGTCTAATTCTGTAATGTTACAGGTAGCTGTTCTCTACCAGAATTACTAGAACTCTATGTCCCTTGAGAAAGAGTAGAAAATCATTTGTTTGCTTTACTCTCAACTCTTTACACCACTTAATAGCGAACAAGAAATAATCCTTATGACAAATCAGTGTATAATGATCATTTAGATTTTATTTTCCCTGTATTTTTTCACTCTCTGTATTTTATCACACTAATTAGTAAGATACCCATGGTAGGTGAGAAAATTGCTTGAATATTGGGGTCCTTTTGTTGGTTTATTTTGAAGCAGCAGAAAGCAACTAGAGTCACGAAAAATGTTCATATTCAGTGCTAAATATGGACCTAATAAACTTTTAACAGTAATTTATTTTGTAAGACCTATTAAAAAAAAATCTTAATGCAAGCTAAAATGTAAGTTGGGAAGAGGATTTGTTATTCATGTGTTATGAGTGATATCAAAAATCTAGTAGGATATGCATTTCTTTTCTCTTTTTTTTCCCTTATATTTTTCCTGTACAAAACCAGCACATGTCCCTTTGTGGTATTTTAGTTTTCAGCATTACATGTGGTAATCTCTGATATAAAGGCATTGGATAATTATTGAAGACTATAAATACAGCACAAGAGGCTACATGCATCTTGTCCTCATTTCCACCTAGGATGTTTCATAAAAAGAACAAGATTTTTTTTTTTTTTTCCAATTGGACAGGCTTCTGGTTGTGCAGACAGTGAATGAGACCGATTTAACATCAATATTCTCAGTAAAATTAGACAGATGTATTAGTAATCTTGCTCCAGTCTGTGTGCTGACAAGCAGTGCATGAGTAATGAAGAGGTCTTTCCAATGTGACCCAGCTGCAGAGCACTAATGAACAGGGATGTGCATTATTAGTTGATACATACCAGAATTAGAACAAAGAAATGCAGTTTAGGGTGCTGCTTATGTATCTAATGTTCTAGCAACTTTACCTTAGGGAACAGAAAAGAAGAGGACTTCTGTGCTGGACAAGTGATGTTTTCCTTGTTTTTTAAGGAATTAATGCTTTTTCAAGAAGAATGTAGAAAGCTTCAAGAAGCTATTGTTCCTGTTTTTACAGTCAAAAAAACAGACCATCTGACCTGTGAAAATATTTCCATTTAAATTGCAGTATGGGTGAACACATAAATGCTTTTAAAATGAACAGTCATGTTCAGTTAAAGGTAATGAACATTTAAAATTGGAAATACATTTTTTTAGGTTTTGACATCCACTCTTACCTCAGAACTAATAGATGAACAAATCAACCATTTTCTGCCTTTTTCTCTAACATATGCTAACAGACTTTATATTTTGCTTCCTGTTTGCTGATTTGGTGATAATGGGCAACTATACCTGTGACAAAATCAATTTTTGTGTACTTTAGACTACAAATTAACTCTTCATGTGTTTTGAAATTGCTTTCGGTTCAGTTTCAGAAGTTTTATTCCGTAATATCTTACGGAATAAAACTTCATCTCACAAACAGTACAATCCATAGGTGCTCATTCAAGGGAGGAGGTGGTCTTGGGGAGTTGTCAGAGGTCCAAGGATTCAAGTCACAATAGCATAATGCTCCAGTTGGCATTACTGAAACCCACAACAGAGTCATGCACTGAACAAAGGTAGATTCTTGCCACCTAACACAGTTCTTTTGGTGCAGTGGTGTGACTGGTGAGGTGATTCTTCTGCTCCCTCAGACTTGCAGCTGTGTGTACAGGGGTAGTAGAAAGGATATGTTTGATGAGTTGCTGGTTGGAAGCAGAGTGTGGAAGGAAAACAGCCACTCCTTGAGTTCAGTCAAGGCGTCTTTGGTCCTTGGAGTGAAGATGCTCAGAGACACTTCCAAAGACAACAAAAGAGATTGCAAAACATTTCATAAACCATGCTACTGTGGAAAAAAATGTTTATCTCTCTCAGCTTTTAAATTACAGATAGATGAGAATCATAGTGTAAAGAATGTTTTTCATTGTTATTGAATAATGTATGTTTAGAATAAGGAACACCTAGTTATTATCAGAGCATGAAATCATGAATCCGTTTCAGCTGACCAGCTAATTTGAGGAAACATCTGGTCTGTGGTCTGTATCTCCCCCAGATGGCTGAGGAAGTCAAGAAAAAGTGCTTGGAAGTCAAGCAGTCTTCCAAGCCCAGTACAGTGCAAAGTGATTTGTTTTGTTGAAAATGATAAAGGCTGCTTGGTCTGCCAGACCACCTTGGAAGTGTTTATGTTCAGGTTACACAGTTATATGAGGAAGCTCAAGGCTTGCTTTTAGCTGGAAGCAAAGCAAAAGTGATTCTAATCTTCACATTAAAGTAGTTTTTCAGAATGTTTTGGCTTTATTAAAACTAAAAGTTACCCACTAATCTGTATTCTGAATCCTGTAAAGTTGTGGAAATAGTGAAGGAAGGTAAGTAATTCTTTTTGTAATTCATTCTTCCATTCATTTTGCTTAGATTGGTTTCAGTGAGAATTTGCTTGATCATCTGTATGTACAGTAGGTGAAAAAGCAGCTAGCCCAGTCAGACTGGGTCATGTTTTTTACCAATTTAGCAGTGGATCTTCCAGATAAAGTCGCTCTCCATATGTCGGAGATCAGCTGAATTATTGTCCTTTGTGATGCACCTGTGGTTGCAAAAGTAATGTCATTTTAGTAATTCTGTGTACTAAAGGATTTTACAAAGTGAGAACGTAAATTTCAGAGCAGGGAAATGCAAGAGACTTAAATTTGGGGGTTTTTTTTGTTTGCTTTTGTATTAGATATTTTAGAATATGCGTGCTTTTTTTCTGTTTACCTAGTTTACCTATTTATTTTTTACCTATTTTCCTGTAGAAAAAAAATCCTTATAAATTACAGCAACATGTGCATATATATATATATACATACATGTATGCATACAGATGCAGGCATGCATATGTGTATGTTAGACTTACCCTGAGCCTAGTTGTTGGTTCTGATGCAAGTTTGACACCTAGTGAAGTAACTGCAAATACCTTGAGAAAAAAGATCTTAGGGTTAATAAAGGCTGTGTGAAAGTTGTGTTCCTTTTGTTTTTGCTTGCACAGATTAACATGTTTACAACAAACAAAGTAGCCAGGCATGAGATTTCTCCACCTTTAAACCATTTGCTGGCTGCCATGTATGTTCTCTAGGACTGGCATGGAGTGCTGTGGGACTGTAGGTCCAGTTGTGGGCACTGGAGGAGAAAATCCACAATTTGAGCCCAACTGCAAAGATAGAACAGAAGAAAGAACAAAGTAGTCCTATTTCTCTGAATGGTTTCTCCCCTCCAGATGCAGAACCTTACCCTGCATGAAGCTGTTCCTTTCCAGACATGTGAATGGAGATTAAAGCATTTTATCCCCAAACTCCCCATCTTGTAGAGAGGCCAGGGTGAGGAAGCCTGTGGGAAGCAAAAGCCCTTGGCTAAAATTAAGATTGCTACAAATAGTAGTGGAAGTTTTCCTCTCTGGAAAACGGGCTTTTGACAAAGTACAACCTTAAGGCTTTTCCAATGGGAAATTTAGCACACCTGTTACTGTGACCCTGCCCTACTAACTGCTTGCACCTGCAGCAGCTCAGCGAGTTGGCAGTCCTGCTGTTTTTACAAGAAATATTAATGAGTACAAAGCAGTTCAGGGTCATGACAGAAGTTTGTAAACATTATGTTTTCACAGTAGAAAAATAATGCAATTCCTTGTGTTCTAATGTAACAGGCAATTAGTATTTTTTTTTTTTGTTATGGGACCGTAATGTGTGATTTAAATATATAAATATTTTGACAGTAATCTGAACAAGAGATCTCTTTAATTAGTAAGCATTGCTTTAAAAGAACAACTAAATATTAAAATATTAAATGAAACTGTAGTATCTTCTATTTTCATTTTACTGACTGATAAACATAGACATGTCTTTTAAAGTTAAGGAAACTTTCCTGTCTGATCACTCAGGGAGAACTCTGGCAGTCTCACCCCCAGCATTCAAAACTTCTCACTGCTGGGACTGAAGCCCCTTTGGAGCAAGGCTCACACAGTCAGACGAGTTTCCTTTACCTGCGTGACCCCAGGTTTCCCTTAGCACAGTCAGAGACATTTGGATCCTCAGAACAATTTAATTGTGGTCCAAAGCACAAAATCAGCTCGAGCTGGGCGCCTCCAAGGAGGGACCCTGAACAACCCAATCCCTGAGCTTTTACACTCTTGCAGTCTAAGTGTGCCTTGGCTCCTCCTGCTGAGTCCTTGGCTCCTGCAGTGTCTCTGAGTGTCTGCTCTCCTGGCTGGCCCCAAAGATCTCTCTGTTGTGCAAAGGGGCAGCACCAGTTCACAGCCTTTTGCCTGGGGCTCCCATCATTTCCCGACACCCAGAGCCCAACCAGCAGGTCACACTGCAGCAACATACCGAGATATCTGCACTAAATGATTTCCTCAACTGGACCACTGAAGTTTGGCTTTGCTGAGTGTTCACAAGTTCCAGAGTGTTCTGCTATCCCACATGCTGAGTTTCATGGAGTTAACCATTATGCATCATGAATTTTGTAGAATGGGAATTGTAAAGCTTTACCTGATGTTTTGTTAGAGTCACAGTGGTTGTACACTGAGGATTTGCCATGCCTGACAAATCAAATAATAGATTCTCATGTACTGGGATAGGTGCCCATCAGTACACTCCAAATTAAGCCATGAGGGGCGTACTTAATCATATTGATTAGATGAGAAGAATTAGAGATGTAGCAGAAGAATTTCAAATTGACTAAAACTCAGAGGAAAAAAAATGAATCCAAGAAAGGCAGAGCTGAACTGAAAATTTCATCCTGGTAAATCCACGTGCCAAGTTACCATGCCCTGCTTGCAGAAGAGGCAGGGGAAGGAGACACAGTGGAGCCACGTGTCTGCCTTTGTCCCTGCCAGCATGTCCCAGCTTCATGGCAGTGAACCCTGTGGATGCAGTGACCATGGCTGCTGTGGCTCCTGCCAGTGTACTAGAGTCAGTGCTAAGCACGGCTGGAAATTAAGAGAATTGCCCCGTAACTCATAGGGGGCCTTTCTAGGAGGTGGTTGTCATACACTATTAAAGATTGTATCTCCTTGTGCTCTATTGACTAAAAATTATAATTTAAACCTTTAAAATATGTATCACGATGTCTGTATACTATAACATTAACCAACTTGTTCTGTTCCAGGTTGACTGACAAGATAATATATATTTAAATAAAAAATGACAGTGGGGCTCTGTGCAACAGGGCTCCACCACATTTCCCTGGGATTCAAGAGACAATTAACATTACTCAGTCTTCTTTGTACCGCAAATTAATGAAGACATAGTACAATCAGAGGGGAATCTTACAGCCAGAAAATACCATTTATGTAAAGGGATCATTAATAGGAAGTCAATATTTACTGCACTGCAAATACAGTCTTTTCCTTTTGTAAAAAAAATTAACCACGGGCCCATGGTACATGTCTTTCCTCTACAAAGATGACTAGTGTAGCTGCAAACACCTATCAAGTAAATATACTGCCAAATGCTATTACCATTTGTTCTTGCCATAGAAATAACAAAAGCTTACATACAGGCAGTATAAGTAGCTCTGGGCAGTAATTCAGAAAGTCCAGTTGTGTCACTTTTACAAGAGGACTGTGACTAACAAAAGCTCTCTAGTACCACGAATAGTGAGACCAGCTTGGGATGGGATACTGGATGTGGAAATTCAGGTTATGGGTTATCTACATACTACTGAATCAGGCTCAGACCTTGTGGACTTTTTGAAAGGAATCTGTTACTTCAAGATGTTGGGTTAGATATGTGATTGGAGGAAAAAAACACAACAGTGTTAACCATTGAAGCTGACAGTAAGTGTGGTGTTGTCACTGAATAACAGCAGGAATCCACTGCTGAAGAGAAGTCATACTTCAAAATTAAAATTGATTAGGGACTTAAAAAGCATAAAATCAGCTAGAGTGAATAAAATAATAGCTTAAGTGACAGTATTTAAAAAACAAACCAAACCAAATTGCTTGTTTCTATCAATGCACTGAAACAGTGATGAAATCTCACTAACATGAACTGTAACAACATTTATTCAGTTTCAGGGTAGAACTGCTTGATGGCATGTTTCCTCCTCTGGTGCTTTTCCAGGTACATTATTTTTTTCAATAGACTTGGAAAAAAAAGCATTTTTTTTCCCAGAGGATTTCTGTAGATAGTTTAAAAAAATGAGCAAAATTAAAATCTTCAAATAAAACTGATGATTTTTTATTTTGGATTAAGAAATGTTTATGCTTTTATTTTTCATCCTTTGGAGATGAGTAATTGAAATTTTTACTTTAGCCTGTTTTAAAATGCTCCTTCAAAAGCAGAAGGGAAATGAAGTTATTGTTTCTCCACTGAACAAAGCAAAACTTTCTTCCAAAAATTTTTGCAAAAATACCTGCCATTTCTAAACATACTTTATAGTCTATGTTTCTTAGCAGTGTTTCTTAGGAAATATGAGCTGGCCCTGGTAGTGTGAATTCATGTGGCTCAAATTGTTAAATAACAATTTTTAGGATGATTAGTTATCTTTATTGCAATAGTAGCTACATGCTATCAATGCTTAGTGGTCTTAGCACATTAAGACATCACAGCTACATCCTTTAAATGACAGCTTTCTGGTTACCAGGAAGAATATGTTCTTATGCCAAAAAAAAAAAGCATAATCAGAGAAAATGCATTTGAGTTGTGTAAAACCAAGTTATTATTAAATTTACCTAGCCTTTTGAAATTTCTATTATATAGGAATATAAAAATATTCTCTCTAAAAAGATAATCTTAAATACCTGGGCATCTTATTCAAACATATGCCTTGGCTTTTCAGTGTCTTTTGTGCTCTTCTGTACTTTGAATCAATGTGATGTATTGTTTAGTCCTAGGAAGCCACCTCTGTTTAGTTACAGAAATTCTTTATAGTATTTAAAATGGAATATTATCTCCTCGGAAGAATTTATTATAAAAGTTAGACTAGGCTGTAGTTTTGGAGGAAGGATACAGAACAGATAACCTTTGTGTCCAGTACTGATTTGATTAATCTAATTAAAGGCCACATGAAACGGCCTCTGATGAAATGCAGCTGAGCAAGGTCTCAGTATTTCAGCTTTACATTTCATTTTCAGCAGTGGCTCACTGAGCAGTTAGGAACATTATGAAATCTTTTTAATACCTGAGGTGCTCACGGGTTTCCTCGTAGGAGCCACTTAGAACATGTTTGCAGGCACCAGCCCCAAGCCTTGCCAGGGTGGGCTGTCTGGCTGCAGTGCGAGCCAGAAATGTACTTTCCCAGCTGAAGACCTGAAATATCCTGATGTGCCGTCTTGGCTTGTCACCTCAGATCCTCATCAGGCTGTGCTGCTTTTCGCTGCTGAGCAGAGACATGAAGGACGAGCTTCTGCCCTACTTTGTGCAAGGTGGCTGTAAAGCATGCTCAGCCACGTCAGTGGTACACAACCCTTTCTAATATCCTTTTGGGGAGGCTTTTTGGCAAATGTGACTGCCTGTAGGAAGTGCAATGCAGGGGAGTGGCAGGGACTGTGATGGGAGCAGGGGTCTTTCTGTTTTGACACAGAAAACATGAGCTGGCTCTGGTAGTGTGAGATCATGTGGTTCAAACTGTTAGATACTAATTTTTAGGATGATTAGTTATCTTTATTGCAACAGTAGCTACATGCTATCAACATTTACTTACTTTGTATGCAGCAAGCTAGACTGTGCTGTGGAGGCTTGGTTGGCATGGGGGAACTGACACTTAGTTTTTGTTGTGGGTTTCTTTTTGTTTTGTTTTGGGTTGGTTTTTTTGGTTTTTTTTGTTTTTTGGGGGTTTCTTTGCTAGATCCAAATGGATTCTCGGCAGCTAAAGGATTAATCCAAACTGCGACTATACTTTTAATACTGAAATTTCTGTTTAGTTTCTACCATATTTGTGAGTATGGCTGAGGCAATGCCTGGTAGTCCTTGGCTTGAGGGTGCTTTGAAGTTTGGGTAGCATGGGTACACTGTGTAAATTTTCCTAAAAATAAAATTAATATATGTAAAGAGAATTTGCTTCTCCATAATTGGGCTGCCTTGTGTATTTTCCTCTTTGACACTAAGGTACTGAAACCATCACACAGATTTATGGCTTTCTTGGAAAACTTACAGCAGCTCAACAAGTTCTTTATGTGCCCATTTGTTGTCTATTTTAAGCGGACTTACTGGATACTTTTTATACCTGAGTCAGTGTATGAGTCCCTGGATATTATTCATACATAAATTTTCTTTTGAAAGCGTAACATTTTTGATGCATTTAATTTTTCAGTCAAACAGAAGTGTAATGTTAAGTGTTGATTTGGTATAAAAATATTGAATGTTGAGTATATGAAACACTGAATTTAGAATGTGAAGTATTCAGAAAAGCAGATGGGTGAGAGCTGCCTATGTGAGTGTTCAATGAAAGTTTAGACTGCAAGGTGTCATATTAGCAATGTGTCACACACTGATTGTCTAGTTCAATTGTTCACTACCAAAAGTCAATCTAATGGAAACATTTAATTTCAAGAAGTCACAGATTGTGGTCACCATGTATACTGTATATTAGTATTGTCTGTGGTTATAATTTGAAGGTAGTAGCATCTAAAATAATTCTCTGCAAGGCTCTACAGCAGCATAAGGGATCAGTCCCTGCCCAAGGGGCAGGAGATGATCAGTGCAGAGAGCAAGATTCCCCTCCCTCCCAAAAAGAATCAGCAGTGCTCCTATGGGCAGGTGTTGATAAGGTAGTAGTGATACCAAACTCTACAATATTTATGGATGAATCATGTTGATATGAGAAAGGAAGAAAACAGATATTTTAGCCTAAGTTTTCTACTACAAGTGTCTAATACCAAGTAGTTAAGTGCTTGAGAGGTGTGAGGATGTCTTACTATTCCCACTGAAATTAAATGATGGAGAGGCATGAGAGCAGCTCTCTCAATCAGGCCTGAATCTATGAATTTTGAGGTGTTGGCCTTTATATCCCTCTCATGTGTAGGTGTGTTCCTTCACAGTTTGCATCCCAAAATTTCTTGTAAATGTTGTTTATTTAGTACATAATTAGAATTCTAGCAATTTCTCTAGTTTCTAAGAAAGGCAAACCCAGAGTAATAAAATCACACAGGAGAGGCCTGCCTGTATCCAGAAACAAAAGCTGAACAGTGCAATTTTGTCAGGATCATGGGTATGTAAACCCTACACAAAGATCTGCAACATATTGTGTTATTCTCTTCCTATTTAAGGGCTTCTAGGAAATGTACTCGAGGGTTTTCTGATATTTCTGGTGCTGTAGTCTTCAAGACTTGATGCTCACAAGAATGAAATCTTGGAGGCTGTCCATTTTCCTGAAGGATTGGGAATCGACCTTTAGCACCTATGGAGAAAAAAAAAATCATGAAAGACATAAGTATTCTTCAATATAAATTGTTTTCAGTACTGTTAGAAAATCTGCACCATTCTCATTTTCTATGTGTCCCTTTCTGTCTCTCCACAAGCTTTCTTTCCTGCATTTATTAAATATTAATTGTATGGTAATACACTCTATTAAATTACAGGAAACAGTCATGTGATTGCATGCTTTGAGTTTTCAAACTCAGTAAGGAAATACATTAAAACACCAGTAGAGACGTAGTGTAGCTACATTCACTTCTGCCATGTAAGTCTGTACTGAATATGTCTCATTGGCATGAAACTTCTAGAAAATAGACATTTTTACACAAATGTCATAACAGCAGACATACAAAATGAAAGCACTTGTTCTTTCTGCCTTCTTACTTAACTCACCTTTGGATAGTATCTCAGTAATTCAAAGGTAAAGGTAAAGAATAATAATAATAAGCAATGTTTCATGGTCAAGGATATGTTTGCAGGTCTGATCTAGACACCTTGCACCCCTCATGAGTGCCTGCAGGGTCTGAGAAGGGTGGTCCATGCCCATGCTGAATTAGGGAAAGGCAGAAAGTGACAGAGATTTGCTGCAGTATTTCTACCCTGGGTTTTGTTACCAGCCTCCTGAAAATAAGATTTTGGCAAGTTATCTTCATTGGAACTTGCTGCAAAACAGCCAAAGAAGCTTTATGGCTTACATGTGCTTGTGCTGAGTGGGTGGTAGCATTGTTCCAGAATCTCCTTAGGAGGCTTCTTATGCTGTGGCTGCAATTTGTGCCACCAGCAGTGGCTGTGCCAGGGTCGTTCGACCTGGAGCTGTTTCCTGATTCTGAGGTCTGTCTGTATATCCCACCTGTGCCTCAAATCCATGCTCCAACACAGACTTGTGTGTGAAATTGTATGCTTACTATTGTTGAATTAATTTCATTTCTAACAGTAATTGCAGATAAGATACAAGGCAGCTAGGAGATAAAACTCACTCTGTATAAATAGTGAGATACTGAATGGTGTAAACATGTTGGGAATTTTGCATGTTCCTTAGAAAGTTTTTGCTAACAACAGCATATTACCAGGTACATCAGCTAGTGAGACTGGGATTCGGTTCAGGATTCTTCCAGTCTTTTCTGTGCAGTGTATGTTTTCCCATTCCAGTGCCCTGAGATCATCTCAACTTCCTGCCTTGTTTGGATATGTGCTTCCTTGGGTTGCTCTCCACCCAGCACAGTCCTTCCTACTGTCTCCTTGCCTCATAGTTTGAAAATTTTCACTTTGTAAAGGTCCTTCATTTCTTACAGCTACTATGTCTTCATGTCTTCCTTTGATCTCTCCTATCCTCTTCACCTGCATCACTAGACCTCCGTCATCACAAGCAGCATTACACAGCACTTGTGGCATAAAGAGATTCTAGCAGATCTTCCCAGCCTTGCAGGGTTGGCATCCTGTCACTTGTATGTCAGGAGAAGATATTCCTGAGAAGGCAGCTGCAAGACTGTTCCCCATATTTAGATTGTTCACAACTTATTTAGGGAAGAGCCCTTACAGAATAAAAGCACCTACTATTTTCATTTGTTGTGGAACTGTTTCCTGTTTCATTAATTGTTAATTTAGACAATGCTTGCCTTAAAACCTATGCTTGTTTGAACCATAAGTGCCTGTAATTTGTTTGCACTATTGCAATATCCCTCTTCGCATCATATATACAAGTTACTAAAAATGTTAGTTCAGTTTTAAATTACTTACTCTTTGTGCAACTGCTGGAGCAAAAGATTCGACATAATCCTTTCTACACAAGTGTCTGGCATAGAAGAGGACTAGTAACAGGTATCATTAGGGAGGTAAACAAAAATAAAGTGTCCATTTTGAATTGCATTAATTATAAATTCTAAAGCCTGAATATGGACCCCACTTCTTGAGCTGTTACATAGCCTTATGTAAAGATACTGTCTGTTTTATACAGCTTTTTTTCTTTCTTATTTTTAGTGTGTGCAATCTAAAAAAAAAAATGACATCCTGCACTCATAAGCTGAATCTGCTACATAATCAGGGAGCAATAGTTCTGCAGTAAAGAGAAGTACTATCGAGTTGCATTGTATCCTATGTGAAATTAGTGAGCATGTGAATTATCTGATGTTTTCTCTCAGTTGTCACCAAATGGGTCACCAAATTTATATAGTACCAGTCACTGTCTTACCTCTATTTTGCATTTTCCACTATGAAGTAAAAAGCTCTAGGTAAACAGCAGAGCGGTTCAATACCCTGCACTGATTTATGAACACATGCAATACGGCTCTGAAAGCAGAAGCAATTGCAGTGTAGAAGAAAGAAATGTAATTTTTGGGCACACCAGGAAAACTGAAATTGTATTACCAGCTTGTAGTAAATGTGCAGTGAAGCCCTTTCCTACGAGAGGATTTCAGTGTCTAATTAATGGTGCTGTGTCTGTCTCGGATTTGAACTCCTAACATGAACCATATAGTGTGCTGCAGGCTGCTTGAGGGAGCAGAGGTGGCCCAGTCAGCAGTTCACCTGCATGACCTTTACATTTCTCTGAGGCATGGTGTGGGGTCTGTTTCCTCCCTTGCCTTCTGTAGGGGGGAGGTGTGTGGTATCTCCTGCTTATCATGCACGCACTTAACTCCTGTTAATCCTTTTGGGAGCAACGCTGTGGTATCAAAGCAGGTATATACTTTTAATCTCTAAGGCAGCCCTCTAAGAGGTAACTGGAATTTATAGGTCTTATCAATTTGCAGCAGTGCAGGTGAATAAAGAGAGTCTTTTAAAATAAAGCAACGGCTGACTCAGCTTACATAGAGGTTTGGGAGTAAAACTGAAAATTCAACAGACCTAGTCCTTCCTCAGCTATCAGCTGATGGAAAGTATTACCCTTTTTATTCTAATCCTCTGAGATCGGTGTAATGTAAAGTACTGGAGATATGGGTGTCTAAATAACAGTAGATCACTAGTATTTGGAGACCCTTTAAAGGGTAGCTCCTCAGGGTATCCTTCCACAGCAGGCAGGGAGAAACTCAAAATGTTATGGTTTGCTTTATGTCTGAAAGCTGACAAAACTGTTTAAGTAAACTCAGAAATTCACTAACACGGAGACAGTTCAGATAGATTTCCTTTGCTATGAAAAGGTGGTAGGAGCATCTGCTTTTGATCACTTTATATTTTGATTACCTGAGACAAGTAAGATTCGATAGTCATCCTATCTCTAATAACAGCTACCCAAATAGCTCACTGCCAATACATGTTGAATAACAGTATCATTGTGTAATGCCAGATTTATGTAATATGCTATTTGTCAGATCACAGATAATAGAAATGCAAGTTTGTTGTATGGTGCTGGGATGAGCACATTTGGAATCCACATTTGTGAGCCAGCCTCACTTCAATCCATAATTAACTGTTACCCTTCCAATCTAGTCCTAATGGCTCAAATGTCTGCAGATATGTTGAAAAATGGAGCTGAACAAATAGTTTATGAATAAAGAGCAGTCAGAGATGCTGTTCATGCTGCTAATTTTAAATCAACATTCTTCCAGACAGTTATGTTTATACTGGTGATGAGCAAAATAGGAAAAAAGTACAGTGGAATAAGAACATAGTACATATTATCTAGTACATAGATAATAAATATTATTTAGTGCAGTTAATAGAAATGAGCAGTGGTGTCTTGAAAAGCGTAAAAATTTCAGTGAGTGTTCTGATATTCCCCTATTAGTTCATGTCTAATAGCTGTTGTTTGATGAATAATTTCTATAAAATAATGGCCTTATATTTGTGTCACTTAATATTTTTTTTCTTTCTGACTGTATAAAAACCATTGTTCATGGTAGTCATTGCCCAGGGTGCTAAGAGGCAGAACCTTGTTCTTAATTGTCAGAAAAGGGCTTTTTCAGATACTGTTTACAGGCGCTACTTTCTGAAACAAAGTGCATTCAATTTCATATGACCATATTGCAGCCAACTTCTGAGTTTTAGAATGATAAATAACATTGCATTATATCTTTTAAGGATGCAGAAATTTCAGGTTTTCTGAGTCTTATTACCCATTACACATTGATTTTGAATAAAATGTTCACCTACATACTAAATGCCTCCTTCACAATGCACAATATAAGAAACAAGTATTGTGGACAGAATTCCATAAAGTAAATATTGCTTATAGTTGTAGAAATGGAGATACTTTGAAATTTCAAATGCAATAAAGAAAAATGCAAATACAAAAAAACCACTGTGCTTGCAGATACTTAGGGAGAAATTTCCTGCATCATTAAATGCCTCTTTTCATTCATAATATGGAAGCGTAGCAAGATGCATCTGGTATTTCTGTTGAAAGAAATCACATTCAATTTTGTCAACTTCCTGAAGCTCAAGACATTCGTGATCTGAATAACAGATTTTACAAGAAAAAGATTTACAGGCTAATAATGAGACAAAATATCAGAACACTAAATTACATGCATAAATCCAGGTAATGAGGGTGTGGGGCAAGTCTGCAAAAAACTTTGTGAACTTGGGACCTGTTTTAGTTACTGTTCTATACAGAGAGAATAGTTTTCTAAGAGCTCATGGTATCTGCAGTTAAATTACAAAGAAGATAACATTATACAAAATGAAGAAACATAAATTTGGAGTTTATGTTCACGACTTCAAAGTCAAGGGATCTGCATATCATCTCAGAAATGAAACAAAAGCTGAACCATAAATCAGCTGGTGTTCATTATAATTTACATACATGTGTGTAATTAGAAGTGAATGGAACAGTAGAAAAATACCATCATTTACTATCTTTTCTTAAGAATTGTCTGTAAACATTTACTGTCTTAACTATAAGCTAAGTCACAGCTGTAAGTTGATGTCTTTCAAAGACGAGAAATTGTAAAGCGGGTCCCATCATGGATCCGAAGAGTCCACTAGAATGTTGCTCATTGGGCTATTTCAGCCTGAGGTTGCTGTTAAGTGAATTCCTTGGAAATGGCAGCTGTTCTTTGCTGGAGCTAGCCACTGATGCTTTTAATGCTGGTAACCCAACTCCTGTAACTCCATGTTACTGCTGTTGTACAACTCGGTGCGTGTATGATTGCTGCCTTCCCTACTCCCTTGACCTTTTCCTTGTTTGAGTGTGGAGTCAAGCATGTTAGATTGAAATGCCTTCACTGTTGATTTATTATTAAAAAAAAAAAGACTTTTCACTGGGGCATTGAGTCTAGGAAGCACGCATGGGCTCCATTTAGTTTGCTTTGCTGTTGTCATGGTGAACTCCAACACAGAACTGGAAATAAAATGGCCTGAGGTACTAACATTTGCAGCTCTTCCAGCTGCCTGCAAAGTAAATATGTGCCTGTGATCTTAAATTCTAGGATGTAGTTTTATAGTATGTAATGAATTTCTGTCCCTAAAATAAATGTAAATTTTAAAAATGAACCCTTTGAAAAATATATTTATTTGAGTCTGTAAGATCACATTTCAGTAGTTAATAGAATGGATTGTAACTGCATGTTATTGCTTTGAGGATGTATATCTCAGTACTTGGCTTTCCTGAGGCAGACTCTAAGATTCTGTAATCCTCCCTTGTCCAATGGTAGGGACAGTCTTGTAAACATGAGAGTTTTCTTCATAAAGCTGTCCTTGCAAAATATATCTGTGCAATTAGCCCTCTGTCACTCTGTTTGGCACTTGCTCCCACAAATATAATGTTTCACTATTCAATGGGTCTAATTTAGATTAAGTCTTCAGATCAGGGTGGTAATTTCTCTGTCTATTTACATCTGTGGTGCTCTTTAAAGATGTCATATCGTTGACCAAAACCATAACTTACCAGACAAATTTTTATCCAGTAATGTCTGGTGAGGCTATCTGGTTACAAGGTGAATGGGGAGAAAAAAATGCATTGTTAGAGGTGCTGGAGAGCTTTTTTCAGTCTTTGCATTTTCTGAGGTGCTATGTGATGGAGCTGTAAATGATAAAGAAATTGTGTAGTGTGTCCAAGGCCTCCAGTTTCTTCTGCAACAACTCAAAGGAGTAGGAAGAAAATGGAACATTTCCCAAGATTTCTTCTATTTGAAAGCCACGCTCAAAGGCTCTGTGAAAAATGTCCTATTGCTACCCAGGTACCAAGACAAGAGGGGACTCTTCCAGCAGGCCCAGATTTCCTTTGGGCCCACTTATATTGCTACTTTGGGCACGTGAAATGACCTGAGAATAGGCATAGCTAACAAGATGACTTGTGGCAATGTCCATTGGGATCTGGGATCACATCTGTCACTGCACATTGCACTGCCTTATCTCTCTTCAGCTCAGAAAACTCTCCTCTTGCAGCTCAGAATAATCCTTCCTTTAGGTGATGTTTCTGTCTTTTTCTAGCTCTTCTTACATGACTTCACTTTTCTTAAACCATGAAATATATTCCTTCAGCACTGGAAGAAGACCTGCAAATATATCTGTCATTGGCCTCAATTCAGGCTGTGGGAATGCGGCAGAACCGTCCCAGTAGTTAAATCTGTATCTGTCAAAGCTGATGTTTCATTTCTCTATACATCTCTCTACTCACATCCCCAAAGTTAGAAGATGGGTCTTAGAACTACTTGAGTCTGTGTACACAGTTTTGTACTTGGACCTGAAAGTTTAGGACAATTCTGGACTATTCAGGGCTTTTCACCTTGGCCAAGCTGTGTCCCATCTCAGCCTGTGTGGGTGGGTGGGTGTCCTGTCTATAACACCCACATGCTGAAACAGGTTCTAGCCAGTGATCACTGAGGAGAACATTTATGTAAACAACCCAGTGTACAGTCAAGATCTAGTACGTTTCAGCTCTGTTCACGCATGTACGTGAGTGATCTGATGTTTTATCACTTGACGTACGAACTGAGCCGACTTGAATCACTGAGAGAGGAGTGATACCACAGGGGAGGATGCAACCAAGCATCTGGATCTGAATCCAAGCATCTGGATCTGAATCCAAGCATCTGGATTTGAATCTCTGGATTTGAATGTAAGATGGAGGTGCTCCGTATGCACAGTGTTTGCATGGGAAAGGTGGAGGTTTGGTTAGTGCAGTGTGGAAGATTTCCTGCCAGGAGATGTTCCTGAGGTTCTCCTGAAAGGTTTCCCATAGGGCATGTGAGTGTGGAACTGGCCAAATATTCTATGAATCAGTACACATAGCTCAAAGAGGTAAAAAGTTAATAGAAGTGCTTTAGGATAATGCAAAAGGAAACAGATTTAATTAAGGCATATGGCTCTGGGTGCCTAACAAGCATGTAAATGTGTTCCTGAAAACTGCACTGCGGAGTTTTGGAATTTCTCTCATTTGATTGAGAAAACCACGAAGTGTCTGTGGACTTCTATGACTTGAACTCACACAGGAGGACTAGAGGGTAGAGTCAGCAGATGCTTGGTATACATTTACAAGCTCGGTTTCAGTCTGATCTTAAAATAAGGTTGTAGCTAGGTGCCCTTAACCATACATCAGTGTCTCTATGGGTGGTAAACGGGATGGCAGAGGTTTGTCATTTAATTTTTTTTTTTTTTTTCCTTCAAACCCTTCTTGGGCAAAGAATTGTATTTGAATTGCCTGCTGACATTTTATTATTTCTATGAAAATTATGAAAGGGGAGAAGAGAAAGGCTTTATTTTCACATGTCCTGAATAAAACTGAATCATTAACCAAGTGTTTATTTCATTATTATAATTGATGCAAATATCTAAGAACGGAGGGATGCATTCTACTACTTTTTATTACTGCTTTGCTTTTCACTGTTTTTTATTGCTTGGTAGTTATGAAACAAGTATTATTGATGATGGCTTTAAAGCTGAAATGTATAGTAGTTATTTAGCATCCTTGCATTTTCTTTAAGATGCCTTAAGCTACTGGAAAAATCATTTACTTTGTCACAAAATTTCCTGCCTTATTAGTTAAAAGAAAATATTTCCCTAAAGATATTTTCACATGTAATGCTATTTCCCATATTTCACAAGCTGTTTGCAGTTTAAACTTAATCATATTTGCCTCTCTGTCACTGAGGCTCTTTAGAATTACCTTAGAGATCTAGATATTATTTGGATATTTATAGTATAATTAGATTTGACGTATCATACTTTGTTTATCTCAGTTAATGCCTAAAGGCTTGATTCTGATCTGAGATCTGCAGAGGCATAGCACCAAATTTGGAATAAACTCTGTATTGGAAATGTTAATAGCAGTCTCTGTCCAATATAGTTACTCTGCTCTCCTCTTGTCTCCTAAAATGTGTTAGATTGGAAGGATGCATTTGTATTTTTTTTTAAGGATGAGGTAATGGCGGGAAGTGGAGCCAGTCTGCAGTATTTTAGTCTTATCTAGTGGTACTCTCTGTAGATGTTACTGTGTAGCTAACATATGAATACATTTTATTTTCTCAAAAGAATATGGCTTTGATCCTTCAAATATACCCTCCCACAAAGAGACATAATCACCTGTACCTTTGATTTGTATTTTTCTCTCTCCATTTTTAGTAAAACAGAGATGCAGAGGTAAAATTCAGCATTCCTGGAAAGCCAGTCTGGACTGGTGGTGCTCCCCAGAGATCTTTATTTTCATGAATCAATGAATTAATCATCACCCAGAATTTGCAGTTTACCCTCAGTAAATGAAAAATATTTTTGGTTATCTTTCTTCATATGCATTTGCCAAGGAAAGCTGTAGGCTTCTGACTGCTATGAATTCACATCTTTCCTTGCTTTAAAAAAATCTAGTGTGGTGCTACAACCCTAGAGATACTCCCCATGGCACTACAGCTAATGCTCCGCTTCTAGAAACAGTTTCAATGTGTGTTGGCTGGTGATGCTGAGAACTTGTAATTGCAGGACACTGAATTACATCACAGAAATTTTTATACTTCCTTGTCTTGCATGCACTGGCAAAATCATGTCAAGCATCCTTCCCCCAGACACATATTTTCATCATATATCTGATATGATCTTTAACAAAGATGGTTTATTGTGTCATGATGATCTTTGGAAGAAGAAACAAACGCTTGTCAGGCCTACAGTGGTTTGCCCACATTTAAAGTCTGGGGAACCCTCCTGTGTTCAGCCCTGAGAACAGAGTGTAGGGCTGGAAAACCCTGATGTGTAAAATGCTTCACATCCACACCACACTGCTTTTGGTTGAATCCCTCAAATATGTGTGCCAAAAAAACAGAGCTGGTACTGCTTAGTTCATCCCTGATTTAGGTGTTGGGTAGTGCAGCCCATGGACTCTGATTGTTAGGAGATCTTTCAGTTTCATAACTGTCTCTGTCGTTTGAACTCTGGCTCGGGGTCAATTAAATTGAATGGCCATAGTCATACTTTGTGACTGCTATCCCTCTTGTGAAAAGAGCCCTTTTAACAACAGGTGAGACTCCCAAAATGTTTATGGATCAGCAGTCTCTTTCAAGACATGGAATGCATTTGTGGATTTCTTGAATGAGATAAAGTAGGGGAGAGGTGTTTTTGAATTACCTGTTTTAACAGATTGAGAATACACAATTGTGTCTTGAAGGTTATTTATAGTGATATGGTTTTATGGAAAAAACAATGCTAAATTAAAGTTTGCTGACATGCACTACAGGTTTAGCTACACTTAAAAAGAACAATACACATAAAATACTCTGCAATTCTCATAAAAATACAGTCAGGGAGACTGGTTTTTTTTCTGGTTTAACCTTTAGATGAAGAATTCTATTTAGTATTCATAAGGCAGGGGCTAAAGTCTTGCTTTTTGAATTCTGGTGCAGTATTGAAAAATGGCTAGCGATGAAAATCACTATTTCAATAGAATTTAATTTCTTGTTGGACTGTTTGTGTCATTTCAAAGAAATATGGCTTTATTAAAGAAAAGACAAATGAATATCCTTTACTTATTATAGAGGTTCTACATACACTAATTAGCACCATGTTATTTTTCAGATATTCAAATTATAGTGTAAAATAAATTTTAATTGCTAGTGATTTGTGCAAAAGTTATCAATTTCATTATTAGAGAATGTTGGTGCTGTGGAAAATTATTAATGCATTAGGTATTTTAGACAAGAGCAAGGCCATAATTATTTCTGCTATTAGTATTCTAGTATTTTCCAGAATTTACTGAGTGCTTTAGAAATGTGGAAGACAACATAGCCTACATCTAAAAAAATGCATAAAACAGTGAGAACAGATGTAATATGCAGAGAATCAGATTGATGGTAAGCAAATGTCTCATTATTTCCAGGTTTTCTCCTGTCTGAGTCTAAATTTAACATATTTGTGGTATTTAAGCCATTGCTGTCTACACTGATCCATCTAAGTCAGGAGTGACCAGCCTGTGGCTCTTGAGTAGGTGACACACAGCCCCAGCCCTGGCTGTGTGCAGAACCACCATGAGGCTCTTTGTCACAGGCATCACTGGAGAAATAAACCCTGCAGCCACGGGAGCTGGGGGATGCTGCCAAGGCCAGAGAGGCTGGGCTGGGCTGGGAAACGCTCCCGTGTCATCCTTTGTGCCTGAAATCCTTGAGAGCTTTGGATTTGCTTCCCTGCTCCTCTGCCTCCTAGCCCCATTCGGGGACGAGCTGTCTCATACTTTCATTCCCATGAAGTGTGATGACCTAGCATGTAGTAGCAGCTGGAATTTGGGCTGCTTCTAGTGTTTTTCCTGCAACAGTTCTGGCTAGGTGAATGTAGGCTTTGTAGCTATGGGCCCTCCAATGCATATCTGGGAGCTGCCACAGGGAAGAATAGTGGCTCAAGGAGACATCTGGCATGGAGTGGGAAGCTTTTCCCAACATTTCAGAGCAGGTGATCCCATTGGAGTTGAACCATGGAGAGGAGTGAGGGCATAACTGTGAGAAATGTAACAAATGAGGTGTGAATAATGTCTTCATGACTATTTGCTTTCAATTTGCTGCAGCTGGAGATCTCAGAAGTAACACTGGTGAGAGCTCAGAGGTGATGCTATGATGAGAAGCAGCAAGGGAGACCCTGTCAGAGATGACTTTTACACAGACCAGAAAGTAACAAGTGGGATTTCTGTCAGGCCAGTGTGCAGGCATCGCTGTGAGTTGATCTGGTGAAGGTGCAATAGGAGAACAAAGCAAAGAAGATGTCTTATATGCAGTGAGAGAAAAAAAGTATTAGATATGACTTGTGGGAGGGAGGAAGATGAGGAAAAAGGGGTCAGCATGGTGTTGGGCTGTATCAGAACTACATGGTGAAGCAGTTCCTGGAGGAAACAGAAGAGCTCTGTTTTGCCATGGTGAGTTGGGCAGATACTGTGAAATCATGAGTTAGGTTGATTTATAGAATTGAATAAAATGAGACAGGCCATGACTGAGGAGGCAGCTTTGCTGTGAGTCACCTATACAAAACTATTACCTAACAGTGTGTGAACATGCAAAATAGAGGGGAAAAAAAGAGAGGGAAAAGGGCAGCTTCAAGAGAAATCAGTGAATACAGACAGACAACTGTATTTGACTGAGCGAAAAAAATATAATGACTGTTCTCACTGTTTTCCAGTTTCTGAGCTCATGGTAAATTAACATGTCAATCAGTTTGAATTTACTACAACTGAAAATCAGACCTTCGATATTGAAACAAAGTAGCATACATAAAACAGGCAGAAAGACCCAATAAATAACTTATTTGACCTTTATATATTATTTATAAAGGGCTATGCATGCAAAGCAGTAAGCATCTTCCATTTTCAATAACCAGCCTGCAGCAGATCCCATAAAAGCATTGCTTCAGTCTCACATGGAAGGAAGCCAGGTTTATCAGGGGGTTTACCTCAGGCAGTGTGATATGATGACTTCTGCTGCCTTATTGACATGAACCAGCTGTATAGTGATACCCAAAAGAAGATTTTAAATAAATAAATGCAAAAAGCAAGTGTGCCTGCATGGCACTGGTGGCAAAATAATGACAAAAAGACCCCAAAGGACTGAAGTCCTCTGATACAAATTAATTTAAATATGGTTTATATTTAAGACTTTCTAAGATTAAAGAAAAGCAAAAACCTTAAGGCAGATGAACCTGAAGTTACAGTTTATGCAGGGGTGCTAGAGGAGAATGGACCATCTAGAAAAATGATTGTCAGTCAAACAATTTATGTACTGTACCACATTTATACCAGTGAGCAAGAGCAAGTGGAAGCTGTTGCAGTTGTGAATTTCCTCACATGAAAAGGGTTTACAGTCACAGTCAGGATTTGCAGGATTCTGCACTGGGTTATTTAGGTACAGATTCCCCAGTTCTTAAATGGGCTGGGATCCACAGACTCTGCTTTGGATCAAGTCTGGTAGCAGAAGCTATGACTGTAGCATGTGTAATTTTAAATGCAGGTTTGGGAACAAGAAAGAGCTTCATAGTTTTGTAGCCCATTCCTTCTCCTAATTTGCAAATATTGCTGCTTGGCTTTCTCAGATCTGCTCAGGCTTCTTGCTACAATTAAAAACAAACAAACAAACAAGTACAAAAAAATTTAACTTTCAGAAATCTGTAAAGACTCATCAAAGTTTTAATTAATCAATTTAAATAGGGCAAATAAGCTACTTAGTTTATATCATGACAGTGCCTAGACAAGATTTTAGTATGGCATGTTCTGAACTAAAAATTCGTGTGTCCAGGGTGTTATGGTAGATTGATTGATAGCCAAGGCTCTTGTAAATATTGGCTGGGTTAATAGTAACTCATCTCTTAGACAGGATGATAGAAATTTCTACTGGTGGAAGAAGGCAGTGTTCAGCTATAGGCTGTATTTGCCCTTCTTGAGAGTGGCAGAGCATTAATTGCTCATAATTTAAGCTTTACTAATGCAGAAAATTGTGTACATTGGGGATTAGCTAGATTTCCTACAGAATTGTGTTTATTGCACAAATTACTTAAATGTGTGGTTTATTGTACAAATTACTTAAATGTGTGCCTTTTTTCTTTCAAATCTTGAAGAGTTTTTTGTCTTCATGAATTCTACATCTACTGCAATAGCTCAGTTTAGCTGCTCTGAGAAATCAGAGCTTTTTACAGTGCATAGATTGGCTCTTCCAGTGTATTTTGAAAGCTTGATGATCTTGGAGGTCTTTTCCAACCTTAATGATTCTATGCTGTCCTGTTGGTGTTGGTTTTCCCCCACTTCATGAAACTTTCTGAGTGTTCAGCTTGCAGTTCAGTGTGTCTGAGGCAGTAGAGCTCCTGCCTCTGCTTAGGAGGCAATTCATCTACTCATTGGATGGAGTGGCTGGATTGATTCTTAATATTTGTCTTCATTTATTATATTAATTCTGTCCTGCTTGAGTGTGCAAATTGTGCAAGCCAAAGTATCCTTTCTATCCTTCTTTTCATTTAAGTATTTGGAGACTATTACTTTTCTATCTTTCAGAAATGTTTCTTCTGATCTCTTTGAGGAAGCAAATTTAAAATTATTTTTTTCTTTGGAATCTTCTTTCTCACCTTTGCCTCTCACTTTTGTATGTTTGTATTGTTTGGAGGTTTTTCTTAAAGAATAAAAAGAGTCTCATGAAGTGTGTCACTGGCCGACCTTGGCTAAGGGCCACCTTACCAATTACTGGCATGGACAGCACAGACATGATTTGGGGAAAATTAATTAAGCAGCTTTTCCCAGGGTCAGGAGTCCTTCCCTCCTGAGTGCTTCACCTTGGCTGCAGGGCTCAACCATGCCCTGTGCTGGGGCCCTCGGAGGCAGCAGCCCTGTCCTCCCTCACTGTGGTCCCTGCAGCCCTCCTGGCCACTCCCTGGGTGCTGACACCCATACAAAGAGACACAATTCTGTGAAAACATCCAAAGAAAAGTTCTTCCCGATCCCAAGTACATTTTCTCCATTCTGTTTTCTAGTACTTCTGGGCTAATGCCTTTTTCTGGTGTGGGTATCTGTATGAAAGCTTACTGTCTTGTTATATATATATAAATTTTATATTTTTCAAATGATATCCTAAGATGCTGCTGCTTCTTGCTTAAGTTAATCTCCCCCACTCACTGGTTGTTACCTCTGCTTTTTCCCCTCCCACAGTCAAATGTTAATTAGGGTTTACTGCTCTGTATTTATCAGAATTATTCTGACTTTTAGGGGCCTGCTAGAGCTTCCCCATAGTTGCTGTTTAGTATCAGAGGGCCAGTCCATGGCACTGGGCCCAGTAACTTCTTCCTCTTCCAAAGTGTTTTGGGCATGGTTGATGCCCAAATCCTTGCCCAAACCTTGCCTCTTTTACCCTTTTGGACAGCACTACCAATTCCAGCTTGCTTCTTACTGTGCTTGTCCACTGCCTTCAGGAGTAAATGTGCTTTTCTTCTTGGACTTCTTTTATTGGGCAAAATTGTTTCCGTAAGCCTCAGACATTTGATTGTACACTGGCACAGCCATACTACCTTATACCTTAGCCTTTTTTACATTTTACACTTCTGTTAGGTGCATATTGATATTTCAGAGGTTTTTTCCATACATATATATGTAACATTTATTACATGTATTTTGTACATTACTATATATGATATATTAATATTTCCTCTCCTTAAACTTTAGCCACCATTATAAATTGTTTAATATGTTTCCAAGACTCTCACTGTACTCTTGGTTGAAAATTATGTTTTTCTTACTGTGTTAGCTATCCCGTATAATGATGGTTTCAAACTACAGCTACAGATGATTTAATTACTGGAGTCTGCTGTTGATAGGATAACTGAGATTGAACATGGGAATATTTAGACTCTGAAGTTGAGTTTTTTGGGGGAGCTAGTTAAACATTCCTGATCTGAGAAAAGCTTAACAATATAAAAGATGCTAAAATATCTTTGTCAAATCCATCTCTGGACAGCTTGTAAGCTGAACACTGTGCTGTGTACACGTGGTTTTAGCTTAGTGAAATGTTATCTTCTGAAGTATAAAAATGTAATCACTGCAGGGCTCTTTTTAACAAGTTCAAAATCTGAGTCACCAAAGCTTAATTACAGAACAACTGGTATTTTGTGAAATCCAAGTCAGCTATTTTTGTCTTACAAAATTATGACTTCCTGTCCTTTTAAAACTACTGTCTATTTGGATGTGCTTGTTTCAGCTCCTGGCAGGGATGAAGGTGTATGTATTATTCATGATCCTTGAATGTCAGGTGTATTTCCAGTTGCATAGCTCTCAAAGTTAGGCTGCTCATTCCAGGACAGGTTTTTTGAGTAGCACTGGTGTCAGGTATGACCAAGCCACGTGTTAAAAAATCCTCTTGCTTTGCTCTTAGACATTTATAAAAATAATGGAGTTCAAATAGATGTATTATATGGCATATACTTTTATGTCTTTTGAATAAACTAAGATGGAAAATCAAAAACACTGTTCCTCCACTGCTCCTTCTTCCCTCTACCCTATCAGCATCATCCTCGTAATCATCCTGTTCAGGAGGCCAGGGGAAATGTTTTCTTCCATCATGGGAATTGTGGTCTGACCAGAGAGGATCTCTGTTTGAAGTGAGAATGAAAAATTGTCTGAAAAAGGAAATGAATAAGGAGGGACAGTTCTGAAACAAAATTTTCCGTGTCAGTTTAAAAAAATGAAATATTTTAATATTATTTGAAATATAATTACTTCTTTAGATTTTACTGGTGAAAGATGGGAGTCTTCAGGTAGTTGTGAGTAGATTTCAGAGACCTCTGCATTTATAGAAATGGTATTTTCCTAATATTCTTATTTGGATGTCAGAAAAAGGGAGTTTTTTCCGATCGCACTCTACACCATGGTATTACCCTTGTGGCTCTTTTACTGAAATTAGAACCATTAGTTCTCATTAGATTTTTTTATTGTTTTGAAATTAGTTGGTAGTCCTTGGTTTTTGATATGTGGGATCTCAAGAGATGAACAGATGAAAATTAGAGGAAGGTCAGTAAGTAATCATTTATGCAATTAAAAATACTTCATGTTGTTTATGAAATCCAACCCAGACAAATGTCACAATTTCTAATAACTTTTCTCTTGTGTTAAATACCAAACCCAAAAGTTATTATGGCAAAAAATAGTTTGACTGCATGCATGTACATGTGTAACTACCTTTTACTTCATTGTTTGTATATTGTATCATTCTCTGTTTTCTCTCTATTATAAATCTAAAACATGTGCATCATGTAGTAGATGTAATTTAAAGACAGTAGCCTTGCAAAAATAAGGTATTTTGTCATTGCCTATGTGATGCAGTTCAGCAAGGGGAAAAATTGGCAGCATTTTGGATAGGAGAGAGCCCTCTATCAGAGGCTGCTTAAGGCATATCTCACCAGCTGCTTGATTTCCTGATTGCTCAGCATTTTGCAGAAGATTGGAGTTACACTAAAAGCAAAGTTATGTGGTTTTGACAAATTATTCACTATTTCTTTGCTGCAAGGCTAGTGCACTTTCCTAGTTAGGCGCAGAGGAGCTTTTAGGTGAAGCAAGGCAATAACCTCGCTTCACCCAGCCAGAGGAGTGTAAAACAGAACACTGCTCAGTGCTGAAGTGTCACAGCACTCAGTGTCAGGCAAAATGTAAGCACCAGGAGGAGGCTGAAGTGCCGGTGTTTCCCTCAGTAACCATCAGCTCATTGCTTTGTCTCTAAGGAGAAGCATCCCTGTCTGCCACATGCTCTGTTGTGAAGTGCTCAGTGCTGTGACTGCCTCTCCTTCCCAGGTGCGATGTCACCCTGGTTTTGAGGATTTTTCTAGGCCTTCTGATTTGTCTTTCATATTGGAGTCGGAATTTTTACTTTCCCACTCTTTTTGCTATAAACAATAGCTTTGTTTTCCTAACTGTCCTTTTTTGTTTGTGTATTTTTAGGTAGGGGGAGAAAGTTGATTGACAGTTGCCTTGACCAATGTGGTTTGGGAGGTAGGATTTCATCCTCCAATCCACAGGCACCTTTGGAAATGTATAAAATTGAGTTTTGTGAATAAACTAGGGCTTTTCTTGCTTTGCTCATCACCGTGCCCTCGTGAACTCCTTTTGTGTCGTGTTGCAGCAGTGCCCTGCGTAACAGGAGTGAGGCTGTGCAAGTGGGATGGAACAGCAACGGGGATGATGCTTCATCTAGCTTGGAGGTGTCACCAGGGAGGTGTCACCATCCTACACCCTGCATCAAAACCACTTCCATAAAGAAAAAAAGATGTGTCATTGCCGTAGGAGACGGCCTGCTGAAGGGATCACAAGGCCCAGTATGCTGACTGGACCCACTCCTTGGGGAAGCCTGCTTCCTCCCTGGGGATTGGGTTAAAGATATGAAGAGAAAGCCTCCTACTGTCACCCTCAGATTCTCATATCATTATTGATTTATGAGGTAGGCAGTGTTGAAGTTGCACCAAGAAGTCCAAGGGCAGTCAAGAGACTTTATGGCCTTGGGATGACCAGTCAGGGGATGAGGAGCACGAGTCATATTCTCTATCCATCCAGTTGCAGGGAACGATGAGGGAAAAAATGGGAAGAGCCAACAGATTCTCTTAACTGTATGTACACCTGTGTGATATTCCTTAAATGCTAAACTGAAATACTTTTCTAAGACCTGAATCTATTTTGTTCACAATCTTTCCATTAACTTCAGGGTGTAGGTCACTTATAAAATGTGTCCTCTGTCTACGTAGTCTCCTAATCTTCTTAATAAATCAAATCTGCTCTGCCTGTGTAGGTACTGATTTCCACAGGTATTCTGTTACTGCTCTATTCTGCTACTTATTTCCTTAAGGTAAGGCAAAAAGATATGACAGTAGAGAAGAGTATGACAGGATGAAATATAACCTCTAAAGAGCAAGGCCTTTGCACTGTTCTGACATGTCTAGACCTATGCCTTAGGCTGTGTACAGTGTCAAATAATCAAATTGTGTTGTTTAAAATACTCATTGATATATGTTGTTTTATTTTCTGATGCTGTGGGATGACTTCAGGCTAGATTTTGCCCTTGTGTGTGCAGAAGCAGTTTTTACTGACTTTGAGGCAAGGTGACTCCACACAAAAGTGGGATATTGTCTCTCAGCCTTTATGGCAATGCAATTATCTAATCAATTGGAGCTGTGTTTTTGCGACACCTCATAGTGCATCAAATCCATAATAAATGATCAGTCTGGACTTCTGGAGTTAGTAAGTGATTTGGAATAAAACATGTTCCTCAGTGTGTTAACAACATTTTGTCATGGGCTTGTCTGTGCATAAGTGGGTGTGACATTCTTTATGTGTCTACAGTTGCCTAACTCGTGGTCCAAATTTGTTTTGGGATAGAACAATATGATTATCAAGTGCATATATGATTATGTTTTAAGTCCATATATTCAGCCACATATGTACATTTGTGTTCATTGACATTACCATTGATAAGGCTTAGTTGTTAAGGCTTTGGGGATGGTTTTTTTCCTAGCTAGTAGTTACTTACTGCTTGCAATGTGCAATGAAAATTGTGACATTTTCAGGTAAAATTTATAAGAGGGCCTGTTGACCAATAGCAGTATCGTGAGCTGTATGAGACGGGGCAGAGACAGTAGATCAAGGTATTACTCAGCTCGAGCACCAGAGGCTGGGGCCACTGGTCTTGTTCAGTCTGCAGCAGAGATGGCTTTGGTGAGGACCTGACAGCAGCCCCAGTGCCTATGGCAGACCATCTAGGAGATGGAACTGGACTCAGTGAAGTGAGGCTGGGTGAGAAGATGAGATAGTGAAAGTGAATCAAGAGAGGTTCAGACTGAGTATTTTTTTTTCTTAAATGCCCCTGTGAAGACAGGCAGTGGAACAGAGCAAGCAGATGCATTGTGCCATTTGTTTCCTTAGAGATTTTCAGCCTTGGGCAGGTGAAGCCTGAGAATATGGTTTGACCTCAGAGCTGACCTCCTGTGAGCAGGAGACCTCCTGAGGTCACTCCCAGTCTGAGCTATCCTGTGATCCTGTTCCTGCCTTCCAGACAGGTTACTTGACGCCTGTCTATTTGCTCTTTCTGAATTTTGATCTCGGTTAAACTCAAGGATAAAAAGCATCATGTTAAGGAATGTGAGATTGTGCTGAGTTTGTCAGCACTGAGATCAGAACATTATTACAAGGAACATGGTGCTGGAGGAGATTCCTTTGAGTCACCAATATATAGTCCTGTCTATTCTCACAGGCCACCAGCCAACAGGCCATCCCTCTTCAGTCTGGAATAAAGGTGAGAAAAAAATTAGGCAGCTGGTTTGGTTAAACTATCACTTGATCATATCATACTTGTACTTAGAGGAGGAATTACCCAGCAAGTGTGGCTGTGAAGTAGATGATCCAAGCATTGAAAACCAAGAAAGTACAAGGACTGGCATTTTTTTTATCTCCTCAGTGTGATTTCAGCGAGACACACCTTAAACCCAGCTGAACTTGGAAGGAAGTTAAATGACCCTACCTCGATTATGTTTTATCTTAGGCAAAAGAGTAACTAATGCAGCTCTTTCTTTTGTGAGTAGATATAGAAGCATAACTACTGTGGAAATGCTAAAAAATAGACTAAGAAAGAGACTGTAGAGAAAATCAAGTTTTAAAAGGATGAGTTTTCTGTGCTTCTGTGTATTATGCCTTTTTCACAACAACCTTTTTACTTCAAATCAAGCTGTGAAAAATATTCTTTATTTTTCTTCTGAAGCTTGAGTAGCGTCTACGTTCTTCGTTTACCTATAAACAAAACAAATTATTCAGACAAAGAATAGTTAGATTCTGCATAACTGTGTAGGAGAAAAAAAAAATGCTTTGCTCTGTACATTTTTCCTGACTGAGTTTAGATATATGTCAGCATTTCTTTTAAATCTTTTGTTGATTGAAAAGTCATAATCAGCATGATCAGCATTTTCTAAACTTGAATATGTTGATTTTGGCCAGTAATTGCATATCTGTTTAATAAAATCATTGTGGCACCTAACTACTGGGTTTTCTGTATGTTAGAAATGTAAAGATCGTAAAATATTTTCAAGACAAATATAATGGGACTTTTTTTAAAAAAATGCATCCTATTGTAGCTTGAGCTACCAGAAATTAATAGTTTTTAATGACAGAGGTACTTATATATGTAAGCATAAATGCATTAAGAAATGTGTTACAATCCTTGTTCAGGAAAAACTTCCATTTCTGTTAATGAGATTTTGCTTGAAACAGAAGAGTAAGCAAGATAAGTCTCAGAGTGTAAGGAAAAACTTGCCTTGTTAGAACTGTTTTGAGTGCTTCTTGCTGGAACCAATAAAACTGTGGAAAACCTTTCATTTTTTAAACTCTAATTTTATAACTAAGAAAAAAAAGATTGAACCTGGTTTTCTTAAATACTCTACTTATACTGGTTTCTTTTCCCCTAGTGTGCCTGTAGGCAGTACCAATCCATTATCCTAAGGCAGTAGCTTGATCCTGCAGAGCACTGTGGAGAAAAGCAGCGTGTACAGAAGCATTTCTGCACCCGCTGTTTTGTGTGATTGGTTTGGTTCCACATTACCACACTCACATTTCATCCACCAACTCTTCGGCCACTCTTAATATTTTTTTCCTCATTTCTCTTTTCTGTGTACAGCAACAGATTGACTGGGAATTATGAACGAATATATGCTAATTAAGACAATAAAGCAGTTTAAAGATACACAAATGTTAATAGGATTTGAAATAAGAGGTAGCTTGAGGCCACTGCTGTAACTAACAGGCCATTTAAAAATTATTAGCATCAGACCCAGTGGACCAGTAGTAAAGTACAGCTGCCTTTTTAGTAGAGTATCAGAGCTAGAGGCCCCTAGACCCTGAGCTTTACTGCAGTGATCACAGCTGTGAAATGTGCTGAATGAATTTTGCTTATTCCTGCAAATGCCAGCATAGAAGCTACTTGCCTTACATAATGCCTAAGGTGATATACACAATATTTTATTATTATTAAAGCAGTCTTTACAGCAAATTAATTTCAATACATCAACAATGACATGTTTTTGCATATCAAACTGTTAAATATTTTATTAAATTTCAGTGGTCTGTTTTCATGCACAAAAGAACAGAGTGTATTGCTCATTTTGTCAACCAAATATTCAGTGAAGTGATGGACTCTGCTTTGGTCAGCCTGAAGTCCAAAAATAAATAAAAAACATAGGTTTCAATTGAGAAGGGTGCTGTTGGACAGCAAAAGAAGTTTATATAAGGTGACAGTTTAAATCTCTTGTGATTAACATGACAAAAAAAATACAAATTTGTAATGGCAAAGCCTGTTTGACCATGTGCTTCCTTTTCCCACAGTACACCCTCCTTTGGTCCATTCACAGAGATATCAGGGTACCAGCCAAACAATCTCAGCTCCCTTCTTATGTGTCTTCTTTTCTAAAACTATCACCAGCACATTTGCCAGCTCTGTAGAAATCCCAATTATAGATAGTCCATTTCAAAATGCCTTATGGATGAAGCCCCATACCTGCCAAAGATACAAGAGAACAGAACGAGAGGGCTCATGCTCCTGTTTTAAATTAGTGAAATTGTGGAAATACTTAAGATGGTGCCTGAAAACCAGGCATAGAGAAGAAAGAATTAGCTGAAAACTCAGGATGAAATTGAGAGAACTGAAAACATATTTTTGTCACTACTTTTTTTTTTTTTTTCCCTTGGTTAAGCGTTTTCCAACTACAAAAGTCATGAGCTCTGCCTTCAGAAGGCGTATTTTTTGTGAAATGAAGAAAACTCATTGCATGTAGAAAGATGTGAATTGGTGCATAAAACTGAGTATTGACAGCTGCTTTAGGCTTGGACCAGCAATGCCCTCTCACTTAAATGGTTTCGAACACATTTTGCCATCTTTTTGTTGTGCTTTACAGACTATTGTTCTCATTTATAACCTCACAACCTGACAATGTCATAGGAAGAGAGATGGAAACAGCATTTTTGATTGTTGTGCCAAAAGCAGGATGGGAGCTGAAATACCTGCATCACAGTGTGCCTAAGGAGAGCAAGGAGGAGGTAGTATTTGAGAAGCAGTTTGATTTCTTCAAGTTTATGATTTTAAATCAGTAGTTTGTACTGACACATTTTTGTGCGGTTGCAAGAAAGATTTTGGCATTACTGTAGTCAAGAGTGTAATAATTAAATTTAGTAGCATCAATTGATTTTAATGCAAGTTAGCAGTTTTGCTCTTAGAGGAGAATACAAGGTGTGCTAATCAATTTCTGCCTGTGAAAGGCGGTGTTGGGTTTCAGAATGGCTGCTTGAGTCAAGGGGAGATAGGTCATGCCAAACGTTCAAAACCTTTACCTCTGTTCTACAGTCTGCTTTTAGTTGGGAAGCCCTTAAGAGCTTCAGTTTTGGATGAAGACACCATTTTGTTTAATGTTTTACAAGTACAGAGTTACAAAAGAGGTGTTCATTCATAGCAGAAGTTAATTATTTAGTGTAGAATTTAATTATTTCATGTGAAAAATTGTTTTGTGTGTGGTAACAATGCTTTATGAGACAGCATAAACATTCTCCTCTCATCAACTGCTATGCCCTCAGACAATAGCACATTCATTTCCATAAGTATCTCCTGCCCCAGAACTGAAATGAAATAAACTCTTCTTGTTAAAGTAAACATGGAGAAATATGTAAGACAAATATGTTAGACGCAAAGTGATGTACTTTATTAGGCTTATCTGCATATTTCTTTTAGAAACATCTAAGCTAACATCTATCTTTTGATAGTAGAGGTTTATATGTTTAAAACTAGCAGCTGTACAGAATAAAAAAAATTGTGATACACAGAAACAGAGAACATGCATACATATTATGATATGTAGAGAGGTATGCTTAGGCATGTATTAAGACTTAAGTCTTATTTTAGCTGAAAAGAGTTCTTTAGAAAGCATACCCCATTCAAGGCATTTGACACTGAAAACTGCCTTTCATATCAAACAGTTGGAGCTTGAAGTCATTAAATACAGGGCATGGCCAGAATATATTTTGCACTCGTGTCTGATGAAGCTGGTCTTCCATTTAGGAGGTGAATGGCTTTCACTGTAAATAACCTTGGTCAGATGGTTCATCCATATTTTATTTTTAGAAAAGTAATTCCTTCTTCTCATTACTTTAGTTATTATGTGAGACCTATAGCTATTGAAAAATGTCTTTTATACATAAAAGAAGTTGAAAGATTCATTTTTTAGAGAAAGAAAAAAACAGCCTGGTGGCAAAAATGGAAGGCAGTGGAACATGCATTTCCAATCATCCTAGCATTTGGTTTTAAAATCACCCATTTGTACTGTGGCTGATTTCCACTGGCAGAATCGTGAGAGGCTAAGAGGAAGCCCTCATAAAATGAGTAGAGGAGAAACTGCAAGGCACACTGGGAGAAAATGGATAGAAGTTGGGGGCTAGCTTAGAGTTTCGTAAATTTTGGACTTCAGACCCTCCACACACAGTAATTTCCTAATGTTGTTTTGATCAGACATGTCCATAGTAGGCTGAGTCTACATCTGAAAAAATTCCTTAGCTATGATTACTGCATTATCTGGGGAAAACAGGCAAGCTACAAGATGCTGGAAAAACCTCAAGGCAACATAAAGGACCAAGTACAAATACAGAAAACACAATCTGTTTGAGTGTTCAGCGTGAGGTGTATGAAGTAGCAATGATTCCCAAGCAGGCTAAGATCCAAATTTCTGGAGAGCAAATCTCTTGGTATAGTTTTGGTTTTATGAAGTTAAGAGTAATAACACCTAGGATTTTTGAGGGCGGGCTGCAGTATGAATTACAGAATGTTGAAAGAAATATCGGAGAATCTTTGCTGAACAGGCCAGTGATGGATAATAAGGGTATCTGCAGTCATCTTGATTCTTTGAAAATATTTTATTCTTTACTCCAATTTTAAGAAAAAATTAAGTGTTAGCATTTTGGTTTTCAGAAAACTGGTTTTTTGGAAAACTCAGAAGAACTAATTGACATGTCTACTGGAAATTAAAATAGGAGTTTGCGTGAAAATTTACAAACTCATTGTCTTTCACTTCTCTATCCTTCCAGGTACCATTAAGGCAGTTCATTAGATCAAGGCTAGGAAAAGCAGTGAAAACAGAAAGATGGTACCATTTATGAGGTAATTCTGGGCAGTTGGAAGCACCTAAGTTCTGAAAAAGCCATCATTACTAATACTCATGTGGAAGAAGAAACAATCCAAATAATCATGAAGTACAGTTTTGATGTACATGGCAAAGTAAATTTCATATTATTTTTAAAATTTATTTAGTCTTCAGAACACACTTGCACTATCACAGAATAAAACTCGTGGGAGCCTGGAAATCTCTTGTCCACTGTAAGTTAAAGGCCCTCAGATGTGGGTAAACTAATAGAACAATTGGCACTTTACATATCTTCATCCGTGAAACGACAGCTCAGAAGATCCTCCTTGATTGGGGAATAGCTTCAGAAGGGCCTTGTGCACTTTGTCAACAACTGCTGTCCTGCCAATACGTAGTCACAGGCTGCAGAAGGCAGCAGCAGAATTTTTCTACATGCTCTGAAGTTCTCTCTGATCAAGTTGTACACTATCTCATGATGCAACAGCGTGTCCCATTTATCTGACAGGAACACTGGTTACAAGCTGTGCTTCCTACCATCAAGGGGAAGGAAATAAGGGAAAGACAAACACATTTTTCAAAAGTATTCAGAAACTTTTTGTATGTAAATTCCAGTCACGGGGATTAAAAAAATTATTGAAAATGTTTTTTTTTTTCAAAAAAAAAGTATGCGTAATTAAATAATAGTGGTTATTAACCCATGGGAAATTGGGAAAAAAGAAAGGTAAGATTTTCATCACACATATCCTCTTAACATGAAAATTGTTTTCAGAAATTAGAAACCATGTTTTCTGGATCTTTAAAAGATACTCAGATCTAAAAGTGGCCAAGGAAGCAATGTTTTATTTGATGTTCTTTAATCAACATCATGTGTTGAATGTCTGTTAATCTTACTGTGGCCAAAAGGTTTCACTCATTCTAAATAGTAAACAGAAAAGTGGGGGAAATGATTTAAGATTATATCCTTCCAATAGCATGAATCAAAGTCAGCAATGATTTAAGTTGCTAGTGGGGGAACTCCTGATGATGTGAAATCACTTATTGAGGAGAGAAAGTAGAACCTCAGCTCCACCTGGGCCAACACATGCAAAAGCATGGACTAGACAGAGATCATTGTACTTCAGGGGACAACCTGCCTTGGCTGGAAGATTAAGGTGGAAGAATAAGAATTTGAGAAACAGAATTACCAACAAAAGAACAATGGCTCAAATGTCATCACTCCCCTAAGGACAGACTTTAATTCTAAATATAAAAGTACAAACCAGACAAAAAATAACATCTTTGGTTTGAAGGAAAACCACTCTGGAATGAATCTTCATGCTGGACCAAGTCAGTTACACCTTTCATGAATACCTGCCTTCTATATCTTCCTTTGCCAAATTTTTTAGTGATCTGGGGAAATATTTCCTAAGCCAGAGGGAGCTTATGGGGGAGTAAATGTCTAGTCCCCATTTAAAGTCACATGGAAGTGTTGTACTAAGCTTCTCCAATACTTTAAAAAATGCTGTACTTGAGCTTCCTCAAATTAAAAGAGGTGTGCATGGGGTTTTTTCAGTTCAGTAAAATTAGAACACAATGTTTGACATAAAGAAGCAACATTGGTTCAAACTATGAGTAAGAGAATCACAAAATCATTAAAGCTGGAAAAGACCTCTAAGACCAGAAGTCTGACCTTCTCTGAAGAGATATGAAAACCAGTACATTAGGAAAGTGTGCTTTTAAGAGAAAATGCAGGCTATGATGTAGGATTCTCTGGCATGTGCTCTCATTAGAAGATGATGGATGACACTGGAGCACACCCCCCCCCACCATATCCCTCCAGGTTAATGGAATTACAGGATCATATAGGTTGGAAAAAGACCTCTAAGATCATTGAGTCCAGATGTAAACATAACATGCCATGTCCACCACTAAACCATGTCCCAAAAGTGCCACATCTTCATGTTTTCTGAACACTTTCAGGTATGGTGATTTAACTACTTTGTGGGCAGCATGTTCCAATGCTCAACCCCCTTTTTAGTGAAGAATTTTTTCTAATCACCAGTCTAAACCTCCCTGGCACAACTTTTCATTTCCTCTTGTCCCATCACTTGTTACCTGGGAGAAGAGACTGAGCCCCCTCTTGCTGCACTCCCCTTTCAGGGAGCTATAGACAGTGATGAGGTGCCCCCTGAGCCTCCTTTTCTCCAGGCTGAGCACCCCCAGCTCCCTCAGCTGCTCCTCACAGCACGTGTGCTCCAGACCCTTCCCCAGCTCCGTTGCCCTTCTCTGGACACGCTCCAGCCCCTCAATGTCCTTCTTGCAGGGAGGGGCCCAGAGCTGAACACAGGATTTGAGGTACAAATTATGGCAAAGCCTTCATCAGAACAATTTAGGTTAGGAGCCATGTTGTATGGCTTCTCCTCACATCCCAAATGAAATTCAGTTAATTCCTATCAATGACAGTTTTCCTGGCAGGAGAACTGCAAAATTAACATGTATTTCTCCAAAATGAAGAAAAAATGTTGTCACTATTTTTTTCAGTTAACTGCAAATAGTTCTTATGTGTAAGAAAAACCTGTGATTACATAGCTATGTATAAAAAGCTATTTTTATGTAATTAACTGCGTACTTCATAAGATACCCTCCTATTTAAAACCGACTAAACTGGGGGTTTTTTTCAGCTCTTTCTTCTGGAAAGAAAAACGTCTTTTTAAATATGCCTATTTTTTCCCTTTTCAAGATAAAAAAAATAATGGTAGAGAAGTGGGGTATCAAAGCATGACTTCTTAAAACAAAATTTATCTTTTTCTTTGCTCTGTTTCATTAAAATAGGATATGAGGGCATGTTTTATAAAATCTTAGATTTTGGGGGGGAAAAACGCTGCAAAGTAATTTGTTTTCTCTACAAAGAAATGTTTGGATGAAGTTCAAATGTGAACTGAAAGAAGTAATATGTTTTGTAAGAAAATGAGTCAATCCAAGCAAGGGAGAAAATGTTTAATCAGAGAAGCAAAAAATGTTTAATCACACAGCCAATCTAGATAAGTTATCAAACACAATTTCTCTAGATATTCATTTAATGAGGATGAGTTTTACCTCAGCTGGCAAACTGAAAAGGTGATAGGATTTTGCAAGAAGATCTCTAACCACCAGGAGTACCAGAGGTGAAATGTCCACCTCAGTTAAGCAACTGGGAATTTTACAATTGATTCCATAAACCAGTTTTTTGCTGTAGTCCAGTCTAATTTCCATGCAATCTGTTATGCCTCTCTAAGCTTTTATCTTGAAGCAGAAAAAAAAAATTTCAAAGATGACTGTAGAGACTTTGTCCTTGAGAGAACCGCCAGTGTCATAGGAACTTCCTACCATGTTTAACTTTTTAAAAAGCTTCTATAGTTCTGAAAAGCTTGGAGCTCTCACATATTGCTGATATTTTTACCAGCTTTTAAAAACAGCCAAAAAAGAACTTCTGCACCGATGTGGATTCTCATTCATGTGACTATGAAAGGTAAATGCTGCAAGTGGATTCTCTATGGGAGAGCTTTCAAAAAGAAAGTTTTGGCAGAGTTAGGGATATGCACGTGTATGTGCATTGCCAGACAGCTATAAATATCAGATCCATGGAGTGCACAGGACTGGAGGACAAAGGCACAAAGACTGGATGATTTATTGTAGACCAAGCTGTAAAGTGCTTTTAAAAACGAGAAAAGATTTAGTGTTCAGCAAATGTGAAATTCATGAGGGGTGTTCTAGCAAAGAAATTAGCCAAGGCACAGAGGAAAAACAGATTTTGTAAATAAACCCAGCGGAAATTCTTTTCTTATTCTGTAAAAAAAAAAAAAAAAAAAAAAAAAAAAAAAAAAAACCAACAACACACCAAAAAAATT
>VYXD01016269.1:1051483-1237574 GCA_013397195.1 Hylia prasina
CACCACCACACCATAGAATTTAAATTATGTGGAATTATATATTAATGAAAGTAAAATACTTTAGTGGTGCCCAAGTTTTCAGATGGAAAGTATTTAAAGATTAAAGCAGTTTCTCCCACAGAAATTTATAAATGGCCAAGCTACTTTGTGTTCTTTATCAAGAAATGAGAGTTGTGAGCACTTCTAAGGAAAACAGAGATACATTATCTCTGTGTGAGAAACAGTGGAGCCCCTGGCTGCAAGGGATCTGTGTCTGTCATGTGAGATGAGCATCAAAGAAGGGCAGGTCCAAATCACATTGAATCTAGGGATGGAATGGGAATTAAAAATACAGAGGTATTTTCCTAAAGTGAGATTATGTGAACAATTTTTAATCTATCTGTCTAAATGTAGGTGCCAAGCCTTTCATAACTGTAGCTTTGTTTTGCAGTTCTAGTGGATCAATCAGTACATGCAATTTATCACCCATTTTAAGATCTGTCTTCAGAATATACCTTTCTTCTATTTTAGAGACAGAAAAAAATCTCCAGAAATTAAACCTTTGACTTTTGGATGGTAAGAACTAGGTGACACAGGCTCCTCCACCCCTATACATACAAAGGCACACCGGCTTGTTTCACAACTTCTTTTGCAATTGGCTTGGAGGGAACTTTAATCAATGGATTAGTTTGTGGGGACAAAATCTTGCCTCCGTATGAGGAATGGAAAAGCGTTCAGCAGTTGGATCTACAAGCCAGCCTTACCTGGTCTCAATGGTCTTCTCTTTTATTCTGGCCATTTTGCAGGGTAACCTTCTAAAGTTAATGTTCTGTAGCTTAGTGATCTGGTATAAGACATTGTACACCTACTGTATTACAAAGTTTAAATTTATTTTTAAAGAGGAAAATACTGTGCATGTTAATTAAGCTCATTCAATTCCATTTTCCATTCAATAGGCAAGAAATGCACTGTCACTTTCTGATATTGCTTCAGGAATTGTCCTCGAGCAGAAATAGTCTTTGAGAGACAATTCACAAAAATGATTTCTGGAAATGTAACAATTAATTAAAAATGTAGTAAGTTTGTATCTTGTTTTGCAATATGTTCTCACATCTGCAGCTGAACAAACAGAATTGCATTTCCCAAATTACCATTTGATCTAGCACATTAAACCAAGGCTTTCATTGTACTTAGGAGAGTATTTTTAAATGAGCTGGTAAGTCACTTAGAAGAGAGTACTAGAAGGAACCCACTGCTGTGAGTAAAAAACAGTCACAAATTTTCTGTGTTTGCTGGATCTGTCTGTTGAACTCCAGTTGAATACTCCTGCACACATTTTAGTACATGCTTAATCTTATGCATACAGACAAACAAAATGACCTTTAGGAGAAAGGCTTATGTGGTTTTAGGGTTTCAGAATTTACTATGGGACTGCAAAATGCAGACCCACTAGGTATAACATTCATACACATTGGGGTAGCACTCAGAAGCCACATTGAGACAGCTGGATCATTGTGCTAAACATGTTACAGATATCTAATAGGAGATTGGCCTTCCAGTCAAGTGCTTATAGTCCTCAATAGAACAGACAGTTTAAACCTTGAAAACTGAGACATGGGAATGCAAAGTGACTTGCTCCAGGGGATGAATTTAGTTTTGGACTTTCAAAACCCAACATGCCAGACTTCTCATTATGCAATATCTTATTATAGGAGGACAAATGTTTGAGAGGAATAAATACTCAAGAGGGTGATACTTGTGATTTGCTGAGTTTTGTTTGTTTGTTTTTTAAGCTGGAAATAGCTTAATGTAGTCTCTTTTTGTTCACCCCAGCCACTAATATGGTGTTAAATTTTCGAGCAATAAGCTGGTTTTGGTCAAAGTGATGCTGTGATATTATTTCTGGTTATAACGCTTTAGATATGTTACTACCTGATGTGATCTATGCCTCCTAAATGCAAGATAATTAATTTGCTTGAAAGAGTTTGTGATCAAAAGAGAAAGGTAGATGATGATTTAGAGGGTGCAGAGTCTATAAATAGAACACGAAAAGGGTTGGATGTTGTTGGATGTATTAACTATATAATATGCAAAAAAATAGTCCTTTTGTCCTATTTTGGATAACTGTATTTAGAGGTACCCTATTCTACTCCAGGTAATTTTTAAGATAATAGTAAACTGGTCCTAATATATCTATAATATTTTTCATCTACACACTTTATGTAACACTGTCTTCTCTTTTATAATCTTGTCTGTCATCTTATATCAGTGATTTAGTTCAGCTCATTAAGTTCGTCTAGTGTTGGCAATTTTTCTTAATCCAAGAGCATAATTTAGTTTCAAATCAGCAGGCTCAAACACAGCTGAGGAAGAGCATATGTGTTTCAAATCTGTACTGGATTTGGGTGCAAAATAGTTTAAAACTACAGAGGAATGAATTTAGATAATTTATCTTTTAGTTCCAGAGCTCTAACTAGCCCTGTGTTCTCTTCCAGGAGGTGGAGATCAGTAGAGTGATCAGGAGGGGGTGGATTAGAGAGCACAGAGGAGAAAGAGACTGTTGGGATGGTCTGTGCAAAATGAATAGAAAATTCTTTGGACATTTTAGCAGGAAATGCTGATCTCAAAGCTATTTTAGAAATACTGCTTAATCTCATCTCCGATGTCAGCATTCGCACAGATATAAGTTGATAAATCATTTGACCTTGGGAGGCAGGTTCATATATAGATTAAATGATTCTCCCTTCTGTGCTTCACCTCACATGTAGAGTTTGCATCTCCATATGGGTAGGCTGTTCCTCTTGCAAGGAGTTCCTTAGGTTGGGAAAATTTGCACAGTATTTTTTACATCAGTGCTGGCAGATGCACACAGCAGCTGAACAAAACTGTGTATGACTGTGACCCATGAAGACATGAACCACTGGCATTGCAGACATACCTCAAATGTGCTATAAAAAAATGCAAGTCTTCACGTGCTATGATGGTGGCACTAGGAAATGTGTCTTCATAAATACACTTTTTAATTTGTTGCTCTCTGGAGTTTACCAGATTAAAGAAGCATAGAATAAGCTAAATTGGAAGGGACCTTCAAAGATAATTAAGTCCAACTTTCAGCCATGCACAGGACCATTCACAAGAGTCACACCATGTGCCTGAGAACACTGTCCAAATGCTCCTTGAATTCTTCTCAGGCTTCGTGCAGTGACCACTTCCCTTGGGGAGCCTGTTCCAGACCCCAACCACCCTTTGGGTGAAGAACCTTTTTGTAATCTCCAGCCTAAACCCTGACACAACTTCAGGCCATTCAGGTCCTGTCACTGATCACCAGAGAGAAGAGATCAGTGCCCTTCTTTGGCTGGGAGGAGGGGAATACAGGGACAGCCTCTGTGAGAAGATGTCAGGAGCCACTCCTATGTCAGACAGAGTTTTCAGCCAGCTCCAAAACAGACCTGCTGGTGGTGAAAGCTGAGCTGGTCAGTGATGCTGTGGTACATCTGTGATGGCGTATTTAGTAAAGGATAAAAAACACTGCATAGGAGCAGTGAGAGAGTAGAGTGAGAACATGAGAGGAACAGCCCTGCAGACCCCCAGTCAGTGCAGAAGGAGGGGCAGGAGGTGCTCCAGGTCCCAGGGCTGAGATTCCCCCACAGCCAATGGTGAGGCAGCTGTGGCCCTGCCACCCCTGGAGATTCAAGGCGAGCAGAGATCCACTTCCAGCCCCAGGAGGATTCCACGCCAGAGCAGGTGGAAGTGCCTTGAATGAAGCTGCAGCCCATGGAGAGCCCACGTTGGACACGGCTCCTGGCAGGAGATGTGGCTCAGTGGAGAGAGGAGCTTACACTGGAGCAGGTTTTCTGACAGGAATTGTGGCCTGTGGGGGAGCCGTGCTGAAGCAATCTTTTCTTGAAAGACTGCTTCTTGAAGAGTGCCTACAGTGTAGCAGTTCTTGAAGAGCTGCAGCCCATGGCAGGGGCCAATGCTGGAGAAGTTTGCAAAGGACTTTGTCTCCTGGGGGGGGATCCAATGCTGGATTGGGCGAGCAGCCTCCTCCTCCTTCCTGAGGAGGAAGGAGGGTCAGACGCAAGTTGTCATTGACCAATCACAATCCCTAATCCTCATTTGGCTGTCCAAAGCGTAGGTGGAAGGAAAGAGACAGCAATGAAAGACTATCCTCATATCTGAAAACTTCCACAATACAAACTAGTCTTGAGTCTTTCAATTTTGGCACTTCCATAGGTTGTGTTTCTATGACAGATCAGTGTGTCTGTCAGCATATCTGTAATAGCTGACTGTGCCAGGGCTTCCCACATGGGAGTTGAAAACATAGAGGAAAGCTTTTTAAAATGCTCAACCTGTGTCCTGGAACACTCAGGGTCAGGGAGTCATGGTTGATGCAGGTTTTATGATGTTACTTTGGTGTTAGGCTGCAGGTCTCCCAGGTTCCTACATGTATGGTTCCTATACCTGGTACCTGTTTGCTGCTGGGCAAAACTAACATTGTTGGCAGACCACTTGTACACTACTTATTCTCTGTAAATATATTGTTTAGAGGATTTAAACTACATGGGTGTAACTTAGGAATAAAAAGTTGTTGTTTTTTTTTGCTTTTTGTTTTTCAAGATGAGATTTTTGTTTTAGGTGAGGGACTTGTCTTTAAAACAATGGCAAGAACTTTGGAAAGTATTTCTCTTACAGGGAAAGAAGACCATATGACTTGACTGTGTGTCTCAGTAAACCCTTCAGCATATACAGTTTTTGCCATTTTGGCATTATGATGCCTTTTCTTAGTGAAGGTGCTGTGAGTCACCTATTCTTTTAAAGTGATTGTACTATCACCTGGTACAGTCTGCTGGAATCATACACATCAAGTCTGTATTACAACTACTGCATTAACACTATATTGGCTTTTTAAAGTGCATGGCAATGCTTCTTCTGGAGTCTGTTCCAAGGGGAACATGATGGGTGGAGAAAGGACCAAGAGTAGCCCTGGGGGAAAGCATTGGAGGTGGTGGATGAGAGGCTCAGTGTGCCTCGGCAATGAGTGTTCACAACCCAGAGGGCCAGTGGTGTCCTGGGCTGCATCCAGTGGTGGGCAGCAGGGCCAAGGAGGGGATTCTGCCCCTCTGCTCTGCTGAGACCCCACCTGCAGTGCTGCATCGAGCTCTGGAGTCTCCTGCACAACAAGGAGCCAGGTGGAGCAGTCCAGAGGTGGGACACTTGTTCCCAGGGCTGGAGTGCCATTCCTGTGAAGACAGACTGAGAGAAACAGAGAAGAGAAGGCTACAGGCAGGGAGTAGCCTTCCAGTGCCTGAAGGGAGCCTACAAGATAGATGGAGAGAGTCTATTTACAAGAGTCTATTAAACCTGAAGAGGGTTGGTTTAGATTGGATATTAGGAAGAAATTCTTCATTGTGACAGTGGTGAGGCACTGGAAAAGTTTGCCCAGAGAGGTCGTGGACTCCCCATCCCTGGAGATGTTAAAGACCAGGCAGAATAGGGCTCTGAGCAACCTGATCTAGTGGCAGGTGTCCCTACCCATGACAGGGAATGTTGGAAATAGATGATCTGTAATGTCCCTTTCAATCCAAACCATTCTGTGATTCTATGAGTCTGTCCCTCGCATTCATCTCATCTTTGGTGAGACCAATGGCATTGCAAAGTCTGCAGGAGAAAATAGTATGTGTAATAGGGCTAGTAAGTTGTCAGCTATGAAGAGATACCTGGTTTAAAGACAAATTATTATTCAATATTTTTCAAAGTATGCTCATAAAAATGTATTTGTCGCTGCTTTGTATTTATGAGGGAAGAAGTGTTGAAGAAAATTTTCTTAGAATGCTAGTATGCAACTGTTTTACCAAGCATAATTTAGTGCATTTTTAATAAGTAAAATGCCTTTAGAAGTGTAAGAGAAATGGAAAAAGAATTGGCAAATTCAGGTAGTCATGTTTGCCGAGAGGCATTTTCTGAGAACAGTAGTGAGTTGGAAGGCATATCCTCATGGCTTTGCTGATTTTGTGGTCGCTGCTGATTACTGTAAAATTGATTCAGGAGTGTTGCAGCATCTCTGCATATGTTTAAGCTTCATCTCCATAGTGTCACAGGCATTTTTCCTCTCTGTAGGTTTTGTACTGAGTAAGAAAAGAGTCTCATAACCCTCATCTTAGCATTTTTTCTTATCAAGGAGCAAAGAAGGACACTCTTCAGTTATTTCTGAGTCTTGATCTCAAGTGTAATAGCACAAGTTTTCTTGGATCTGCTATTTCAGGACTTTAATGGTATTCAGAAAATGTTTTATCACATTTGGATTTAGACTGGGGCAAGGATAGTTTGCTTTGAACATGGAGAATTATTATTCTGTTACTCTAAGTTATAAGCACTTTAGGGTCATATTATGTTATTTAATGAAATTTCAAGTTTGATTTTTTTCTCTGTCCTGAGAGTGAATTTCAGCTTTAACTCCACTAAGTGTCCAATTTCACAGCTTGGCATTGATTTCTTGAATTTTTCATCATGTCGATTCCCACTGTAAGGACCATGTGTTACAAAAAGAACTCTGTGCCCCTGTAAAACTGCAAAGTACAATAACAAGGAGCCTTAGGAAGGATTTTGTCTAAACGTGAAACACATTAAGTAACTACCCCTTGCATGAGGTTTGTGTTCAGGTATTTCAGAGTTAATTGAACTATGTTTAAAAATGGAGAAGGCCTGCCATATCCTGACAGAAATACTTGTAAAACATGGAGAAATCCCTTTGCAGAGGAAAGTAATGTACAAGATGAGACTGAATTAATGATTATAGAAGGAAGATACAAGAAACAAGTGTTTAAAATGGATTATTAATAAGAAAGATTGTGTTTTAAAAAAGGAGATATAAAGGACATTTGCTGCAAAAGCAAAAGCCTAAGTTAAGGCTTCCACGGAAAAATAAAACTTGTAAAGGACATTAAAACAACAGTAGAAGGTCATTTACATACTTAAATAAAAATACAGGAAATAGGAAAATAATTGAAGCTGTTCTATAATGATGATGGGACAGAAAGGCAGTAAAATCTGACTGGAGATTTAAAACTAATAGATAGTTCACATTGATTTGCACTCAAGGAGAATGTTGATCTTAAAAGAGGCGTGATGACTAATGGGACTGGAGAAGTCATGTCTTTCTTCTCTGGTTCTTCAGGAACTGGTTTACTGAAGGGCAGATACAATAACAAGTGGCTCTTGCTAGAGCTGTTAAGTAAGTTGTGATATGTATGATCAGTGAAGTTATAGAATAGATTTTGATAGAAAGAAAGCTTTAAAATATGAATATAGAATGAAAATGACATAAAATACAACCAGAAGTTACTAAGGTAGACAGCATAGGATTGATCTCTATCTTCCAGTTGCCAAGAGAATGTAATAAAATAGACAAGCTCTTAAGAGAAGTGGTTTATGGAAATGGAGATGAACAGAGTCAAAAGACAAGCATGAAGCTGTGGGGAAGGTGGCAACAAATTTTAGTAGAGGAGGTACCAGATTGGAGAAGCACAATTACAGAAGAAAGATCATAGGTGTCTAATTTTACAGTAGACACAGAGATAAAAGATCAGGGTACCATGATGGAATTTGCTGCAGAGACAGATAAGTACATCGAGGGGAGCAAACTAAGACTGTAAGCGTAGGAGTAAATAACTTTAAAGGGTGCAGAAATATGTGTGGCATGATGGAAAACAAATAATAGTGACTAATGAAAATATAAGCTATATTCTGCTATAAGCAGAAACTCATTCTTTGCAAATGGCCCAGAAGGAAGAAGGAGCAGACTTTTGATCCCAACATGATCATCAGCCATCACTGAGGTTCAGATTTTAGAAAAACACAGTGTCATCTTAGGATATGTAAGAAAAAATATTTTGTGGTTGAGATGGGGAAATAATGTAAAAAACAGCAGCAAACCTTTAACTGAAATTCTCAACATGTCAGTCATCTGTGTTCAAGCAAGATGAGATGGAGCTGGGAAAGCAGAAAGCAATGTTTCCTGTGATGATTAGTGGAATGAAAATCCAACCATTTGAGGGGTCTGTGGAAATTTGTTCTGTGTGATCCAGCAAAGAAAATATTAAGAGGGTTTGTAAGAGATGTGTATATTTAAGGCGAACTTAGGTAAAGGAAGTAAGCTTCTGAAAAAACTTTATTGAATCTGGCTATAAAAATCATTAGGATGGGAGCCGTAACAGTGGAGGAGAACATAAAATCACAAAACTGCCCTCAAGCTACTTACTCCAGTTCTGGCATCAGAACTGGGTAAATCACCCAAGTCTTAGGAGAAAAATGCAAAATTTGTGTTTTCAGCTCTTTATGCAGTAAATGTAATATGAAAAAATTAAGGCTGAAGTGATTTGAATTTGCTAAGGGTGTACATTGTACCCTGAGTGTGCAGAATGACTGTGAACTCCAGGCTAGTGGGAGGATGTCTTAAGTTTTTCTGTGTTTAGGCAACATGTAAGAACAGAATGTGAGAAGAGAGGATCTGGAACAGGAGAACATAGGAAATACTGAGAGGAAAGCATAGGAAATATTATGATCCCCTAACTGACTGTTCCTTTCTCCATTTTCTGTGATTCTGGGAGAGGTAACACTATTAATGATCACACAGTTTCTAATAACTTGGTTTGTGCTTCAAAAAAAATGGAATATTTTTCATTAGACTTTTTATGAATTGATAGAAATGCAGTAATTGCTCAAGAAAATACCCATATGCCTGCTTTTATGTGCAGAGATCAGTGAAGTCCTTACCCAGTCTGATGAAATCAATAGAAGTCTTTCTGAAGTATGTCTTAAATGAATCCAAGAGCAAATCAAAACTCAGAATATATATTCAGGTCATTTGTTTTCTGGTTTTCAGTTAACACAGAGTAGAAATAAAAGGGTTGGGGCAAAAGTCAGATCACATTGACTTACTACGTTTTACTTAAATTGCCCTCTTAAAGTCAAGGAGATTATTAATGAAGTAGGTTTTTACTCAATGTCTCTAGAAGTGTTTTAATGTACTACAAGGGTTTCCTGGTTAAAAGGGAGCAAAGGTTCCACCTTGTTACAATTCAAAATGTCCAAATTTCACTTACAAGGTCAGAAATGTTTTTTTGATAATTTTCACATTTTAGAGTGTGAACATTTTTCAGTTCAAGATAATGGAAATGCTAGATGCCTGATACTATGCAGAGCTGTGGCTAAAACAGTATATGTTGATTTTTTTCACCGGTAAGCAAAACAACATGTTATTTATTTTACAATTTATTTTAGAGCAGAACCACAATAGACACTTTAGCGTTCTATGAATAGGATCAGAAAGTCACAAAATATTATTTAGCTATTTATTTATTGGTTTCCAGAATAAAACACATGGTGAAAATTGGATGTTACTGTACAGGCAGAAGTGCAAACCTTCAAATTAAAAATTTGTGGATGTTGGAATGTTTAAGTACATGTTCATGGATTTTGTCTCTACTAAACTCTGTTTGTCTGTTTCTTTCAGTTTGCTCCCAGTATTCTAGAGGAGTTTTTGCCATTTTTGGACTATACGACAAGAGATCAGTACATACCTTGACCTCATTCTGCAGCGCCTTGCACATCTCCCTCATCACGCCGAGTTTCCCCACGGAGGGCGAGAGTCAGTTCGTGCTGCAGCTGCGGCCGTCCCTGCGGGGAGCCCTCCTGAGCTTGCTGGATCACTATGAATGGAACCGCTTTGTTTTCCTCTACGACACGGACAGAGGTAAGCTGTGACCCAGAGCTCTTATCTGCGTCGCTCAAATGACTTCTGCGAGAGCTGTGAACTTTTATGTCCCATTGAGAGCTAGGGGAGACAAATTTTAGAGGGCTTTTGAGGTGAAATATCTCTGACTGAGTAGCTGTGTGGCTGAAGGAAGAACTCCTTAGCCTGCAAAAATTGGGTATTGGATTCACATAGTAAGTAATCGATCCGCCAGAGCCTGTGCTGTAAGTCTAGAATACCAAAATCTTTAAACTAATGGTAGTGAAACAAAAACACAGTTCAATAAGCAGAATGTTACGGCTCTATTCTCTCTTCAATTCGCTTCGTAAGTGACAGCAGTACAAAGAAGTAGAGAGGAACAGCCGCTTCTCTGCATCTGCACTGGTGTGAGCTGAGATGAGAGTGAGCCTCAAACTCCAAGCTTTGGAAGGTCAGGGCAGACAAAGGCTCTGCCCTCAGGCTGTGCCAGAGTAGTGGAGGTCAGAGGCAATACCTGCCAGGCACCAGGTATCCACAGGTCAGCAGAGAGAGGGATTGCTGGTGCAGCCCATCTTCTGCTCCTTTCAGCTGGAGTTGCCTCTGTGATGGGTTACACTTTTACAAAATATATAGTCAATTACAGAAGAGGGTGTGTTTTCTATCCACAATCTCCATTCCACATCCCAATGCATCTCAGAACTGTTTAAGTGGTAAAAATCTGTAAAGTGCATCACTGTATGTCACCACTCAGTGAGGGATTGAGAGGTAAAAGCTGTTCTCCGAGTTGTGTGTTCATTCTGCTGCAAAGTCTTTCTTTTTGGAACAGGACTGAGCCAGCATAGCTGAGCTTCTGCAAAAGAGGCAAGATTTTTATGTTGGTGGCTTGCTTTCGGGGGGGGAGGGAACAGCATAGCTGTAGTCAAATAATTATTTTACTACAGCTGTTTCAATATAGTTCCCCATGTGGACAGTCAGTTCTGGAATTAAAGTGGCTTTATTCCGGTATGATTACTCTACAGAAAAAATAGGGAGTTACACAGACATAACTAAATCTGTTTAATTATTTGATTATGGCTATAGAAGTTAATATTCTCATATATTCAAGCACTACATTTTAGCGAGTTTTTACCTTGACAGGCTCCCTAAATACCTGAATTTGAATCAAAATGAATAATGGAAGAAAATTAAAGAGTTTATATTGTTTCATAATTGTTTGTTTGTTTGTTTTTAACAAAGTACATTTTTAATACTTGCTGGACCCATAAAGAAAGTTCTGGGGAGCATTATAGAATGTATTAGGTAACTGGAAAGAGAAAAATATAGCAGAATTTTAAAATATTTCTACTCAAGATATAGTTATGGGTAACAAGAAAACAAGCACATAATTACAGATGTGGTCTTACAAGTTCAACAGATTGTTAAGTAAAGAAGTGCACAACCTGCAGTTGCCTTTCTCATCTAAATTCATACACTTAATTAGATTGAGACATCATTTTTAAGCAGGTGATATCACACCAAGGACAGTTTCAGAAAAGAGTCTGTAACAGCATGGTTAATAATTAATTCTTATGGCTCTGAACTTGGCCACTCTGAACTCATCAGCACATCTTTGATAAAGACATGACATTTTATAGCTTGGATTAAGGGAATGCTGCATTGGGTGGTCTCTCAAATTCTGAATAGGTCTTGTGATGTAGTTTCATGTGGGAGAAAATAAGATTCAATGTATCTTTTGGTATTAAGAGTACTGTAAAGACACATAATTGCTGAGTATATTTTCACCATCTCTGCACAAGGCAAAATTTCAAGGTGGACCTGAGATACACTTCAAAAAAAAGTAAGCATCACCTTACAATCAGAGTTACTGTAAAAACAAACAAAAAAATCAATTATGTTGAGTCATATAATCTGTCAGTGAGGACAGAAATTAACCTTGTGATTTTTGTGAGAGATCCTTCAGACGTCTACATGCCAGTTGTCTCCCTGTTCCTCTGAGCAGCCCCATCCAAGCAAACTGAAGGAAGGTGAGCCCCCTCAGCATTTTGTTGCTGAGCCTGCAAGTTGATCTTTGCAGTTTAAGTGGGAAGCTATGAATAAGCTCTTATGGGGGAGGGTAAGGAATAAGCCTAAATTCCAGCCTGACATAGTAGCTGTCTGTGAAGAAGGCAGTATTTAGCAGCTGTCAGTAAAAGGCAGAAGTCCTTCACAAAAGGTAGAATGACAGAATACACTTAGGCAAACCTTCAGCAGCAGTGGTGGACAAATGAATGTTGTTTTCAGACCTGCTTTCGAGCCTTTCTGTCCTGCTTGCTTCTTGGTTCTGTTGCATGTGACTCAGTTGCTGCTCACTCTTGGGGGTTAAACAATTAAATCCTATTATCCAGGTAGGTTTCTCTGTTGTAACATTCCATTCATGTCTTTGACAGCCCCTAAGCTCCCTGCAGAACCCCATTCCTTATGGCTGGAGCCACCTATGTTAAAATTTCAGTTTAGGCCAGGAATGTACTCTTATTGCATCTCCCTAAATCATTCCCACATACCACACTTGGGGTTACACCCTGGAGCAGTCTTGGACCACACAAACTCTGATGAGGTGGTGGCTTCAGCTATTATGTTAAATCTCCCTTTCTGATGTTCTGCCAAACTCACAGTCTGGAAAATCACTGTCCTGTGACAGAATGAAGGTACTAGGAAGAATGGCAAAAATATAAAATTAATTGGATCTAGCAGGAGATGTTATGGAAAAGGAGAGCAGGTTTTGCAAGAGGCATTAGACCTAAGAGAAAGGTGAAGGAAAATTCAGCTCATTATTTAATGGGAAAGTGAGCAAGTAAAGAGTGACACAGAAGGCTAAAGCCTGAAGGGTCCTTTTGTTTCAATACATTCCTCTTTCTCTTATCCTCCTTCCAGGTTTAAAAAGGTTTAATTATGGCCTGAGTACAATTAATAGTAACAGCAAAGTGCCAGAAACACAGACAGGACAGGAAAAAAGCAGGCTGAAGAACATTTATTTGACTTATGCAAAGCATAGTAAGAAATGGCTGAAACAAAAACTGCCTCCTTAAGATACCCAGAGGAAAGGAAAGTTCAGCAGGGAAAAAGAGCTCAGGTAATATTTGATGTCATCTCTAAAGGGAATTAAGTGAAAAAAACCAAATGAGTAAAGCAGAAGAACATTCAGTTTATATATGTTGTTTTATTGGGACTGAGAGATACTTAATTTAAAAAGAGGCATATAATCAAGTGGAGCTGTGTATCTGTAAAAGGGATTTTTGACCTAGCACAAGTATACGTGTAGTGTGATTTCACTAGTTGGTGACAACATTTTCAGGCACCAGAAAGAAAAATTTGGACCCTTGTAGCCTTGGTTCCAGGCCTGGTGGTTTTGGTTTCTTCTGAAATTCTTTCTCAAGAAAGCTTAGTAAACATGAGGAATGTTTTTGTAATTGTACCTATGTTATTCATTCTTTCTGACAGGAGGGACTTTTGATTGGTTTGACCAATGTGATTGAAGAGGTTTGCCTTTGTTTCACCAATCAAATTGGTCTGTGTAAAATAATATATAAGGGAGACACATCCCGAAATAAATACTCACTTTTTAACATTCTGATTCTGGGAGTCTGTGTTGTTTGTGGTGTAAAACAGCAACATCTGGAACCTTTTCAATCACAATAATCAAACCAGAGGGATATTAAGAAGTCCCTCCTGTCAAAAAAATAAATAAGTACAGTTACAAAAACATACCTCATGTTTACTAAATTTTCTTGAGAAATAATTTCAAAAGAAACCAAAAACACCAGGCCTGAAACCAAGGCTACAGACCCTGAAATCACAGAAGAAGGCTGGAGGAGTCTGTGTGATGTGTGAGAGTCTGTTTAAGGATAAAATCATGGAATAATTTAGATTGCAAAAGACCCTTAAGGTTAAGTCCAGACATTCACCTAGCACTGCCAATATCCAATACAGACTTGAGCAGTGCAAGAATTGAGCCTACAAGAGGTCAGTGTTAGTTTTCCACACCATGTGCAGCCTTATTGAGAGCTGGAATGACTGAAGTTGCTAGTTAAACTGCAGGGATTACCCACAGCTGAGGGATCCCTGGGTGGAGAGTGGCACAGGGGCTGCAGAGCAGCATGGGGACACAGAGGGCAGCAGGGAGGATGGCAGCCAGCAAGCTGGAAACTATGTTCACAAAATGTCAGCATCCATTTGAATTCAGCTGTGTTTCCCAGCAAGAGTTTTCAGTCCCGGACTGTGACTAAAGTGGGGAGCACAAAGGGTAGAGCTAACAGCTGGCCTAGCAGTTGGCCTAGCTTGCCTCACTAGAGGCAAGGACTGTAAAATAGTTACAGTCTATAGAAATTAGGCATCATCTGTGAGCCTGCTTATGTACCTTGTTAATGCTCTTTTCTTTCCCTCCACTCCTTTTAATTACATGTTCATAAAGCCAACTCAGTCATGGCTGCAGATGAGGAAAAGTAGCTCACTGTGCACAAGGTAAATTTAATTTTCCCACATTTCTGGATAGTTGAAACTGTTCTGTTACAATCTAAACCTGGCAAAAGGTTTATACAAGTACCGGTGGCCTGTTAGAATTAATGCTACAGTACACAGAGTAGCAATCTCCAGGCTTTTGTCTCTAAGAACTTGTGGAGAATAAGTGATTCCCAGAAGAGAACAGAAGATGCTTGGAGAAGGCTAATAATGGAACAGGAAATTTAAAGCTTTCCCTCTTATTTTGAGGAAGATTATGGATTTTATTTGCACAGGCTAATCTAATTTCCAGTTTTGGCAGAGCATCTGGCTCAGCAGGAACCATTAGTTTTGGTGTATCCGTGTTTAGTACCTCCAGTGATACTGCCTCAGGCTTGGCTTTCTCACAGAAAAAATAGAAAATAGAGCTTCAACTATAGCATGCCAATCTGAAAAGTAGAAACCATAACCCCAAACTTTTTGTTAATAACATATTTTAAAAGTAAGAGCAGGTATCAGGTCAGGTGCAAAGGATTTGTCTTTGAATTTACGTGACAGCACAGAGAAAGACTTTGGTGGGTTAATGAGCCTGACAAGGTATGAGTGGTACAAAAAGGGCTCAGGGTTCAAAGTGGTCTGCTAAATAGATAGTTCAAGAAGGTGAAATGTGATAAGGTGTTACAAAGGCTAAACACAGTAGGGAAGAATCATAGGTACAAAGTGCAGAGTAACTGTCTCAGAATTAATGTCATGGGATATGTTTCAGGTGTTGTGGCGAGCCATAAGTACAATGTAAGTACAGAAAGCCATACTTTCCAATATGTCCAATAAAGTAGAGGTGATTTTGAAATTTCAAAAAGGAATGTTGCATGTGAGAAGTGAAAGCTGAATATTGCCCTCACCCAGCTGTCCATGCTGCTGTGTCACATGTTGAGATTTCCACTGTGAAAGAAAACATCAAACATTTTCAAAAAATTTTTTCTTTTAAAGCACCACATACTGTTTTCAGCTATAACAAGGGCCTTAGGTATAAATGTAGCACAAGGATCCATTGCTGGCACTGTGATCACTGACCACCACATAGATACAAGTTCCAAGGGCCCACCGAAAAGAAGGAACATTAAAAAAGAACCCAAAACATGACCTACGAGAAAAAGCTTCACAAATTGAGATTTTATTTTATTTTTTTAATTGTAGGTGTTAAGGAGCAAAGATCAATTGTTTGTACCTGATGAGATGTAGGCAAGATGGGATTATATAGGCAGATTTAAAGTGTTACTAGGAGAAAATGTTTCAATCAGGTTGGAATAAGCTGATGAGGTTCTTACTACTAGATTGTTACTGCTTCAGAGGTTTTGAAGAGTTTAGTAAATATCTGCAGTGGTGATGGGCTTTGCTATATCCACCTCAGATGATCTCTTATGTCCCCTCAGGATTATTTATGTAGTTGCCATGATTTCTCTAGGAAACTGGGAATGGCTTCTTCACAGTACTTGGGACACTGAAAAGGTAATTTTCTTAATTTTCTACCAGGGAGCAACTTTCAATAATATATTATTTCTATTCAAATATATACATATATATATATATATATATATATAGCCTTTGTAAAACATTTAGTGTGTTCTATTACTCAAAAACCAGATCAAAAATATTCTAAGTGATCTAGATAAAAACACTGTAAAATCAGGTTGAAGGACTATCATTATAAAACGGTACTCAAAAAGTTAAGCTACCATTAGCTGGGCATTTAGGTGCTGAAAGAATTGGCCCTACATCAAGCTTTACTCAATATTTTTACTGCACTTTTGGACAAATTTTTCAATATCTCACTCGTGAAAGTAGTGGTAATACAATAGCAAGTTGTAAAGTTATTTCAATACCTCAGTTGAAAGAGTTAAACTTAGTCAGTAGTGACATAAACATTTAACTTACATTTTTATGTGGATAAAAATACTGAGTCAAGGCTCTTATTTGTGAAATAAGTTCAAAGGACCAAGTGTGGGTAATAAAAAGAAAATTGCAGGTGACCTTACAACTCAATACTGAGAAAAGATGGTCTTCACACCAGGTGCCCTTTGCTTATTAATTGTTTTCTGCATAGCACTGTTAAGCCCAAACCTGCATCACTCTTGCCTTAAACTTCTAGAATAATATCACAGGTAAGCCTGAAAAACCAAATTATGTCTTGGATAGTAAAGAACATTATGTTGGGCATCTGACTTTGTTCAATTGCAGTCATCCACTTGGTCTTGGGCCCTTTTTTCATTACTGTCACCGGGAAGAATTTGGTAGGATTCCCACAATATGAATCTCTCGTCCTACTGATCTTTGGCAAAATGTTGGACAATAAGAAAGAAACATAAATTCATGACTGGGTCTACTAAAAAGGGAAAGGTTCTTACTTGCATCATAGTTTTCTACCAAACTTTCGTGAAATAAAGATCAGTGTTGTCATGACATTGAAGAAATATTGATAAAAGAAACAGCATCCAATACTTGCTCTCATAGTCTTTAGACTGCTCTGACATCATGGCTGCAGGTTTGAACTTTTCCATATTCCTCACTAGATCTGATAAAAAGCTGTTCATCTTCAGCAAACACTCTGACGTGAGCAGTGCATCATGTCACACATATTGGGATCCAGCTACCAATGTGTTTGTTTTTTACCAAAGTTATATTGGAATTTAATGCAGGCCAATCTGAACCAATATACAAACCAGAAAAAAATGTTCTGTCAAATATCAGTGAATTTAGAGAACTGCACTAAGCTTGTCATATGATCTACTGTTGTCTGTACTCAGTAACGGTAAATTCCATGTTTTTTAATTAAATAGGGCAGTGTGCTTTATCCATCAGTAACTGGCTTGCAGCAAATTTTGTTTTGCCAGTTTTAGCTCATTAATAATGATACCAGCAAAAAGCCAGCTCATCCTCATCTTCTCAGCAGGTGATAGCAGCTTGAAAATACAGGTAATAAATGCACATGTGAAACTAAAACACAGCTGGATCCTAAAATCAGCATTACTAATGATACTGTGAGTTTCCATCTTTCCCTTGTCATACCACTAAAGAGAAGCAATACTGGTAAATCAGCAGGGTCATCATTTAATTTACTACATGTGAAAAATCTTCCAAGAGCTTTCAGAATGGTTCATTTAACAAAAGTGCTCCTCTTGGTGACTGAAATGATTGAACATTAGATCAAGGTTGAAATTAACAAAAATGGAGGTATTGGAATCAAAAGCTGATCATCAAGTGTACAGATGAGTCCCCTGGCCTTGGTATTCCATGTAATATGTGGCTCAAACTATGCTGCATCAGAACTTTTCTGTGTGTTTGGTCATCTGCCTAAACACTATGAACATGCAGCCTAATATGCAAATGCCATAGAAATATATAAATCCTGAAACATGAAATAAACTGCTGCTTATTACATTCCTAATCTGAAGAATTTGCTTTCCTTTATTCTGACTTAGTGGCTGCCGTGGAGAAGACAAGAGACTCATGATAATTCCAAATATTGCTTTTTAGGTTGCCATGCCAGTGAATCATCTCTGCCCTTTCTAATGATTTGTTTGTGACAGTGTTGTAGAATCCTTAGAGCTAAGTTCTTTTCTCAGTAGCATTTATCTCAGTTTTGCACATGTGTAATACAAGATTATGCCTGTAACTTCTATATGCTTTTATATTCCAACATCCAAATGTAAATAACATTGCAACTTCCAATGGCTTGTTCTAATTCATATCAGAGAATTAGAGAATAGTTAATTTGTTGTTACCTGCATATGTAATATATTCCTTTAAATGAAAACATGTCATTTTTATCTGGTTTTTACACACACTCTGTATTTACTTGAGAGCAGGGACAGTATGGTCTGTAATTCTGAATGTCTGTTTCCGTTTGCATAAGAGCTTTTCCACACAAGGATATTATGCTGCAGTTAAGAAAAAAAAGTGACTTCATACCATTTTTTCTGTAAAAAAAGCTCATGTATTGGCATTTTTGTTCTAGATTTTCTGAATAGTAGAATTAAGTTCGGCTGCTCTTTTGCGTTTCAAATAGCAACTCTGAGCACATTTCTGATTTTATTATTATTCAATCCCAAATAAGAGGAGGTGTTTTATATATGTAATGATTGGACTTGTGTTCATCTTTTCTGTGGGTCAAACAAATTACTTGCAGAGAGCAAAGTGTTAAACAGAAATCTGTGTTACAGTTCACTAGTGTTTAGCTTTCGTACTAATATTTAGGGTGGACCTTGCCCTTCTTTACATACATCTGTATCAGTGGTATCATGTTTGACAAACCCTGCAAAAAGCTACCTTCAGTGAAGGCAGCCTTACATCAGCATAACCAAGAGCATCTTTTGGTAGTCTGAGGCTGTGCTATGTCACCACTACACACTGGTCAGTAGAAACACTGCAGACAGTCGATAGATACAGCGCCCAGCAGCATGGACCGCCAAGGAAGGCCTTGAAAAGACTCAGACGAGGAAGCCAGCCACACATCCAAATGCTTGTGCTTTAGAAATTCCTTTCAGTATGGACATCCGAGTCCTGCAGCTGCTGAACGTAGCCTTTTGTATGGCCACAGGTGTTGGCTTCAGTGCTGGAGCACAGAGTGGTAGCAAACAAAGGGGAGTATAGTCAGTGCTGCCAGAGACCAGACGTGGTGCCAGTTTAATACTGAATGTAAAACAAATACTTGTGCCAAGTCGTTTCTAAATGCATTTTTAGTTAGAAAAATTAGCTTGTCTTTTGAGAGCATTATCTATGTGTGGATGAATGTTCCAAGTTCTAATAGAGTATAAAGCAGGCTTTTCAAAAATAAAAATAAATAAACAAGATATAGACTTAGAAATATCAAGACATGCTATTCCATTTTTATGCACCTATTGTTTAAAAAAGAATCAAAATGTATAGGGCTAATTTAATTCTTCGTGATCCCTCCTCAGCATATTTATGAGACATTTGTCCCTTGCATAGTGTTACTTCTCCGGAGCTGGAGCAGGAGGTAAAGGTAATTCCACTTCAGAGTAAATCTGTGTTTGTATATAAGGGTATTTCTGGAGTTGCACGTTCTTAATTCAGGTGATTGAACTGTCGTTCTATCATCTATGCAATCTGTGATTTTATGGGTACATTTTCGGCTTCTGTAAAGAAGCATATTCCAATGTATTTAGGTATTCACTATTCTGAGATGTATTTTCCCTGTAAACGGAATATATTTTAGGTGGTTCCCTCATAAATTACCCCTGAATCCTATTTGCATACATATTTATACAAATAATTTGTCTTTGGTCAATTCCAAAACGGGTGGTTTAAGTGTAGACATCCTTTTAAAATGATTAACTACTTATCACAGTGCTACAGATTCTATTTCTGCCTCTGTACAGGGAATTTCCTGCACTAGTACTTACAGATAACAGCATTAGCAGCTGCTTCTGTTACCAAAAGTGCAATGCATGTTTGATGTATTTAGCATTTTGCAATCAGAAAGAGTTACCAAAGGGTCTCTTAGTCCTGGGGGCTCAAAATCCCTTTTTTGTGCTATTACCTAGGTGGGTTTTAATATTAATGCACACCTGGATGCTGCAGGATGTTTTCCTTTGGACAAGGGACATGCATTTTGTTCCAGTGTGACTTCATCTGCAAATGGCAAGCAAAACATGTAATGTGGTTTTGAAGATCTAGGCATAAGAAATGATTGGAAGTGTCACCAAAGAGAAGAGTTGTGAATACAAAACTGGGTGCTAGTGTAGGTCCCTGGAACAAATATGCGTTTTATGTTAAGCTTTCACTGGGAAAAAAAGAGAGAAACTGTCCTGGGAGTAAGGACTTGCATCCTAGATCATGCCTCTCCTAAGGGTGAGTCCAGTCACCATGGGACAGTGAGCTTGAGAAGGTGCTAAATACATGCTTTTATTTCATAAAAAGGTATTGGAGCCAAATTTTCTCTGTAGTAAGATCAGAATAAGAAAATTAAATAAAAAGTGTCAAGTGTACATAACATAATAAACAAGTATTAATCACAGAAAAAAAAAAGCAACATTTTTTAAGTATGCTATTCAAAGAAGCCTCTCATACCAGAGAATTGTGTTTGCAGATGTCTCTTATAAAATGATGTGATATCTCTGAATAAATCAAGTGGAAAGAAAACAGTCTACTATGTTAGTAAACTTGATAAAAGTAAGGCATTGTGATATTTCTGTCTTCAGTTATACCCTTCCTGTAAAATACTAGGTACTCTCTTTTATATAATGGGATAAGAAGGGTTTCTAATAGATCTAAATTATTCAAAACTCTTTTAGGAATTTTTATTCTTTGAGAAATTTTACTACCATTTTTACTAATGATAGTAAAAACAAGGCAGCTTTGCCAAATTTACATGATAAACAGTTTACTTTTAGAGTACAAAATAGGTCATGAACCTGACCCTTAAACATGTGTGACTATCCCAGTCACAGATCTATCACTTATTTTTGTGTGGAATCTACTTTTGATAGTGTGGATGAATTTTTATGTTTTTTATATATATGTGTGTGTATGTATGTATATATGTGTGTATGTATGTATTTGCCTTATATTAATTATATCTGCTAGCTTTCTCTGGATGCACAACAGCTGGAGTCATTTAAATACCAAAAATCTTCATATTTTATAAATTCTAGCAGTAATATTAAATTATATTTTCTTTTTCATTTGTATTTTCATTCTCAATAAGCATTATATTAAAGCCAAACTTTTTTTTACAACCTTCAACTAGTGTGTCTCAACATCTCCATTATTTTGTTTTAAAATTATTCAAAATACGAAACTCATCTAAAATAGCCTTTTCCCATGAAAAGCATTTCAATATTGGTTTTTCAAGGAAAGAGTCAGGGAAAAAAATGTCCCAGCCAATTCTATCAAGTAATTGTTTTACTGAGAAAATAATACCCTTCTTCTGAATTGTTTAATAAATTTGTTTTAAAAGGCCAGTAAGTCATGGTATGTATCTTTTTGTTTGTGCCTTTTGCGAGATTGATTTCACATCCAGTTTCTCAGATAAGTAAAGCATTCTGCCAGGTATTTCCTCATGCAGCTACATGCACTTGATCTGGAGGCAGAATGAAAATCTCTGTTCTGAAGCCAAGGGTGACGTTCACAGTGTGCCTTTTTGCACAGGACTTTGATTATTCTGTGAAACATCCTCTAAACCCCCCCACTTGATGCATCCTTCTCTCGTGATCTCTTCATTACCCCTTGTGAGAAGAGGAACTTCCTCCCTCCTCTGCATCAGGATATCCCCTTGCAGGTCCTGAATCTGTGGGCTGTGGGTAGAACGGCAACAACTTTATCTTCTGTCCCTTCAGAAACTCTGTTTGGTAGGGCCTCCCAAAACTCAGCTATTTTGTTGCTCACATTTCCACTGCTTCAGGGAGGCTTAATTATTTTCAATTGCATTATCTTGTGGATCACCTCAGGATCTACCTCTGCATTCCTGCTTTCACATACCTGCCCAGATTTATTGGCTTGATTCTGCTTTTCTTTTCCTCCTTGATAATTTAGATTGGCAATTTTTCCTACAACTTCTTCTAATCCTTTTGCCACATTTTCCAGTTCTATCAGTACATTCCAGTAAATTTGATCCATTTTCAGTTCTTATACTTTATTTCAGAGTGTAGGAGCATCCCACTGCCATTTATTTCTATCTCTGCTATTTACAATTGTCACAGATCATGGTTTTTAGCTTGAAAAATTAGAAAAACCAAACATTAGTCCATGGCTGTCACATTGAGAAAATTTGCAGTTTTGTCTCAGGGTGAACAAATGGTTATCAATATATTTTGATGCATCAACATTCCAGTTTGAATGAAACAAAAGACATAAAAACAAAAACCCAAAACAAAACCAATAAACAGATATCAATTATTCTTGGGTTTAGTCTAAGTCATTTCAGAATGAGAAAGAATTCCAGTTTTTATTTACTTACTTTATTTCTGCTAAAAATGTCTGTGGTTTTCATGTGTGTGAATCACCAAACAGCAAAAGGAGAGGTTCACCAAGTACATTATCTTGTAATCTCAACTGCACTTCCAAGCTGCCAGACAAGTGATAATAGGAAATGCATAGAGGTGCAGTATTTCATCTGTACCAAAAGATGAATTCACAAGTAGTCTAAACACAAAATTACATAATTTCTCCTCCTGCAAGTCAGGCACGTTGCGGTGGCCACTGCACAGCTGCTGGCCTGGGCGACATCCAGGCAGACACAGTCACAATTGTCTCTTTTCATCTGGGTCATTCTGAATTCCTTCAACAGGAAATGGAGCACAAGCAGAAAAGTTTTAAAAACATCCCAGACATGAATCAACAAAACCCCCAAACATCTGCTCATCAAAGCTCATCAGAAAACAGTGTATTTTATTTACACTACTCTTCTGAGTGTACTGAGAATGCCTAATGAGGCTAGAGATCACTGGAAAATATTGCTGGTATGGATTGTCCATTTCACTTTCAGAATAACTGGCCTGATCTATCCAAAATAAGTGAAATACAGTGTATTTCTCAGCCATTTTGTTATTTATTTTAGCATAAAGTGATGCAGTTTTATTAAAAAACACAGTTCACTTCAAAGCCAAGCTGGCTAAAAGAAGGTACAACATCTTAAACAATATTTTAATTTGTTTTGAACATGAAATTTTTCTAGTAAGTGCAGAAACCAGGATAATAGAAAACGCAGTAAGTGTAAATGCATTCATCAGGATGTGAGAAACATTTTCACATATAAGGAAATGTGGGATCAGGTCCTCAGAGTGCCTCAGCATAACCTACTGACTACATCCTGTACTGAGAAAGAACTGGGCCACTGGGTTTAAACATCTAATGTTGTATAGCTTTTCTGTTCCCCAGGACAGATCCTATACTTTGTGCTCATGCAGGATTTATGAATCCATGTGTCCTTACAAGTGGTTTCATTATTGGGGCAGGTCTAATTTCGGCGCTGTCCATAGTAAGAGCTCAGCTACCCTTTTCTTCAGCAGTTGGTGTTTTTGTAGAGCTGCACTCAAGCTATTACATGAGGAAGCAGTTAACTAAAAGGTGGTTACCTATCTGAGCTACTTCAGTGATTTCAGCAAAGGTTTCACCTCAGCTACAGTGAGAAAGCAGTGTCTTTGACTTTGTCCTTGCAGACATCCTCACATCTCTGTGTATATCAGAAGGGAAAGAAAATTTCTTTTGTCAAAGTACAATTTGTTCGGGAGCAAAGGGATTGTTTTAATTTTACTTGTACACTGATCCTTGTCTTATTCAGGGTCTTTAAATGGTTCTTGTTATCTTAGCATCAAAACAGCACAGAGTATTTCTTCTGAGGCTTTTCTCTTTGTGTTCATAGGGAAGCATCTTCCTTAGCTTTTAAAGGAAGCAATAGAACACGTTAGTCACTCTCTTACGAACACAACTTGGAGATTATGTTTTTCTTAGTAAATTCCAGAAGCAGCAATATTTTCATAGTGTTGGTTTGGAGAAGGAGGACATCGGCTATGAATGACTGGAGCAGCTCTAAGTCACATAAGGGGAAATTATTCTTTGCAAGTGTGGAAAGGAATCTTATTCAGCATATCTGCTGTGTAGCTACAAAATATTGCTGTCGATGCCAAAAAGGATAAACACCTGCTGAAAGAACTGTGAAGAAGATTATCTCTCTTTATTACACATACACTTATGAAACGTGTACTACATACTGGACCATCTCCAGGTTTTTTCTCTTTCTCTCAGCATTTTTCTAGCCAATGAATCAGTTGTTCACCCTCTCTGCCTGACCTGTGGAAAAGACATCTGCTATGGAGAGAGGCCAAATATCAACATATAACATGCTTCAGTTTTGTGGTGCTAACCTAGTAGGGTAGAACACTTTGTTTTTTGTTCGACCTGCTTTTGAGTTTTGTCACATGATTTTATCATTGGGATGTGGCACCAGTACTCTTTTCTGTTTCTTATCCTTATTTGCCAGGCTGGCAAGAGCTTCTAGCTGACTTCTCTCTACCTGTGCTGCTGTGACAATGCTCTGCCAGCAATGCTAATGCTCCTTTGCCAGTTTTTAAACATTCTGCCAAGTAGAGAGAATTAATAACAAGGTCTGAATCATCTCTAAAGTAACCCCTGTGTCCTATTCTCCAGTATGATGTCATTTTTCAGCTCCTGTCCGGGATAATAAGAAAGATCTCTTATACCCCCAGAGCTGAGAAGTGTGTCAGGGCAAGCCACACCATTATTTCAGCCTACCCTTTCGCCTTTGCAGCTCTAAATGTTTAAAAACCTTTAGGCCAGATTTTGCAGTCCATGTCGTGCAGCTCAGCTGGTGCAAAGTGGATGGACTCCAGCCAGAGCTGGCGAGTGGCCACAGCCTTCCCCTCATGCCCATGAAGACAGCTGGGACAGGGCAATGCAGTCCCTGTCCCCGTGGCTCCTCCGTGGTGTCACATGCCAGACCCCCCACCCTTGCAGGGGCTCAGCCCTCTGCATGGGCTGGGCAGCCCATCATGCCATGGCTGACATTGGCCCTTCTGAGGACATCCCTGTTTTAGAGCAGAGCTTTTGGTTTTTAAACTAAAAACCAGAAGAGTTGAAACAATTCAAGGGTTTGATGGATGTTAAACTAATAGGGAAGAACTACTAAACCTGAACCGTAGCTGATCATATCTGCAATATACATGCCTACTATATCTCCAGCAGCAACTTTCCACTGCAATGTGGACTTGTTTCTCTTTCTTTCATCTTATTTCATCCTTTTTGCTCCATTTGGAAGCAAAAGCAAAGCTCTTAAAGACTCAAGATGAACCATCAAAAGTTAATAGTGGAAGACGCATTGGGGTAGCCATGCTCAGTTAGTACCACACCTTCAAGAAGTGCTAAAAAGCACTCTTTTTAGGTTTAAAAGTGTGTAATTTTTTGTGTCAAGAGGAAAACTTGGCCTTTCGTCTCCAGAGACCTCTATTAACTGTATGAATGTGTGCAGAGCAGGAGCAAAGTAGTGGATCATGCTCCGGTGAACTGTGGTGCCTGTTTCTGCTCCCAGTACCTTTCATTCCTGTTGCAACTACCAATGGCTTGCTTTGGCTGGGTGTCGAGTTTCCTTCCACAGTGATCTGGAAACAAGCATAAGCTGGTACACTCTGAGCTTCTCCCCTCTCTTCTCTCCTACCACACGTCAGTCAAGAACTTTATTTCATATTTGCATGGTATCCTTTACTTGCCCTCAGTGCTCTGCAGTGGTTTTGGTTTTTCATTGGGTATGAAGATTTTGAGGCAACAGTTCTGCAGCTCACTGTTTCTATTTCTGAAGCCTACAACTTCTGTCTTCTGTTTGGACAACTCTGACTGCTTGCAATGGCATCTCTAAATACCAGTGTGGCAAGTCTGAGATTGTAGTGTAGTAAAAGGCAAACCTCTTTATAGAAATGCTAACAGGCTTCTAATACTTTGCCATTCACATGTCAGTGGCTGTGCCTTGGCCTTGTCCTGCCCTAAGCATCTGAGTTGCATATAAATACCACATCACATCCCCTTTGGCCACTGCTTTTAGTAGTAAGGGGTTATACCACATTGGCTGTGATAATAACAGAGTACCTTAATTGATATGTCTGAAAGAGCTGTCTGGTTCAAGACACTAAATTCTTTCTGGTTCTCTACTCCATTTGTAGTAAAAAGGCAGTTTCTGAAGGCCTAAAAAGTTATCTGTCTTGTAAAGAAAAATCCACTCTCTGGCAGAGACTGAAGTTATAAAATTTGATCTACTTAACTAGAAATCCTATTAGATGGATTTACACATGGCTCTCTGACATCAGGCTGTCCAATATGAAGAATAGGACCTGAGGCCTTTTAATGGGACCTGAAGCCTTAAAGCTGTATAATGCTGTCAGGATTTTTTTTCCAGGTTATTTTTCCATGGCTCCTTCAGATTCTGGTGCCAAAAACAATGCAAACTAGTGTCTGATCCATATAGACCTTGCACTTTGGAATATCATTGTGTCAAATGACTAAATCTGTTACATTAGAACCTGATAAACAGCATTGCTGTAATCAAGAATTTATTTTTTTGCCACAACTAGCTACAGGGCATGGCAAAATGTGTGTCCTTCGAGGCTGTTTCAAGCTCTTAAATAGTCAATTCTCATTTTAGCTTGCTGTTTTTAAATCCATTTTTTCTTGAATTCATAGAGCTTCATCTCACCCCATTCTGCAAACCACGTGACTTAATTTCAAAGCTAACAGTGTTTAGTATTTTCTTCCTTGGGTCTGTTACTTGGAGAGCCAGGCGGTTTTGTGAAGCTCTCAGCATTCCTTTCTGTCCAAAAAGAAAACATGAAAAAAAGGTATTTCTGCCCTCCTCCACTGTTTAAAAGAGTTTGTGATCCCAAACACTGCACTGTCTCAGAAATCAGGTGACAAAATATTTATCTTTGAAACTATTCTTATTAGTCTTGTATTTTTTTTTATTTTAATATCAAGCAATTGCTTTATAGGTTTTTGCTTAGTTAAACTTTAGTTAACAAGATCCAACCAAAATAAAAACCCAAAAAATGAACCCCCAAAGTCAATGCACTGCTAAAGATCCCATGAAATCCACAATTACTAACAGTTTAGTTAATTGGGACTATCCCCTACTCCCTTATTCTCTTTGCTTTCTTCTTATCTTCTAGATAATAATGTTCCTATAAATGAGAGAGAGATTTTCCAGCATCTTGGTACCATCTTTGCCACAGCTGTCTGAATTTTCATAACCTATATATACCTAGAAAATGCATATACCAGGAATAACTAGAGAATTTGCTTTCTGCATTTGCAGGAGCTCAGGGTACTCAGTCACCCTTGGCAAAAATTGGTCAGATGTTTTGTCCCTAAAGTGTTTGTTTGCATCACACTTGCAAAGGATGGTATTTCTGGATCCTGAGCAAACACCTTTTCCTCCAGCATCCTACAATCTAAGTACAAGGAGAGGACATTACTGTATTGGGCACACTGAGGTCTTACTGGTTGTGAGCCATATTGGTACAGGTGGTTTGCAAGGCAGAGTAGCTTACTTTCTAGCTAAAATTGTATTACTTTTAGGTGAAATGGTATTTGTCTGAATTAAAACATACTACACTGGGGTTGCATTTAGTTATCATAAATGATCGTGAAAATGCAAGGCCTTATACATTGATTCCTCACTCTTCAGGTCATCAAAGTTTACAGTACATTTGGTGAGTGAGTATTGACCTTCACATAGATGATGGTCAATGTTATCTCTTAAAACATTAAAATCCTAGTCTCATCTAAATAGAAGTGTATATCTTCTTACTGCCTCTCCTTTTTCCACATGAATTATTATATTATAAATGACAATCTATGAATTTAGCTTGGCCTTACTTGGAATCATACATATGCTTGAATTTTCAAATAGAATGTTTGAAATTAAAATAATGTATTAAAGAACTCTGGTGAGACATAGTGGATTTATAAAAATAGAAAACTGCAAGTATCAAGACATAAATATTTATGGTGAATTCTCTTATCCCTGTTCATATTTCCTGTAGCATAATCTTTCCATCATAGTATTAGGTTTGGTCTGCCACTGGTTTATGTGAAAAGAAATTTAGAGCAGCTCACATCAATCAAAATAAATCACAGCATGCAAAGAGTTAATATCAGCTCTACAAATGTGAAAGCTTTTTAATGCATGACTAATGTATGTGCATGCCTTGTCCTTCTGAATTAAAAGGACCATTTGGGGCTGAAAATGAAATCCTAGATGAACTATTTTTCAATTAATAAAACAAGGAATTAATTTTCAATTAATAAAACAAAGCTTTTAAAATACTTTGTGATTCATAGATACACTTCATAGAGTGCACATGGCAGTGGCTATTTCCTCAGCTTGATTCAGCCTTCACTGACAGTGGTGAAAATCAGGAGTAACTCCAGCAAAGGCAGTGGAGCTACCTAGGAAAAGATGAGAACAAAATGAGGAATTTGTTGTCGCAGTTGTGAAGAAAGTGTACTGCGGTGATGGATTATTTCTTTATGGACTATGACACAGCTTGAAGGAAGGAAAAATAGTAGTGGCCTATGAACAATTGATTTTTTTTTTCAATGCTGAATGAAAGTAGAACCATTGTTAGCTGCTGCTCTTGCACAGAGAAACAACTGTAACAGTACAAGGAAGTTGTACTGGATGTGAAGATCTTTTGCAAAGATATTTTCACTTTAATGCTTGGAACACAGTATTTTGACTGTTTATAAAGGAAAATCTCTATGTCGCTGAAAATGGTGACGAAGTCTGCCTGGTAGCAGACAACTTGGAGAAATGGATGCCAGAGACTGCCTGAAATATTCTTTATTTGCATATTAGGATATTTTAATGTAATTTTGAACTATTGCAATCTTCTATGACTGTTTAATTCTTTAGTTAATAAATGATGGATGACTTTGGGTTAAACAGGTCAATGAAGACTTTAATTTCCAGAGCTTTTTCGAACTGCTTTAACTCCTCTCAGCTTTCTATGCATACAGGTTAGTATAAGGCTTATATTTGGTTAATAGTGAGCACTGCAAGTCACTACCTGTTGCTAGTAAAATTTAATAAGCCATTTAATTTATCCTTTTCTTGCTGTGGCTTGTCCTTTTCAAATTAGAGCTAACACTTGGTTTTGATCTTTAGCAAAAAATGTGCCACCGTATTCTTCTTCTAATGAATCAAAAATCAAACTGACACCTAAGTCTAACTGCTTAAAATACAGAGGGCAGAAGATTCACTCGGTGATAGAATTTTAATAACCAACAAGACTTCAATAAATTTAGTGAACTGAAAGCAAAAGAAGGATATCAAACTCTTCTTTTTGCTTGGTAAGATTACAAAAGAGCTACTAAGATGGGGGATTTAAGCATCAAAAACTTACATGGAAAATTACTTGGAACTCTATTTTAAAGTAGCCAAAGAAAACCTTTAAGGAGCAGAGTCCTAGGCTCAGAAAACGCTGAGTCGGATGAATCCAGTGTCACCCAGAATTTTCTTAGCCTTATGATGTTTCATATTGGAGTCAGAGTTTCTCACTTTCCCATGCCTTTTAACATAAACAAAGAATTGTTTTTTGTAAATATGGCCAGTGTTTGCATTCCTTCAAATGGGAGGAGAATGTGATTGATAGTCTGATTGACCAATGTGGTTGAGAGGTGGGAATTTCACCTTCCAATCCATTGTCACCTTGATAAAAGTATATATTTGGAAATTAATAAACAAAGGCCTCTTTTTCGGCTCAGCGCTGCATCTCAAAAGATTCCAGGTCTCTGTGTGATCATTTCGTGTCTGACTGCATCAATCCAGATGGTGGGAAATGTAAAATGTTGTAACTACAGGACTATCACTAAAGGAAAAGGAAGCTAACAATTGAATACCAGGGACAGATAGCTGCAGATTTTATTCATTGCCTTTGAAATTAATCAGAGGAAATACAGAAGCTATCTAATAAAGATAATAAAGCTATTGTTACAAGAGACCAGTTCTCTTTCTCCATTTGAGTGCGTATGAACAAAGATATGTTAGATTTATAGATCTATAGATACTCTAGATTGAAACAGTCATGGAGAGTTGGCCATTTTAAAACTCTTGAAGAATTTTGTATAGTTTTGAATGACACTTACAGGATATTGCAGAATGTATAAATGTAGCATACCTCAGTTATCAGTTGGAGACTGTGATGACTAACAATATCTTGAGTGATACTCTTGAGTAGAGCCAAAAAAGAACTATTACAAGGAAAAGAACTCATGGCAGATTTTAAGTATGTGAATGTAAGGGAGCATGACCAAACTGATGGAGAGTATAAAACATAGCAACTGCCTTTTGACCTTCTTGTGAAGCAGCTGGTGTTGCATAGTGTAAGAGGTAGGATTCTGCATGGATTTGGCTTTGTTCAGTGTCAAATATTAGAAGCTGCAAAGTAAAAAATATGGTGATGACTCTCAAATACGGTGATATAAAACCTGTCTATAAAAATTCTCTGGCCTGAATTTCTCCTGGATAGTTTGCCCACTTGCACACAGTGTGGTAGGGCTGTGGTAATTTATCCTACGTGGCAGTAGGTCTTAGAGTTTTAAGATAAGCTGTTTAAGAGAAGAGACTTCAGCAAAAAACCCACTGAGAAGTAATCAATATTTTAACTACTGATTGAAAAACTACCACAAAGCTAACAAATTGTTTTTAAAACTAATGACAACATAAAGTGAAAATCTAGGTTTTTCGGGAAGCAACATTTCACTCTGATTTTAAAGCTGAATCACATGGTTTGCTCACAGGAAGCAGCTCCCCTGTTTTCTGTTGTTAACTGGTAAAATTCACCTTCAGGTGATGCCATTGAGGTAGTACAGTTGGCTAATGTTGGTGTGGAAAATAGGAATATTCAAATACTAAAAACTTAATATCAAGCTACTTTTTGTACAGCTAATACTAATGGGTTTGGGAACAATACAATCATAAATGTAGGTGATGAAATAGTAGAAAAAAAGATGTGTGTATTTTGATATCATTTGGTGTTATGCTGCCTAAGCAGTGTGAAAGATACTCATATATCTGGTGCCATGACAGTCAAAGTTACCACAAACTTTTCATAGAGTGAAAAACTTACTCAAATATATAGAAAAAGAAAAAGAAAAAAAGAAAAAAAGAAAAAAAAAAAAAAAAAAAAAAAAAAAAAAAAAAAAAAAAAAGACAACCCGTATCCTAGAAATGTTGAGGCTTCTTCCATAATCAGTCTTTAGGATGGCCATCAACCCACAAAAAAAATAGAATCTTATTTTCTGCACTAGAGGAGTAAAAGTTCTGTGAATACTGTTGCAATTAATTAAAGTGTCTAATTAAAATAAAACACAAAACAGACAGAAAAATTCCTCTGTTTTCTGGAAGCTCAAAAATGCCATGCTTCAAATGTAACAAGGTACACATATATGTAAAGAGGGAAATTAGTCTAAAAATCTAAAACCATCTTCAGTGAATTTTTAAACCAATTTTTTTCATAGATCTCTGATGTTTTTATCAGATCTTACACATCTACATTGCTTAGCAAAGAGTATTTGTGTATATTCTTAGCACTTGTCTAAAAGTGATGCTTGTGAGAAACTGGCAATTAGCTAATTTCCAATCTGCTTTGAGAAAGATTGTCTCACTTGGTCTTTCTTCACTGGTTTCCAGTCTGCCTTACCTCTCTTTTCTGTTCCCTTTGTTATGCTTGACAGTCTCTTCAACTAAGTGACCAGCCACTGACCACTGTGATTTGTGATTACAGCATCAGACATCTGCTCTTCACCTCTGCCTGTTCTGCTCTACATTGTGCACTTTATTCTAACTCATGGACTGCTCACCCTATGGTGAATAACTATGTTATCACTACCTACTAATTAGGAATAGGTGCTGTTCCATATCACTACACACAGCTGAACTCCAGCTGAATTATTTAGACAACAGTCAACTGACTGCCAGATGTTGTCTGAAAGAAGCTAAAACCTGTGTACATGTGTGGCAGGTTGCTGACTCTTTCTCCTTGGGTCATGGGGACTTCACTCTTCTCCCCATCTCTGACTTCCAGCTCAGGGAATATGGATGGACACCTGGCTACAACTGACTGTACAAATAAAGACTGAAGCAAAGAGGTACTTAATACTAAGTACTTCAGCCCTTTCCTCAGCCTTTGTCACTAAGTTTTCCCCTGTTTCCAGTAAAGGATGGAGGTTCTCCTTAGCCCTCCTTTTGTTGCTAATGCATTTCTAGAAAAATCTTCTAATCTTTCCAGCAGTAGCCAGATTAAGTTCTAGTTGGGCTTTGGCCCTTCTAATTTTCTCATTTCATAACCACACAACATTCTTGTAGCCCCTTTGAGTTGTCTGCTCCTCCTTAGAGTCTCCTTTTTACCCTGAGTTCTGGCCAAATCTCTGCTCTGCCAGGTGGGTCTTCCCTGCCAGCTGATCTTTCAGCACATTTGGATGACCTGCTCCTGTGTCTTTAAGATTTCCTTCTGGAAAAGTGTGCAACCTTCCTGGACTCCTTTGTCCTTCAGGACTGCCTCTCAAGGGATTCTGTCAACTGAACTGCTAAACAGGCCAAAGTCTGCCCTCTGGAACTTTTTTTTTTCACATAGTATATATGTATTTGCAGATTTTCAATGTCACAACAAAGTACTTTATAGCAACATCCTAATAATGAATAATGCAATTACAAATAATCAGAACAGCCTGAGCACTAGTTCACATCAAGAGCCTGCAAAAATAAAAAAGCTATTTATTGTTAATGAGTGAAAGAATATTAACTAGAAAGCTGATGCTCTAAAATGTTCCTAGTCATTTTTTTTACTAGAAACAGACATTCATTTGAAAACATGCCCTTGTACAAATTACATTGTGAGAGTTAATCAAAGAACATGTTGTTAAATTAAAGGAAATATAATTTTCCTTTTGGCTGATTCTTAACCTGATAGGGGTCTGGCCCAGTTGCAGTTTTAAAATGAGAAACTGGGGAACCCCCTTAAAAGGATTATTCTGGCTGCTAAAATGCAAAAAAACCCGAAAAATGAATGAACAAACAGCCCTGTTTAGTTGCTATTAGAATTCATTTTAAGCTTTGAGTTGGTATTCAAGAAAAGCTTCTGTCTTCTTCATTGAGAAAATACTGCAGCTGCTACAGTTTTGATTAACACCCCTACAAAGTCTTGGATGTTTTGTTCATCTTGGATTACATTTATTTGTTCTGTCTTTTTATGGGTTTCTTACTTCGTTAGAGTTGATGCAGTGTTAAAAATGGGAGCACAGATGAAAAGAGGATGAGAGATTGTCTTGTTAGACATGGGCAGAATTTCCAACATTATATTCTTTCTGTCTAATTGCTTCTTTCTTTTCTTTGAATTGTAAAGCATCATGTTTCTGGTGGACATCACGCAAATGCTGAAGAAATGCAGTTCCCATCAGTCTGACTCAATGAGAACTGAGGGATTCTAAAGATGAGTTCCTGGACTGTGTTCATCACCTGGGCATTTTGCCATATATGGGGCAACAGTTCTCTGCAAACTGCTGCCCTGTGAGTCCATCCTGCAGGTAGCAGTGCTCTGTCTCCAGACTGCTGCACCATGGGCCACTATTCCACAGGGTCAGTCTGTCAAGGATTGCTCCAGCGTGGGTCACAAGTTCTACCAGGAAACCTGCTCCAGTGTGGGGTCCTCTCTCCATGGGTCTGCAGGTCCCTGCCAGGAGCCTGCTCCAGCATGAGCCTCCCATGGGCTCACAGCCCTCTGTCAGGCATCCACCTGCTCTGGTGTGGACCTCCTCCATGGACTCCAGGTGGATTTCTGCATCCCCATGGTCCTCTGGGGCTGCAGGGGCACAGCTGCTTCACCATGGGCTGCACCAGAGGCTGCAGGGGAATCTCAGCTCTGGTGCCTGGAGCACCTCCTGCCCCTCCTTCTGCACTGACCTGGGGGTCTGCAGGGCTGCTCCTCTCACATATTCTCACTGCACTCTTCTCTGGCTGCAGTTATAACTCTGCCATAATTTTTTTTTCCTTCTTCTTAAATATGTTATCACAGAGGCTTTACCATCACTTCTGATGGGCCCATCCCTGGCCAGCAGCACGTTCATCTTGGAGCCAGCTGGCATTGACCCTGCGGGTCATGGGGAAAGCTTCTGGCAGCTTCTCACAGAAACCACTCCTGTAGCTCTCTTTGCTACCAAAACCTGGCCATGCAAACCCAATACAAACACACATCTGAGTCAATAACAGAACAGACCAATGTCCCTACTAAAATCACTGAATCACAGAATAATTTGTGTTGGAAGGCACCTCTGGATGTCATGTGAAAATTTTCCCACCCAAAGTAATGGGCAAAATTCAACCTTAGAAAGGTTGCTCAAAATTTCTCTAATCAGTTTATAGTATTGCCAATGATAAGGATCCCAGATCTCTGAGAAATCTCCCCTTTTCATTACCTTCATTTTGTGAATTGAAAATTCTGGGTCTGGAGATTGCATCTATTGTGCCTTTGTTTTACTGCGCATAGGTATTCAAAATTAATAAAGAACCTTATTTGGAGTCACTTACACCAGCAATAGCCTTTTTCAATCTTAGTTATGGTGTCAATAGTATAATTTTATAATAAGATTTTTTTTTCTCTGCCTTGAGGTAAAACTATCTGCAGAGACAGAAACTGCACATTGTGTTAGACGTTGGTGGCTATATACCCTGTTAGCAGGGGGAAAAACAAGCTGTGACACTGCTCCACTCTGTACTCTGTAGATTATCATCTCCCCTCCACCTCCAGCCCATCCTTTTCTGAGACAGTCAGTGCAGTAACAATTCTTGAAAAACCAGTGAGTGTCAGGATTGGAATTGTTCCTGGCTTCAGTGGAGAAGTGCATGAGGAATTGGTGGCACAAGGAGTAGGGATAATCTAATGGCATGGAAATGTCCTACTTCTTAGATATGCAAACACACAATGCCAAGGGCTGAATTTTTTTGCTTCGGTGCCTTTGTAGATGGGGGCTGTTTCCCAGTGTGCTGCACCTATGTGAGCTAATGGAGGAAGTGTAAAGGAGGCAGAAATGAGAGGCCTGCTGTGTCTCTGACCCCCAGCACTCTCCTCACAGCAGCTGGGCTGTCAGGAGGGCATCTCAGTACACCTGGTGCCTGCCTGGCTCTGGCTGCTCCCACTGCAAGGAGGAAGCAGGGGACTGAAATGTGACTTTCTGGGTCACTGTGCACACCCAAATCTGCCCCTGAGCTATGCAATTACACATTTTCCTTATTCAGAGATCATGCTGACTATGTGATCTAAATAAATTTCGGAGCTTCTTTTCATGTAGCTGTGATTAGATAAGTTGGCACAATGGCTGTTTTATAGAACTGCAGTGCACTCTGCCTATGTAGAGTGAAGAGAAATGCTGAAAAGAAAATTCTGAAATAATTCCCTCTTCAACTGAAATTTGATTTTCAAGTTATAAATGAAGGGTATTTTTGAAGAGGGTTTAACTAGATATTTTTCTCTCCTGGGAGATGTGTGCAAAGCTCTCTACAGTGTAGATAAGGCAATGACAAAGCTAAATTTGATGTACTAAATGTCATGCTTCTGCATTTTTTGGTGGGCATACATTGGAATGATGTATGAACATGAATCAGCATAATTGTTCCTGATAGGTTGCTTGTATCAATTTAATTTTCCTCCAACAAAGACAGCTCTTTATTTCTTTTCTTTGAAAAGTTGGGTGCCTCTTATACAGCATAAGGTTTCATAACTGAATTTAATGCTTTTATGAGCATTAGCAGAAATACCTTTTACTGTGTTTGTTCCTGATGGAATTACTATGCAGGGTGAAGATTTTTGATCTTAGCTCCTCCAAACCATAAATATACTAATGCAGAACATCCAACGTCAGACAATTATAAGTGTCTGTATGCCAGAAAATTTGAACTGTTGTTGTCACAGATTGTCATTTCTTTTTGCTGGGTATATGCAGAACTTAGCATTTCTCAGTACTGCTTTATTGTACTTAATTTTCATTTTGTAGCTACCTTACGTGTGATTACTACAGGAAGTTGCTCATTCAGATTTTCATTGTTTTATGTGTTCACACAGTAAATTTTTCCAGTGTTGTGTACAGAAAGGTGTTGTGGGTTCTGACTTGGGGGTGAAAGGAGGAGCAAAGTCAGGAAAGGAGGGGGGGATAATTAGACAGATAACAGTGTGCATTCCTGAATGATACTGTGTAATTATGTCAGAAGTCTGGCCCTGAACTGATGCTTCTTTCAGGCCCTGTGCTGTAACTGAGACAGCATCTGATCTGGATGCATTTGTATTGTGACTTCACAAAAATGCAGGACATGATGAGATAGTATAATGAGAAGCAGAAGCAGTTGTAGCCGCTGAAGTCTCTCCTTGTCACTGCTTGTCTGCAGCTGTTGTATGTAAAGACTGACAATTCTGTGAACTCAGGATGAAAGCACTAGAGGGACGGGATAAGAAACCCACATTTATTCAATACTACATTGTCAACAACAGCCGGACTGCAATTTTAAAATGGATGCATTTGTTCTAGATCTGATTTTGAGTCATTGTGCCCAGACAAAGTTAAAAACTGAAAGTGAGAGAGACTGAGAAGTATCATCCTCCTTTTTGGAAACAGGCTATCTCACATGCATACTGAAATATGTCAATCTGGTGTAGAACAGTGACTCACACATACTTTGGAAATGCAAACAGCAATGCTGCACCATCAGAATGGAATCAATATTATTAAAGTACTAAAATAGCAAAATTAATGAGGATCTTGATTAGGAAAATAAAAAAAAAAAACAGCAAGACGTTTTGCATGGGTTTGAGAAAAAAGAAGCAACAAAGTATGAACAGAAAAAATAGTTGTGTTTATGAAGTGATTTATACAAAATTTTGCTTCAGTATTGTTAGCAGTATTTTTTTTTATTTAAAATGATTTTTAATTATTTTAAAATTATCCCTATTTCATAAAGGGGGACATATTTGTGAGCAGCCATTGGAACCCTTCATAGTCTTCACAGAATCACAGTAATATAATCTGTCCCATATGGTTCAGTAATGACACGGCAGAGTTTATAATTATTTAGTCATTAATTTTATTTATTAACAACTTCCTCCTGTTTTGAAAAACAGAATGATGTTACCTGATAACATACAAGTGTTCTACAAGTGACTGGATTATACCTACCCTGGGATCACTGAAATACATCATCTCTAGGTACCTATCAAGGACCAGGCCTTGGCATACAGCTACATATTAAGAATATTAATATTACATGAGGTGAAGAGGGGCTGTCAAAGTTCTTTGTCTCTAAAATGCAGTTAACCTGGTCTCTGTTGCAAAAACATGCACAATAAAGTACAGTTTTTGAGATACTGAGATACAGGAATACTAGAAGCTGTTGAAGTCTATGAGAAAGGAATCTGAACGTTATAAAAGAAGTGGTAATTAATATAAAACAGAGGGGGTTTTCCTCGTTTCCTCTATTTAGTGATTTGTCAAATCACATAGCAAATTACTTTGTGGAGAGAATAGAGTCTATATGTCTTCTGTCACATCCTCGGAGCAGGCAAGAAGCCAGTTTATGACATAAACTGATGCCCCTTTTTTGCCTTCTTGAACTATTCATTATGCTACAAAAGTTCACATTTTTATTTAATGCCCTCCCCCCCAAACAAATAAAGTAATGTCAGCTACATGTGGAAGGCCAAAACAACTAACTGTGGATGATTCCCCTTCAGTATCTGTCAGATACAATTTTCCAAAGCATGAAAAAGACAACTTGCTCAATAACACTCTGCCTTCTCTTATGAAATATATTTCATAGATCATGGAGAAACATAGAGAGAGGAATACACTGAGGCATCCATTTGTATTTTCTTGCAGTTGTAATGCAACTTTCTGGCTTCTCTTGCACTTACAACAAGTACAACTACTGATCGTACTGAATTATCACTGTTACCTGGTAAACCCTGTCACGAGTGCTGTGCATTAGCAAATGAACAGCAGTGGGTTTATTTCTTATTTCCTTTCCTTTTTCACTCTTTCCTTCTGATTGTTAGTGCACTCTGGCATACAGCTTTTATGACTGCAAAGATCTTTGAGAGTCTTGGCAAAAATGGAGAAGGTGGCAGCAACAAGGCCCAGGCGCAAAATGGCTGAGGACCATTGCACAGCACTCTGATTTTTCTGTTCTGTAGAAGAGCATTCAATCCCCAAGCTAGTGTTCACTTGCAGATGTTGCTGAAAGGAATTAATGTGGGAGTGTGGCATAGTTATGACTATTTTTTGCCTCTGGTAGGATGGAATAGCTGCTAACTAAATATCCAGGTGATTGTTTCATCTGGTATTATTCAAAGCCTTTGCTTTTAAGCTTTTCAGATGTAGAATTCTTGATTCACGTAGATAGCTGACAAGCGATTCATTAAACACAATAAGAAATGAGTCAAGCCAATGTGGGCTATGCCTACACTTCATGTTATGCTTTGATTGGGAGCTTGCTTTTTTGACCATTTTTGTCGTATTGCATGGAGGTTTCCTGACTGCTCAAGAAGCATTCCAAAAATGGGTCTTCCTCAACAACCTTAATGGACTGATAGCATGGCACTTTTAGAATGGAATTAGAAGCAGAACTTCCCAAAGGCAAACTACCAAGAAAATGGAAGTAATATGTTCATATGTATTATTATTTGTTGGTATCATCGTAGCACTTGAGAACTGTAGTAAATTACTTATTCATAGAAGTGCAAAAGAAAGCCACCACTGTTGCTTAAAGTGATTACATCTAGGCATTGAACAGCTCAGTGAGAGCAAAAGATGGGAGAATTCAGTCATAGAGGGAGGCATGGAAAGTATTCTTAGCATGGTGGCAGTCTGCACATTGTTGAGCTTTCTTACAGGCAGTGTGGAGAGGCAGTATTTGAGGGAGGGTAACGAGGTGACTAAGCTGTGAATCTGTGAGCTGTGAATGCTCACAGCTTCTGCAGAGTCACAAAGGAGAAAGCTGAGGTGAAAGCTGGAAAATTTAGTAAGTGGATGTGAGATTAACATCACTGATCATCATCATCATCTGTAAAATAAATGATAATATGGTGGAGCTTGTCAGAAAGGGCATTGAAAGTGGAGAGAAATATTTAAATTTGATGCCATAAGGAATGAAGAGCAGCATAACAGGAATACAAAGAAAGGGATATTATCACCATAACAGTAAGCTAAGAGACATTGAGTAATGTTATGGATGAATATGAGTGAGGAAAAATTATGTCTGTCAGGAATTAATAAATAATGTTGAAATAGATGAGGAAAAGGATGGAAGCTATGGTGAGTTTGGACTGCAGGCTGGATACAATATGCAAATATTAAGGAATTTAAACTGCAAAGATAATATTGTACCATTAGCGTATTTAATGTGATAAATTATTAGAGTTCTGATGTGTAGGTTAAGAGCCTGCCTTATAGATAAGATGTGCTGTTTATGTTATCACACTATTTAAGTAAATAGGCAGGTCAAAAGGGAAAATTATTCATGTTGATCCTGAGCTCATGAGGAAAGAGTAGGAAGGCAGAGGACAATTTTCATCTGTCAAAAACACAGGCTAGACTCACAAATGCACAGGTTATATGTTTGACAATGGCTAAATATCTAGGAAAGTAGGGACAGAATACAGATTTAAATGCTTAAGCAGAATCCTTAGCTGATACAGACAGGTAGGTGGGAAAGCAGATGAGATGATCTGAGAGGGACCTGGCAGACCAATGTGCTTAAAGGGATTGTAAGCAGTGGATTCAGAAAGCTTAGAAAGAAAGGAGATTAAATAGTAATTGTAAAGGCAAATGGATGTTGGATGCATACAAATACAAATTCTGATTGGAAGGAAAGGATCATAACTAATATGTAGGAAGAGTATATACCATATTTATAAGCTTATAAAATAAATACTCTAAAGGTAAACACAATTACTTGTTTTTTAAACTGTAGCTTCATTGCCACTTTATTTTTATATGAGGTATGTGGGTTGGTTTTAGAATTCAGCAATTCCTTGAGAGTAAAAAGGGCATAACACTGGATTAATGTGTGAAGGGTCTGTATTAAATTGTTCTATTAAGAGCTTTGTTCCACTAATTATATAGGTAAGTGCTAATATAACTGGTTTATATTACATTTAGAGTACAATATGCAAGAGGAGGAATGTTGCTTTTCTGAACCTCCTATGCTGCAGAAAAAGATAATGAGAGCTATATAAAGTCCTGAAATCATAGCCAATTTATCAGGCCTGCTATGTGAGCTAATGCAAGACTAGAGACATACTGCATCAACTGCTGATCGTTTTATACCACTTTTAATGCCTAGAAATGAAAAGAAAGAAATTAATGGGGAAATAAAGAGAGAAAATGGAATATATGTAATGTATTTTTGACACTTTGAATCTCACCCTATTATTAGTCTTTTTATATGGAAAAAAATCCAATCAAATCAGACAAATATTCAGATTTTCAGCTTTATCCCATATACAGGGATTTTAGAGGAAGAAGTGTTACGAAATAATATATTTCTGATAAGGATCTAAAGTGAAAATGAATGGGAACTATCACAAATATAGTTTTGTTAGCAATGATGCTTCATAATACCATAATTATTTGTTGTTTATACTACAACACTAAATATTCTTTTATAATACTATTACTAGAAGTCTACAATTTGCTTTGGAGGCCTCTCTTTAGTCTAAGAATTGACTTTAAAATGTAAGCTAAATCATCTCATTTTAAAGGACAGAGGAAAAAGATAATAAGGAGCAATAGTAATAATTTGAAGCACATTTGTGTTCTGATAACATAAAATTTAATTTGATTCCTAGTCTGAACTGTTGCATTTAGGCCTAAAAATCAAAATTACCTGCATATCTGTTCATTTAGGAATGTATCAGTGGGCTTGATGTAGTGGGGATTGTACTGGTTCAAAATTGCAGGTTCTGATACTCACGAGGAACTTCAGCTGCCCTGATAAGTGGTCAAAAATGCAATAAGGTAGAGTGCAAGCAACATAAGATATTTCTGAAGGGTATCCAGATGATTTCTTGAAACAGGCAGTGAAGGTGATAACCAGGGTAGACCTGTTGAACCTGCAGCTACAAGCAAGGAAGAGTAAGGCTGGAGACAATGGCAGCCTTATAAGCAGCAACTCTGATTATGGAGTTAACACAAGAGAGGTAATGGAAGAGTCAGAGCCCTGGCTTTAAGGAGAGCAGCTCATTTAGGGATTTTCTTGGCGTGGTCCAACAGACATCTCCCCTGTAGAGGAAGGGGTCCAGGAAGCCAGTTATCTTCCAGCACTTTTTCCTCAAAGCACCAAGATGTGCAACAAGTCAAGCAAGCATGGCAGGTGCTTGAATGGGGAACTCCTGACAGAGCTCAACTGCAAAAGTAGATCCACTGAAGATGGAAACAGGGACAGGCTCTCGGAAGGACTATGAAAACATGGCTCAAGCATGGACCTGTGGAGTAGAATGAGAGTCAACAAAGAGCTGTAAAGTCTGTCTGAAAGTGTATTGGCAGAAGAAGGAGGGGAAAAAATGCATGTAAGTCCAACTGTCCAGTGAGCAGTGGAAGAGTGGACAACTACACAAAAAAACTCAATGCCTTTTTATCTTGATTTTTACTGGGAAGATCTGCCCTCAGACCCTCTAAATCAATGAGCTAAGTTGTAGATTTGGAATGAAGGACTGTGTCAGAGACCTTTTAAGACAATTGTTTTTATTAAGACCCATTGTACTAGATGGTTTCTGTCCAAGGGTATTGAAGAAACCAGCTGACATCATTTAAATAAAGGCTGTTCTCTATGGTCTTCAAAAGACCTTGTTGTTCAAGAAGTTCATGATGGCATGGAGAACTTCATACCAATCTTCAATGATCCACAGAAAGAGGATTTGGGGAAGTAGAGGCTTGTCTTTGGCTCAGTCTGCTAAATAGTTATGGAGTAAATTCATTTGTGCATATATGAAAGACAAGGAGGTGATTTGGAATAGCCAGCATGGATTTACCAGAGTAAGACCATGCCTGAACAATTTGATTGCTTTCTATGATCAAAATATTGACTCCATGAACAAGGGTAAAACTGGTAGAGTTGTGAGTAGATGTGTTTAGTTGAACTTTAGCTGGGCTTTTAACATTGTCTTTTATGCTGTCAACAACTGGGATTCAGTTTGGGTGCATGAGTGCTAAGGTGGGTGTACTGTGGGTGGCATTAATTATGCTGAAAGGGTTGTGATTATCTGTACAAACCCCAGTTTGCAGCCAGGTATTGGTGGTTGGTGGTGTGCCTTAGGGGCACCACCCCATCCCCCAGTGGGGAGGAAAATCAGAAAGAAAAGGTAAACCTTGTCGGTTGATACAATAAGATTTTAATATTTGAAACAAAACAAAATGTTATAATACTGATTCAACAATAGTGATAGTAATGAAACAAGACAGAGGGAGAATAAAACCCAAGAGAAACAAGTGATCCACAATACAATTGCTCACCACCTGCTGGCCGATGCTCAGCCCATCTCTCAGCAACATGGTCAACATGAAAGACTGGATCTGCAAAAGCACTTGGAAATAATTCCCACTGTTTTCTGTAGGATTTTTTTTAATATTTTGTGGTGCTGGTCTTTACATTCTAGGAGATCCTTTTGAGAAATATTCTTTCTTTCTTTCTCTAGTGGGTTTTGTTGCCTATAGTTTAAATACTTATTTTTTCTTAAAATCATAGCATGCTTTGGGTTGAAAAAGACTAATAAAGATCATCTAGTCCAACCTCCCTGCCATGGACAGGGACATCTTTCACTACATCAGGCTGCTCAGAGTCCCATCCAACCTGGACTTTGAACAGTTGCAGAGGTGGTACATCCACAGCTTCTTTGGGCAACCTCTTCCAGTGCCTCACCAGCCTCACTGGGAAGGACTTCTTCACTGTAAAAAAATTCTTTCTTATACCTAACCTAAATCTACCCTCTTTCATTTTAAAAGCATTGTCCTTTGTCCTGCCACTACAGGCCCTACAGGCCCTGGCAAAAAGTCTCTCTCCATCTTTCTTATAAGCCCACTTTATATATTGAAAGGAGGCAATAAAGTCTCCCCAGAGTCTTCTCTTGTCTAGGCTTAACAACCCCAATTCTCTCTATCTCTGACCGTTCCAGCCCTCTGACCATTTTTGTGGCAATCCTCTGGATTTGTTCTAACATAGCTGTTTTTTCTTGTACTGGATCCCAGAGCAGGACATCTATTCCAGATGAGATCCCAGGAGAGCAGAGAGTAGATGGGAAAAATCATCTCCCTGGACATGCTGGCCACGCTGCTTTTGGAACAGCTCAGAATATGGTTGGCTTTCTGGGCTGCAGGCATACATTGCCAGATCATGTCCAATTTTTCCTCCACCTGTACTGCCAAGCCCTCAATCCATTCGTCCCCCGGTTTGTGTTGATACAGAGATTGCCCTGTCCTAGGTGCAGGACTGTGCATTTGGCCTTGATGAACTTCTTGAGTTTTTCATGGGTTCACTTCTCAAGTCTTTAAAGTTCCTCTGGATGGCATAGTATCCATCTGCCAGATCAGCTGGACCACTCAGCTGGGTGTGATGTGCAAACTTGCTGAGCATGGACTCAATCCCATTGCCTATGTCGTTAGTGAAGATATTAAATATTATTGGTCCCAACATGAACCCTTGAGAACACCACTCATTATGGGTGTCCATTTGGACATTGAACCATTGACTATAAATCTTTGTCCAGTGCAGCCAGCCAGCCATTTCCTTATCCTTCTAACAGTTCAGGCATCAAATGTGTATCTCTCAAATTTAGAGATGAGAATGTTGGGGAGGAGGATAGAAAAGGATTTGGAGAATTTTATGTAATTTTTTACCTTTTATAGCATTTAGAATTTGGGAGACAGAGAAAGGGATGCATTAAGTACTGGTAATGAGATTGTGCACTATAAACATTACTGGTTTTATTTACAGGAATAGTTTATATTAAGGCACTTAAAATATTTTCCAGTGTTTTAATTAATCTCTAAATTCACATATGTGTGCATTTTTCTTTTTAAGTCTCTTTAAGAATTGTTTTTTTCATTTTACTCTCCTTTTCATGCCTTTTGTTGCTAAAACATGAATGAAGGAGTAAATTTTTTTGCAATTACAGATTCATTTTGAGCTTGTATAAAATCTTACTACATCTGTATACATTACTAAGAGGAGGAAAAAAAATGTGTTTCTTCATCCTTAATGTTTACAATATATATCATAATGGTTTCTTAAAAAGCAATATTGAAGACCTGACAGGCATGTGAAAGTATTTCTCATTCATGAGTTGTGCCTTTCCCTACCCCCACCTGCCTAAATGGATTTTTCTAACCACTCATCTTTATTAGTACACACTCCAAAGAGTAGCAGATTACTGGGCGTAACTCACTGTGTTCATTGATTCATTGGAAACCACTGTTCTGCTCTCTGAGCTCCATATTTCATCTGCCTTTTTCTTAAGTATCAGAGGTTTTTTGCATATTAAAGATTTTTCAAACAGCCCTGAGACAAGTGGCAGGGAAATTAGATTGTCATACCTCTGGAGAACTGAATTTACTTGGATACAACTCTTCAAGGTGCTGCAGTATTCAATTATCTCCTGAGATTTCATGCTCGGTTATGTTAGTCTGTGTGATTCCCAACACTTCTTAATGGTTTTTTATTTCTTTCCAAACTTACAACAAATAAATGGTTTGTGCTTTGAAAGGATGACTGTTAGTGTCCATGTGCATAATACTGATTGGGATGAATAAAACTTTTCATTATTATTTGGTGTTGAAGACTTTTAGCCATGTTAATCCTCATGGCTTCTCTTCGAGAAAGAAGGATTCTGAGAAGATCTGCTTGGATGATCCTCACTATGCACCATTTGTGTCATGAAAGAGGCTTGTCTGTAAATGAAAAATTACTGGGTTTCATCAATACATTAGGAGAATAAAAGTAATGGAAGAAATAAAGCTTCTTAAACTAAAGAACAGTGTTGAGTCAAACACAAAGTAATTTAGAAATGGCCAAAACAGGTAATCTGTATTGGAAATAAGATTATTTAGTAAAAATGGAAGCTGGTTGTGGAAGAAGCACCACATGAGCTTTATGGAGAAACAATTGTGAAGTACTTTGAAAAGGTAAAGTGATGATTCTCGTCTTAAGGTTAGATTTTGTCCAAGTGTTTTGTCACAGAATGACTTTCAGTATTTAAAAAAAGAAAAGTGTGTTGTTCTAATCATGTGCTTCTAGTATAGTGTTTCTGCTTCTGTTTCTGAAAATGACATACATACACTTTTGGGAAAGATACCATATTCAGCAGTGTACAGATAGGGATCAAGGATATTTGATAATTTCTATAGTAATAATGGTGATTTTTAGGGAAAACCCCCACTTTTCATATTCAAACATACAGTAATGATGAATACTGCAGAATACTTTGAAAAGACTATATGCAGTATAAGTCACCCATTACCAATAACCAATCAGTGAATTTATAGTACAAAATAAGAACTTCTGCTGTTTTGCTTTCTGTAAAACTGTTTTCCCCAGTCCTGGGCTTTGTATTTTCTTACTTTTGCAAATGTCAGTGTCATTAGGAAAAATCAACATTATCTGAATAATCCAAGAAGAGCCCAAAAGAAATAGAAAGTGATCCTGTTTAAATTCTCCATGAAATCTCGGATTTAGTTTTGTAAACTAAGGGTCAGAACTATTGTCTGTCTAGAAAGACCACTATGGTAAAAGAAAGGTCAGACTCCTAAGAAGATAGAAAACCAAGAGCTGTCAGGATTTTATTTACTTGTCAAGAAAAAGTAAGTTTCTGAAAATGAAATGCCTGACCCTTTCATAGAGTTTGCCTCTCTGTTTCTTATTGTGTCTCACTGTCTGGAGGGGAGTTCTTCTGACTATTTGAGTCAAGTAACTCCTCTCTTTTATTAGATACTCAGGTCTTTGGCAGGGCTTTCAGGAAATTAATTCACTTCCTTTTGGACTTCGTCCCATGCCCAATACCTAACCGATATTTTCAGGAAGACCTTTTCTCCTCATGCTGGGAGAGAATGAGAGAAACACCTCTCTTCACTGGGGTGTTATGTAGACTTGTCAGATTAAAAACAACCCTCAGATTTTGACCAGTTAAATGAAGCAGCCTCTTGAATAAAATAAAACCCAAATCAAACTGCCAACAACAACAAAAAAAACCCAAAAACCAAGAAAAGACCCCCCCCAAAACAAACACAAGCAAACCTGTTAATTGGCAAAAGCCCCTTTGAAAAGAATTTTCTGTCTTGCTGACTGTATTTTGCCTGTATAATATACTGAATGTAATGCCTGTGTAATGGAATGAATGCCCTCTGTAATTGCTGAAAGGACTTTGGGTTTCACTGGGACTGTACATACCCACACAAACACAAATTAGTCTGGTTTTAGGTTCATTTTTTAATTCCACAGTGTGAAGAAGATACATATATCCCGTTGGGATAGTGAGTTGGTACAAAGACCTGCTTGTGGGGAAAGAGGAGGATTGAGCTGGCATCCAGGATTGAGCCCAGCTGCTTCCTGATGCCAGGAACAAGCCCTCTGTGTTTATCAGATTGCAAGCAAAAGCACCAGATGAAATTCTCTATTGAGTTGTTAGAGGTGAGGTGGGACTAAATAGCATAGAAAGCTTTAATTCCCTTTTCCTGATTCGGCATATTAGAGTGTGGGCAAGAGTAACAATAATGAACGCTCTAGAGAATTGGAGGAGGTTTTCACTCAAGGTAATGTACCCATGCTACATAATGAGGAACAGTCATGGATCTCATATGATTATCACCAGTATCTTCGAACTTGATTGCTTCAGTCTTTCACTAATCCTTAATTTCAGCCCTGGAGTGGCTAGACACTTAGGGTAAGTTGGCTCTCTGCTTTCTAAAAAAATGAGAAATAAGTAACTGAATGTGATTTCACTGCACTCAAATAGAATGTAGGGTTGTTTCCCAGGCTGTTGGGCACTTTCCACAGAGTTTTTACCTTTTTCAGGTGGATAAATTACATTTGTGGATTACGTTTTTATATTTGTTGGGAAGGAGCATTTATATATATTAAAAAAAAAAAAAAAAAACAAACATAAATCAGATATTCAGATCCAACACAAAGTCTGTGGATCTGGACTCCTGTAAATTTACTGAGGTGCCTATAAACTCCCTTAAATGCACTGACGTACTCTAATGAAGAATGGATTTAATCTTCAGGGGGAGTCCAACATGAAATAGCTCACAAACCCTGGAAAGACCAAAGGAGCAGTATCAGGAAAAGAAAATCCCAGGGTGCCAATTTATCAGAAGTGCCCATTTTATTGTCTGCTCTTTTGGATGCCTGGTTTCCTGCAAAATTTTCTCCTTCCACTTTGTTGGAAAATCAAGACATTTTACAAACTCACAAAGAGCCAATCTAGTATAAAATTTGATTTTTAAGTGTATTTTGCAATGCCAAGTGACTGACAGTACCTTCTAGGTTCATTATTTCTTAAATCACTTTATAAGTTTATCCCATACACGTAGCTTGTACTGCAAGTTGTATTACTTTGAAATTTGGCCTGTGACATTTAGAGAACTATTTGTTTGGACATGTCTGCTGTTATTAGGGTTACTATATAAAAGCAGATTCGCAGGCGCCTTTCCAGAACACAGATGGAAGTTCCCAAGGATAGGGTTAGGCATTGGCACAGGCCCTCCTAATATAGGAAAGTTACATATTTTGCCTTGTTTTAATTATGTATCTTAAAAGCATCAAGTCAGAATGTATGTGTAGCTTTTTTAAACCTGAATCATAATAAACCTGCAGGATAGAAACCCTTGGAGTGCCAGAGTGTAATGGAGAAGTGTGGCTCCTAGGTGAGAATGTGCAAGGAGATATGATGAGGTACTTAAAGACAACATAGCTTTCAGATTTGAATATTACTGTGTTGCAGCATAAAGACCTTTTCTTGTAGCAGTTCTGAGTGGCAGGAGACCACAAGTTTAGCTCCTCATGGATTTCAGTTGACATGCAAGCCTGGAGCATGCCTGGAGCAAGTTACTGTGCCAACAATGGAAGCGGCTTTTCAAACTGAATGGTAAAATACCAGTTTGCTGCAAGTTACCTCCCTGGTAAATGTTCTGTTGAGTTGTTAGCATGAGAGGGTGGTGTTTTTTAAAGTTTCTTTCTCAGCCAGTTATTAACTATCCTGGATATTCAGTGACTAAGTATGTTACAGGGTAGAAGATTGCTTTTGCTGTTGCAATCCATTGAATATGTCATACACTTCACCTGCATAGTTCTCCTCAGCCAGGAAACAGCTAATATTGACACACTGGCACACTGACAATGAACTGTCAGAAATGTCATGAATTCTAAAGAAAAAAACTGTGCTTATCTAGACATGTTTGGCCATATTTTAAGAGTTCAGTTTCCAAATAAGGCATGTCATTTAAAAATCAGAATCTGTCGCTTCATATCTTTTTGAAACTATCATAAAACATATGCAGCAGCTTTTTAAATTGTGTGCCAAAATTGTGCCACTCTGAAGTTGTGAAACTGCATGTATATGGAGGATATATTACAGAAAGTTGCACAGAACAGGTGAACAATTTGTCTAAAAAGTGAATAATCTATTTATTGGGGAAAAGTATATCAAGACAATATTTAACGTAAGAATAAAACATCAGTTCCAGTACAGACTATGATTTGTCATGTTCACTACCCAAATTCACCTGTAACTTTTAATACGCTTTGTGACAGGACAGCAGTTTTCGTGTCTAGTCCTAGTCCTACAAAGGAGGGTCCCCTTCTTGCCTGCCTTCCCTCCAGCTGTAAAGTTTTGACAGCATACTGGGATTTCATTTTCATATCTGGTTCTTTGTTAGCTTTAACTTCTTTTTTGTCAATTACATTTCACCTGGCACAGAATTAGTTGTTATACAGTTAAAACTCAGTGACTGTATTAAATGGGTTTTTGAATTAAATGCTCTCAAATTTTAATTACATCAGATTTCAAATATTGAACCAGCTTCCTCTCCCGTGAGTAGTTCCAGCTAAAGTCAATACGAATATTTTATGAGTTATGCAATGGGATTTGTCCTGCCTTTTATAAGTAATCCTAACACCCACACACAGAGTATTCCTCTAGTTCTTATTCTGTGAAAATGCTAGTTAGAATGAGCTATGTAGTGACTTATCTGAAAAAGAAAGATAGAAAGGAAAATGCAAAGTAAATTATTTAAATTACTTGCTCCTAAACATATTTCAAAAGAAACAAATATAAATAAAAATAAGAATATATGTGTATTCAATATATGTCTAATTTGTATTGTGTATTTTTGATCATCCTGCTTTAAAATGAATTTGTGAGTAGCCATTTAGAAGCAAATTGGTTTTTTTCAGACTGATAAGTATGAAAAATGCCTCTGAAATGGCTTGTTGACCTAATTAAAAATAAAGTAGGAATAAACAACTTGTCCTACCTCTGAGTCTATTTGGTTTCCAAAGTCATTTTTTTTGAGACTATTTTCTGCACATGTACTTGGTACAGTACTTAGAACAATGAGGCCTCAGAGCACAACATTACTTACGTAAATACAATTATTCCTATCAACATGCCTAAAATTTTATCCACATTCTCTGCTATAGGATGTATTGTACAGGCCTATATTTCAGATAATTGTCTCAGGATCAGAATAACCTTTTTAATCATAAAAATGCATTAACACCAGACTGTTTCATTGGAAAAGGACTTGTTCATTTTAACTACCATAGAGATGAAAGCTAAATAGTGAATATTAACATTCTCAGTCAGAGATAAAACCTTAGAGAAGTATCTATTAAGTAATTACAACTCTTTTTCTTGCACAAATACATTCCTAAATGTATTTCATTAAGGGGTTTTTTAAATCTTCATTTAGTGATACACAAGTCAAGATATTACCAACAGAATGCTAAATGTATGCTGAAAATTGTATCTCATATTTTTCCATGAATAGATGTTTTGTGTTTTCTTCGTTATATTAAGGAGAAATCTCTCTTTTGTGTCTGTCATGAACACCCAGAGGACACAACATGATGCTTCAGAATAGCTCCAAGGCATGGAAGCAGCCTGTCTCCAGGACAGAGGTCCTTGGAGAGGGCATGGGGAACAACACCACACAGGACACCTTTGCAAATTTACACAGTCCTCCCAACTGCAGCAAGGTTGTTTGGTGTAAATGTCCTGCAGTGTGTCAATATTGAGATTTTTGTCCTCCTATCATCTCCAGTGTTAACAGCTCAGCAGGGAAGTGCCTGCTGCTGCTTATATCTGTGCAAATTGTCTCTTATGAAACCATCTCATAAGGGATGTAGGCAAATGTCCAGCTTCTGTAATGGTGATGTTTGTTTATTTGCAATTAATTAGCCTGAGATTTGGCTCAATGATTTGGAACCTGAGTTAGCAGGTAACTTTAGCAGGAGGAATGAGGTCACCCTGTCTTTTGTACTTTGGCATGTTGTACCACGTACATCCCAGCCCGGAGTCAGGGCACAACGCTGCCATGTGAGTGCTCCTCCAGGCTGCCACTGGGCATAATTCAGTATCACAAGCAAAACACAATGTGCTTAAGGAATTCTGTGCAATTTTACAAGCTGTAGCCTGGTTTCCTGGAGACACTTTGGGATCCCCAGCAAGGGAGCCAGGGGTGATGCCCGCTTCCTTTCACTCTGCTTCCAGAGAAAATGCCCTCAAGGGAGAGTTGTGGCCCACTGCTCTTTTTGGAATAATGCTTCAGGGCTCAGGTTGAAAAGGTTGGATATCGCTGCTTTAAGCAAATTGGAAAATTCAAATCTACATTGTATCTCTTTGGGAAAATAAGACAGTTGAGGTAATTTATAGCATTTAAGATGCTATATTGTGAAATAATATCCTGTCAATCACATTGAAAAGGGCAATGGAAGCACAAGCCAAAATACATAAAGAACTATTAGTGGGCAGCAGGTTTTTTCACAGTGGTTTTTTGAACAATAAGCATAGATAGTGTTGTTCCTGGCAGCAGTGTGTAAGGAAAATTATGTAATACTGTTTATTTAAGTCTACAGATTATCACCTGTAGATTTTTAGAAATAGATTTTAATTTCCTAGTACAGAAATGCAGACATGAAAACATGGTCAAAGTGGGATTGTTCTGTTTTTGCACTAGTACAACTGACATTCGACCTTATTTACTATTTTATTTTCAGCTTAAAGTCTAAAATGCCAAATACATGTTCTAGGACTTAAAAAGCATCTTATATCTATTGAGCAGTTCCTGTGTTCTCACTTCTTATTCCTCTCAGATACAGAAAGACCCTCTGTAAACTCTTGTTTTTCACCACCTTAAATTTTTGCAGCCAGTTCCCACATCCTCTGCAGCTTTTTCAGCTGCAGATATTTTTCAGCTTTTTCAGATATTGTTTTATAAACTAATTAGCCACTGAAGACAAGACTGCATTAAGGGTTTCCCACTTTTCTGATAAATATTCTTTGTACCATGCTGCAGAGTAATCTCCTCTGTCTCTTTCTGCCTTGGTGACTGTTTTAGCATTGTTTTCATACTGTGGNAGGTTTCCCACCTTTCTGATAAATATTCATGCTGCAGAGAAATCTCTTCTGTCTTTTTCTGCCTTGGTGACTGTTTTAGCATTGTTTTCATACTGTGGGTTTGCTAGAGAGGTTCAGACTGAACCACCCAGGACACGCTCAGTCCTGATTGTCATGACACAGTGTACTCACAGGCGTTCAGTGACACTTGCAGAATTCCATGCTGTCTTGACCAGGAGTACCAAGCAGGGATCTTGCTGCCACTGCTCTCCTGGGTAGCAGTTATGCAGATACCAAATTGTACCTATTGTTTCTATTCGTGGAGATGCCCTAAATGGAAATATTTAAGCAATATCCATTTTTATTGAAGAGATGTTTCCAGAGTTTTGAAACCTAAGTAATTTTTTCTCCTGGCAGGTCCCAGGCAGAAATGCTCACTTTTGCTCATTAAGACTTGGGATTACACCAGAGTGTGCTTTTCTGCAAATAAACAGCTGCTCAGGGGAAGGAAAATACCCAGCTCTAAAATGAACAAAGTTCTTAAGATCATTTGCTTTCAAAATAGTCAATGCAATGTACAATGTATAATGAAATGTCTCAGGCACTTAACTTTTATGGAGCAGTTATTGACTGGTCACTGTGTTCATTTTCAGACATTAATGCCAAGGTCAGTTAAAACTAACCAAAGTCCAGATCAACATATATCTCATACTAGAAACTTGCCAGGATTTTATTCACAATTTTCTGTCCTGGTCTGTTTTCAGACAGGCCAATCCCATCTTTCAAAGTCTGTATTCTTTTACCTTTTCATTATACTTTGCCCATTTCCGTGTTTCCCACTAAATGTCACTTCCTACAGCTGAAATGTAATTTGAATTGTTAAATATATTCATTCTATCAGAGCTTTGAACATGAGTTTATGATTACTTCTTGGCATATAGCTTGCCTTGGTGGGATGTAATAAATTAGTCTAATCATATGGTGAGTACTTACTTCATTCTGTGTTTGTTCTTGCTAGGCACTGAAATTGTCTCTGTAATTGTATGCAAATCCCTTCACCAGAATAATCAAGGAAACCTATGTGTAGCTGCCCATCCTCCACAAGAGAAGCATAAAAGTAACCTAACTTTTAATTCTACTTAAATGAAATGTGGTATCTTCACATGTGAAATGTAGATACAAAATAGAAAATTTAAAGTGTGTGAGTAGCAGATACTGCAATGATATTGCTGATTGCTTTTAGACCTGCTCTTATATATGCATAACATTATGTTAATAGTGTTCATGGCATTGAACCTGAGGAATAATAATATTGGGATTTTTCATCTTAAACATGGAGGAGCGTCTTTTCCTCTGAAAAGTACGTGAGACATATGATGGAGGGTTTTATGAGTTGCCTTCAAGAAGGCACCTGTTTCCTTCCTACTGCCTGAAGGATACGTGATGAACTAGCTCAGAGTTAGCCATCAAAATTTCAGCTGAGATAAGTTCTCCTGTAGTTCTCTTACTCTAAAGCATGTTTTATATATTGGCCTCAAATCATCTTGATTTGCATCTTTGACCTCTGTCAAATATTTTAGCATTAATTTTTTTAATGTGGACACCAAACAAAGATTCAGCCATGTAGGAGTAGTCCAGTGTTCTCTGTGAAGATCATATCATTCTCTCCCCTGATTCTCTGTATAAGTATCTAGATGTTACATTAATGTCTTACAGCATTGCTGGGAATGATCAGTTCTGTATAGCAATGACTGTGATAGCACTGTTTGTGAAGACACTCAGATGAGGAGGCAAGGTTACTAAGTGCCTTTTGCTCTGCCAGTTCTTTTCAGAGGACTACTGAAAAGAGTGGGAAGAAAGTAGAGGAAGCCAAAACAATCAACAATCTCTGTTCATTTCTCTTCTTTGAAATTTTTGTCATTTCTCTGCATGCTGCTTTGCATAGGTTCATATAAAACAGTTACAAATATGCATACATATAAATGCATTTACTTGTTACGTACATTTATATGTACCCTTGTAATGTCTTGGGATGCTTAAAGGAACTTCTTAAAATATTTCCTCACTTTTTTTTTCTTGCTTTCTTTTTTTTTTGTTTTTGTAATTGTAGAATTTGGTGGGGGGGCGGGGGGCATTTAAGGAACTCAGATTCTGAGCCCTTTTCAGGGTTTAGTTGAGAGTGGTATTTGCAGTCCCTCAGATGAAGTGCCTGGTAGGTGCTTTATTCAACGCCACAGAATCATAAAATCATTTAGGTTGGAAAGAGGTTAGATCGGGTCCAAACATTAACACAGCACTGCTGTGCTCACCCCTAAGTCACATACCTCACTGCCACTCTACCTGTCTTTTAAATGCCTTTCAGGATAGTGACTCAACTCCTTCCCCGGGCACCCTGTTCCAGGATTTGACAACCCTTTTCATGAAGAAATGTTACCTAATACCCAATCTAAACCTCCCCTGGTGCAATTTGAGGGCATTTCCTTTTGTCCATGTCACTTGTTACCTGGGAGAAGAGGCTGATCCCCACCTGGCTGCACACTCCTTTCAGGCACTCACAGAGTGATGAGGGGTCCCCTGAGCCTCCTTTTCTCCAGGCTGAGCATCCCCAGCTCCCTCAGCTGCTCCTCACAGCACTTGTGCTCCAGACCCTTCCCCAGCTCCATTGCCCTTCTCTGGACACGCTCCAGCCCCTCAATGTCCTTCTTGCAGGGAGAGGCCCAGAATGGAATTTGAAGCCAGATAAGGGCAACAATCGTTGTCTTTACACTTCAATAAAAGCCACTATATGAAATCTTCAGATGTTTCACAAGTTGCTGCTCCAGTTCAAAAAGAAGAGGTCTCATCTTAATGCTGGTCTACATAAGAAAAGCACTGAATTAATTTTAAGAACTGGAAGAAAATCATAGATCTTTAGGATTATCTCCAAATTGATAGCTGTTGGGGGAGCAATTAACTTCTAATAAATTTGTGGTTCATGTGCCAGTTTAAAAGCTACAGTCAGACATTTCAAACTCACTTCAGACAAGTGGTAACTAAAATCTTAGCATTCAGATTTTGAGTCCCGTTTTCCCAAGGCTTGTTACGTTTTTCTGAAAAAGGTAAATACTTCAAAATGCAGATTTCAAAAACATCCTAAATGAAGTTTAAAATCAGAAATAGTTTGCCTGGGATCTACAAATAGAACCTATGGAAGGAATAAGGTCCTAAATATTATCTGCTGTGTAGCCATCAGTGAATATGGCCACAAGGGCATAGAATTAAGGTTGTGACTTCCTTCAAGAGAATGCTTGTTAAGGTGAATGTGTGTTGTTTCAGTCTGAAGACTGTTCTTTCTATTTTCTCTCAGGAAGGTATTAGAAATGACACAGCCAATAGGCAGAGACTGCCAGATATTTTATAGTAAAACACCACTTTTCTACCAAATCCCTAAAGAAGGGAGGCAGAAGAGCTGACATCAAGATCTTCATTCAGTAGCCACAGTCAGTTCTGTCCTGGGGCACAGGTATCTTACTGAGGCAGATGCCTCAGGGGGAAAAGTACTACGTGACAGTACAAAGACAGCACCATAATACATTATCCAGAATACATTCAGGAACTACTAATTTGAAGATATACCAGGTCTTGAGAGCTTTAGCTCCCAGTGCTAATATCCTTTGACATGGTTCTTTAGGATGTTATTTACACAAACATCTGTGTGTGTTTGTATACCATCACAGCACAGAGTAAATCCTATTAAATTGAGACTAGAGAGGTAAATTGTTGGCAAGCTAGCAATTTCTGGAAAACAGCTATGCCTCAATGAAAATATTGTGCCAGAAGGATAATTTATTGTATCAGTCTTACAAACTATAAGTTTTAGCAAAATTAAGAATTTTGGCAAAAGGTAAGAAGGTATTTGAATTTATTTTATTTTCTTCCCAAGTAGATTGATTTTCTTCTCTTTTCTGCCCTTTCATTAAAAATACTGATATACATTATCCCTAATGATTGTCCCAAGATTATATATCACGTAACTGGTTATTTATAGAGGCTACATAGATGATCTGACAGAGGGTAAGCATAACACATGCTTCTTTTTTTTCCCCCCCTCTCTTCTGTTCCACTTGTGAGCTCAACTGCTGGGGGTTTTTAGGTAATAGTTTGCAAAGTTTTGATAAAACTGTAATTACATGCAGTTTCTAATTTAGCATTTAAAGTTCTGTAGTAAGAATCTGCTAAAATTTGCTAAGTGTCTCTTTGCTGCTTGTAAACTTCAGAGGAGCCAAGGACTTCTCATCTGAGCCAGTTGTAGCTGAAGCCTATAGCATAACTAAAAATAGACAAATGAAAGCAAATAATACATAAAATGCTAACAAGGTACAAAAATTTGGTTTTGGCTTGTATCTGTAAGTACCTTTGGATGTTTTCATCTCCACGCGTGCTTGTCATAAGAAAGATTATGGGACTGCAACGTTATTTTGAAGGCTTTTAGTGAAATGGTATCTAACAACTGTGAAAACCCAACCAAAACTATTAGACTGGCTTCAAAACCAGGGCTTTTCTTCAGTCCCTCTCAAGTTCCCAGTTATCTCTATCACTTGGCACTTTGGTGAGACACCTTTACAGTGCTTTTCATATGAAGGCTGCAGACTCTGAAATGCAAAGAAGGGGGAAAATCTTGCTGCTGAGTGGGTGTAGCATAAATGGGACCTGACACAGCTTGAATCTTTGATCATGAATTCCCATTGTGGTGTTAGCCAAACCTCCTCCCATATGCTCCCAAAAGCACATTTCATAGACTATGTTGTTCCACTTAAGACTTTTTTTTTTTCAGAAAAGAAGCCATGGTTGTAATACATTGACAGCATTTTCTTATAGCTTTGTGTTGTCCTCAGGAAAGAAGGATTATTAAATATTGCAGATGAAGCTGCACTGGTACCAGTCTCGACAGGATTAAGGGAGAGAAGGACAGAAAGTCTGACCGTACACTATTGCAGGATCTTGTTTTGAAGGTGTCTCTCAAACACCGAGAAAATGTTCAAGGTCATAGTTGTCAGGGAGGCAAGAAACATTAACTCAGAGGTAGTTTCCTTTATCTTCAAATATTCTGAAATATTTGAAACAAAAATACAGTAGAGGAGATGGCTAAACTGGATACAGTATTTCTTCCGTTTTGTTTCAGAACCATTTGTAGTAAAATTGTCCTGATCACTGATGGTATAGCTAAGTAAACCCAACCACGGATTTCTCATAAAGAGACTGTGAGATAAAGCAATTTTCATTCTATTACAAAATTATTTCTTTTCTAGACATTGGAAAAAAAATTATGTGTCTCATTCCAGTGCAAGTTCTTACATTTTGCTAAATGAGTGCATTGGGTTTGCATGGCAGTGGGGTTCTAGAGGGGCAGCTTCTGTGAGAAGCTGCCAGAAGTTTGCCCCTTGTCTGATAGAGCCAAAGCCAGCTGGCTCCAGGATGGACCTGCCACAGGCCAAAGCCCAGCCCATCAGCAATGGTGGTAGCACCTCCAGGACAATGTATTCAAGAAGCAGAAAAAGCTGTGCAACAGAGATAGAAGTGAGAATACGAGAGAGAAACAGCTCTGCAGACACCAGTGTCAGTGCAGAAGAAGGAGTAGGATGGTGTCTAGGGCCCAGAGCTGAGGTTTCCCTGCAGCCTGTGGTGCAGACCATGGTGAGGCAGCTGTGCCCCTGGAGGTCCACAGTGGAGCAGATTATAGAATTACAGATGGTTTGGGTTGGAAGAGACCTTAAATATCACCTAGTTCAAACACCCCTGCCACAGGCAGGGAGCCTTCCACTGGACCAGGTTGCTCAGAGCCCTTTCCAGCCTGGTCTTGAATGTCTCCAGGGATGGAGCATCCACAGCTTCTCTGGGCTAGAATGTCCTTCTACAGCTATATGCATGGTTGAAGAAAGGGGAGGTGGAGGGAAAGTGTTTAAAGATTTTTTTTTTTCCCCACATTATTCTACTCTGATTTGATTGGAAAAAAATTAATTTTCCCAAGTTGAGACTTTTGCCCAGCAGTAATTGGTGATTGATCTTTCCCTTTCTTTGTCTTGACACACGTTTTCCCTCATCCCATCCAGCTGAGGAGCAAGAGTGATAGAGGGCTTGGTGAGCACCCAGCATCCAGCCAAAGTCAGCCCATGACAATGAAATGTCATGGGCTGACATTTCAATGAAATGAAAGAAATTATTTAATGATGAAATTTCTGGAAGATCTAGCAAACACTGATCACACTCAAACTCAGAAAGTCACTTGCAAATAAAAAGGTGTTAAATATTGATCCATTCTGGTTGCAGATTTTTTTCCAAGTATCTTTGTTAATGATTTGTATGAAGAAATATAAAATGCATTTGTAAAGCTTGCAGACGATAAAAATTTAAGAGGACTGTGTATACTCTGAAATACATTTTTTAAATACATCACATTTTCACCGATGTACTTCAGGAAGAACTTGGATCAATTGCAACATATCCAGAGGAAAGCAAGGAAAATTGTCAGAATCGAGACTAAAACATTTTCCACAAGGAAAAACTGAAAGAATCATGTTTCAGAAACAGAAGTGCAGATAAAAAAGAAAGGTAACATCAGTCTTCAGTTACATAAAGGATTGCTTTAAGGAAGAAGGGAACAAACTGTTCTCCAGGCCTACTAGAGATAGGACAAGAATGAGTGGCTTTAAATTATGCCGGGGGAGACTTAGGTTAGACTTTATAAAACATTTCCTAATGATAAGGATAATTAAGCAATGAATATATTACCTAGGATGTGACTGAATCCTCTTTAGAGATTTTTAAGGACAAAGAAAGATAACTGTCTAGAATTTTATAAGTATAATGTATATGTCTTGGAGGATGGAGGGTTAGAGAGGAATTATTGAGTCCCCTGTCTTATTTTCCAATCTCTGTATCATTTCTGTGAATCAGATCCAGGAATCAGAACATGCCTGTAATTCTAGCTTCCACTCTGTCATCTGAATTGGCCAGTTTGTATGTACTTTTTGTGGAATGTTCTGGCTTCAGCTCATACTGTAGAAAAAATCAGGGGTACAAGTGATTTTGTTTGAGTTTTGGAAGTTCTATGCTCATCAAAATTTGGAACAAAACTGTATGTTAATAAAAAGGTAATAAACACAACAAGGAAAAATGAAATATACATGAGTTTGAGTGCTTGTAGTTATTGGTGGAATGTATAGTCATGCAACACTCATACTGTAAATTTCTTGTATCGTTTTCATCACTGTATTTTCTGGATTCATCTCTACAAGATTTGGCCAGATAAAACAAATGGTGGATATTTTCACTAAGCCTCATGTCCAAACTCCTTCAGTGTTCATTGAAGAAAAAGCACCTTTGAGATAGATATCTAAGACCAAAAAACTGGGGTTTTTCATGGGACACATGTCTCTCCTTTGAAAGCTTGGATGAATGCTGTAGACGGCTACTCTATAAACAGCTAGAATTAAGCTACATTAATCCAGTCCTGAATATTAAATATATTGGCTTATCCTTACCAAATGATTTATTGTTTAATCTTCACTTCTGCTGTGTGTTGGATTTATAAAAAACTCACCCTAATGTTTTTTCCTGTAGTTGGAAGTAGCTTTCGTAAAGTAGCTCCACCAGTGTATGGGGCTTTTGGAGTCATAGTAAATCTTGGGAATGAGATTTATTCCTATTTGAAAAGTAACTGGCCCTGAAAGAGAAGCAAATGAATTTGCATTTCAGTAATATTCAGTATATGAGCCCACCATATAAGCCCATCTTTGGAAAAGACCCATGTTCATCAGAAATGTTTTCTATGCCTGGGGTCATAACAAATATATTGCATGTGCTGTTTCCAAGTTTATTAATATTTTAACTTGTTAATTCAGCATTGTTAATCTGCTAACTATAGTAAGGTACAGTCATAATATGTCAATATTGCATCCTCTTCATTGTAGAAAATTAAAAATAGGTTACTGCACAAAAGGTCCAAAATGAGAATTATTATTGGGGGTACTGCTGTTTGGAGCAAGCAGCCACCTCACTGTCTGTCTCCTGGCAAGCCCATCAGGAATGATTGTCTGTGCTTAGAGGGTTGGGGAAATCGTTTCCCAGAATGAAAAGGCTGCTGGAAGATGAAAGGTATTGAAATTTAATTATATCACTGTAATTGATCACTGAACTATTTTCTGGTGAAAGCAAGAAGGAAGGGGAAAAAAAAGAAAAAGAAAAAAGGAGAAAAATAGTAAGAATGTGCATTCCAGCAGAAAAAATAAGTCAAGATGGTGCTCCCCTATCTCTTCAGTTTATTCTGAACATTCTGAAGAGATTTAGATATCAGATTTTACTTTTAATTTAAATTGAAATAAATGAGATCAAATCATTACCAGCTGAAATGAAATGGTTAGGGGAAAGCCTGCCTGAAGACATATAAAAAAGCCTGAAGGGCACCGGAAATTTTTAAATCAAAAAGATTTCTCATGATTTCAGCTACTTGGGTGGAGGAAGGTTGTGTTTAGGCTCCAATTGCAGCAATGTTGCAGTGAGTAGGAGGAAACCTGGACTACAAAATTGTCCACTTTACACACTTTGGCCCCCAGAAGATCTGACTCTGAAGAAGTACTAATATCTCTAGGGCACTGGGTGCACTTATGCTATTATTCTTGTATGGCTGATGCATTTTTTAATGAAAAAATGCCAGTAGGTTGTGGAATGAGGGAAGAAGGCTTAAAAAATCTTAGATTTTGTTTGTAATGTATTTTGTTTGTAATGTAGTGTCAGCCCCAATGTATAGACTTCTTGCAGTAGGCATCTCCAGCTTTGATTTTTACAGGAAATGAATAAAATAACTTTGCATTTTCATGGGTGGGGAGGGTGGTTCACAAGGTTTGTGTTTTTTTCTCCCAACATTATTATTGCGCATTATCTTTTGGGGAAAAAAAAAAAAAAAAAAATCACAATATAGGCAAAAAANAAAAAAAAAGGCAGTATGGTAGGCCATCACAATTCCACCCGACCAGAGAACAGAAAAGCAAGAAGAGAAGGGATGAAGAAAACAAAATCCTTGCAGACTTGCCCTCTTGCTGTTTTGGTTCCAGGATGGTGAGGTGGAATTGGTATTACTGGTCCTTAAGCAGTTGTTAATAGCATCTACATTTAAGCAATGACCTACAAAAATCAGTTGTCAGACTTCTCATGGCAGGTCATTTGAGGAAAATTCCCCAGAAAACAGTCCCATAAAGAGGAAAAAGAAGTCCTTCTTGCATACAATATCCTTGCATTTGGGAATTACTTTAGTTGAGCTTTCAGGAAGTCGTGATGGTTTTATTTAGTTCATAGATTTGTTAATTGAAAAAAAAAAAAAACGATGGCAAGCTCCATTTAGGAAGTCGAAATTCTTGAAACACATTTCCAGGTTTCAAAGTTATGCTTGGACACAACCATTTGTCTTTTTTAAATAAATGAGTTATCTGCATTTCAAGGTTGAATTGGTTGATCAGGAAGGGTTACTATAAAAATTTGTGAGAGAACTTAACTTGCTTTTATAGTCCTATACTTTATATATAGGCATAGTCCTAAGCATTTTCTTAAATAATGTAGTTTAGAAAAACATGGATTGTGCAGCTCAGCTGATATGAGCTAGCCTAGGGATTTTTTTGTTTGCTTTTATACAACAAATATTTTATACAACAAATAGTATTTCACAGTAAATGGGGGGGAATGTATTCCAGAAAATGAATCAGTCATCTGTCTGTAGCACAACTGAGGATAAACAGCAGGTAAACAGAAAATAAATACCTTTTAGATGAAATCTATAATATTCATGTCTGCTGTCTTTACTTGAGCAAACATCTTTCTAAAGATTAGGAATTTTACTTGAATAGAAATGCAGCATTCAGTTTCTGAGAATTCTGAGAATATAATTCACAGAATTATCCCAGGTTAGTTTCAGAGGTTTTTGCCTTACAAAATGTTTGCAGAAACCAATTTTTTCCTTGTCAGCTGTAGCCAATTATTTTGGACAAATAAGCATTCTCCGCATCACGTCTAATTTTTATCCAACTGAGACTGTGAATGCCTTTCTTCATTCTGTGTAAACTTCATCCTCATCAGTCTGTTATATGAAAAATTGTTCCTTCACACTGAATAGATGACCATGCCACTGATGACTTGCACAGGGATTCTGAACTCTTCTGATGGAGAATATTGCACCATAGACACTTAGTGCTGTTTACCTGTGTTGTGCCTACATGTGGAAATCCTCATCTAAGTGCCAGCTACCAACAAGAAGCTACAGAAGCTTCAAATACCTAAATGAAGGCAGTTGCTAATGAAATGTGGCAAGTGAAACCTTGATCCAAGATAGAAGTAAAGGTTTTCTATGTGTTTGTGTGATATTTGTCATGCTTTGTGCTGGGATAAATTACCAATTTGATCAAAACACATCTTATTGAGGTTGTCCAAGTGAAATAAGAAAGGAAGGAGGGAATGTCAATTGCTGTTTCAAACACCATTCATTCTGAATCAAAGTAAATGTTAATTAGTGTTAGGAAGCTGAATTAAGTAAATGTTGACTGCCTTGGTAGCAAAGATCAAGTCAAAGTTACAGTGTAAGTGAAGCAGGAACCCCTGTAACATTGGAGTGGTTTTAATATATGTCTATATATGGAAATGATTAGGAAATGAAGCAAGAAATACAATGCTTGGGAAAGAATCTCGTCATGATTTGCAGAGATAATTACAGGCAAAAAGGCGATTGAATATAGCAACAGGAAAAGCAGAATAATTACACAGCAATTAACAGGAAAGCTGATGGTTCTTTGAAAAAAAAGTAACAGTCATCAGGTTAAAAATATATGCTGAGTACAGAATTGTTTTAATATTTGATACATGGAGTACTTTAATTCATTTCCTGCAATAAAATACTGTTTCATAAAATAAATGTCTCATTTATGTTCTAAAATATGTTCAGGATTTTATGTATTTATTATAATTGTTAGTATTTTTATCTGAACTATGTCATCTGAATTGGAGGAAAAAATCTAATAAATGTTCATTTTGGAGTGCTGGTGCATAATGTCATAAAGATAAGTTATATTTTAAATTAGTATTTCAAAGGCTGCAAATGTTATAGGAGCCAGTAGAAAAATAGCTACTCCTAGATTTGCAAGAAGATTAGTTTCTCATGTGTCCAAAAAACCTCATATTCTAATAACACTATAATCTAGTTTTATTTGACTGGAGGCAAACTCAGAGTTTGGTTGTGTTGTAGGTCTTCTGCTAATTAGTTAGTTGGCAACCACATACTCAAGAGTGCTCTTTCTGAAATGTAACTTACTCTTGAAATCTGTAGGAATGTCTCATAGTTCTTCTACAGGGAATCTGTCACACAGTGGCATCTTTAAGTGCATTAAAATGACACCTGGGGGTCACTGCATTCAGGCAAGGAGACACTCTTGCTGAAGAGGGAAAGAGGCTACCTATGGGTAGCCACATCACTAAGGAAAATTTTAAGAGGTAAAATCTTTCATTTAAAGCTAGTGGGGAAAATTCTGCCAGCTAATGAGTTCAAAGGCACAATCCTTGTGTGGGTCTAGACAGGAGAACCTTCTCTAAACTGAGTCATTTTTATGAATGTGTTTTTGAGAAACATATCTGTCCTGCTCTTTTTGTCTTTTATACACATTAACTCTGGGTGTGAGGTGTACAAGTTTCATTGCTTTAAATAAATTTCTCCACTTATTCTGGATGAAAAATGGAATAATACATGCTTCCTGCTTCAGGGGTTGGTTGAGCAGGCCAAGACAAGGTTTGCAAGCTGTCCTAAGTCATGTCATAAGCTCCCTTGCTGCCTCTGTACTGCACAACCCTAGTGGAAAAAAAATAATAAATAAATCTGAAAAAGGTGAAGGCCTGGTGGTCCAGGTCAGCCTGAGACTGCCCTGCAGGTTCAGGGGGAAACCTCTGAAAGGACCTTGCCTTTCCCATCTGTGAACGGCCTCAAAGACAACATGGGAGGCATCAAATACAGGTACTGATAAAGAGCAATAGTCCTGCCAGTAGTAACAGTTAATGCTTCTCTGGTGCCCTTCATTCACTGACCTCCAATCTCTTTGCATACATTGATTCAAGCTATATGGAAGCTCTGAAATAGTTCAATATAATTCCTATTTACACATCTATACTGGCATATAAACATCCATGTATAATTAAATTAAACAAAGAATTTTTGCTAGGAAGCATTAAAAGCTGCTTGGATTAAGTGTTTTTATTAAAAAAAGCAACCCAAACCAAAGCATTGAATGCTTTTGTGGTATGCAAATACTTCTGCTGAATGAGTAGGCTTAGATTTTTCCTTTTTGTGCATTGTTAAATGCCCAGATACAGAAACTGTACAAAACTAATCTGAGATGCTGAATGCTTGAGTGGAAGACTTTGTGTGTATGAATCATATGAGGATTATCCATAATGTTCACTCCCAGCATTCTGATCACAGCGACTGTAAATTTTGTTAATTGCCTACTGTGTGCTGATCATGACAAGCAGCATAGGTAGGGATGCAAATATTCTCTTATTCCCCTCCCTGCAGGAGCATATGTTGAGAGACATAATATTGATTAAGGACAGTTTCTATTCAAAAAATGCAATGATAGTGTTACTAGTGTATTGTATCTTTCTCTTTTAGGTTATTCAATACTTCAAGCAATTATGGAAAAAGCAGGACAAAATAGCTGGCAAGTCAGTGCCATCTGTGTGGAGAATTTTAACGATGCCAGCTACAGGCGGCTTTTAGAAGATCTGGACCGAAGGCAAGAAAAGAAATTTGTAATAGACTGTGAAATAGAGAGGCTTCAGAACCTCTTAGAACAGGTAACACCTGCTTTTAATGTCACTGTAAACACATTACTGAAACTTCAGATGGATTACATTTTGTTTATTTTGTCAATGGAAATGAAATTTGTTCTTTTAATTTTTTTTTTTTTTTAACTTCATGGGCCTATATTTATATGTCCACATGACTGTTCCATTCTCTTTTCATATATGATACTTAGCAGCTGGCATGTCAGGGCAGGGAGCCTCTCCTTTCTCTCTCAGGACCTTGGTAGTGAAAGGTGCCAGCAGTCAGGGTATTTGCACATTTGATCCCACTTCACAGCACTTCCCTGCCTGATGCCTCCTGCATCAGGGTCAGAGGACTGCTGGAACAACATGGTCTTGTTGAAGTGCCAGTGTGTTCTTAGTCTGTACCTTCATGGGGGTAAAGCTCTGCTTTGTTTGAGGTGGAAAAATAATCTATTTTAAATCCATTATTTTTTCTGTTTGCAAAATAGCATAGATCATGTATTTCTAGCCATAAAAAGCTTTGAAATTATTGTTACAAATATTTAAGCTGATAGTTTTGTCACCTTAGCAAGGTATTCAGGAACATGAAGAGCAGTGAATAAAAGTGCTATTGAACTGGGAAGAGAGGTCAGGTTGTCCCATCAGTTTTTCACGAAAACACGCTATGAGGAAAGAAAATACTGGGTCAGACAGACTGGTTTGCACTGGGTATTATCTATACCAATGTGCAAAGTGACTATCAAACCTTGCTAGTCTGAAGTGGCAAATCTATCTCTAAATAGTGTTTATGTGTAAGCTCTTTCTTAAATGATGGAAAAAATTAAATGATGCTTGAGGAAAAAAATTTGCCACGTTACAGGAAAATAACTTACAGTTAACTATCTTCATCTGTTATGAACCCACTTATTACATTTCTGTGGTGCAAGTTCACTGTTCAGTGCCTCCTGCTGCTGCAGGAATTGCAGGGAATGAATGCCATCTGCTGGTGCTGGACCCTCTGCCACCACTGCTTCTCTTGGTTGATATGTTAGAGAATTTTGAAGATTTTGCTGCAAAACCATTCATGATGCATCTGCCTCTGAAGTCACTGAGAAATTAAATGTCATTTTTGATACAGAAACTCATAAAATAGTACTCATAAATGCAAAAAAATAGTACTCAATGTCATATATACATCAATTTTGCTTTCAGTGGCAGAAGGTAAAGAAACCGAGAATTAAGTGTGGCTGATATAACAAGGACTTTTGCTATGACTATTGCCAAGAAAAGAACAGACAATTTCCATATTGCTAATCATTTGGCCATTATATCCTTCTTTATTCTGAATGCCATTATGTTTTAACAGATACTTTCTACAGCTTATAACGAAATCCTCCCCCAGGTCAGCCTACATTATAGTAAAACAGAACACCCATGTGAGGGTCTTCTAAATTACATTCAGAAAAACAATTTCTCCCTCACTTCTGTGTGTGTGCACATGATGTTACCTGATTTCTTTTACATGGCATGCAAATGTGATATAGAAAAGTATGTTCTGTTACCACAACTCTTGAAGTACACCCACCATCCTGTGTAGGTGTTCCTACTGACTATCCACTCAGTTTCAAAGGAACATGAAGTCACTGAGTACGATTGGACATCACTGATCTCACGTGTACATTTTATTTTCATCCAGGAGCTGCGTAGTCAGTTCGTGCAGGTCTGGATTTTGCATGCCTAGAATAGGTAGCTAATGCAGGCATGCTAAGAAATAAAAATGGAGTGCGTGGCCACAACAGGCTGAATCAGACATGGTGAGTTTGTCTCACACCTCTACAGGACAAGCCTTCAAGCTAATTGAGCTGTTTTCTCATTAACTGCACAGGGAGAGTTGAGGGTAGGAGTTAACACCTTACATGCAGCACACTTGTATCACTTTTAGGAAGTGATTTATCTGGCTACTGTCTAATTTTGGGTGGGATAAAATTTACCTAGGAAATTAGCTTTATTGTACTCTTTCTTGTGTTTATTTGCTTCTAAGTGTAAAATCTTTGCCCTCAGTCTATGCTAGTGGAGTGAAAGAAACTGGCTTGTGGGCTTACTGATTTTTTTGTTCTCTCAGCAGGCACCGTCTATACAATATCTAACATATACATAGCTATATTTGCATGACCCAATTAAATTGGAAGTCATGTATCATGTGAATTCCCTTCTTCCCAAATACACCTGGAGATTCTCTCCATCCTTCTAAAGGACCATCACTGTAAAAACAGGAATGGCATTACAGCCAGGCTAGAGGAAGTATGAAGAAGAGCAGCAGCTTTATTCTCCCCTGTGATGGTCCTGGTCTTCCTAGACAGGCTGACCTACAAATAAGCCTGGGGTGCTGGTTTGGGGTTCCAGAATGACCTTCAAAGACCAAATGCTGCTTTGAGGATGGGTAGTCAGAAGCAGTCTCAGACACAAAACATTTAGTTTTCAAAAAAGAGGAATGAAGAAATCAGGAAAAATAAATTAGCCCAATGTAGAAAATGCAAAATAACAACCATTTTCAAATATCAGCCACTGACTTTTTCCCTTTGCTTGAGGGCTTTAATAACCTGTAGCAGGCAGGTAAGGTGGCTTCACAGCTTCACAGATGGACTAAAAGTCGGCATGTTCTACCCTGCATACACTGAGGAATTGATTAAGCTTCAGTGAGTCTAATTAACTCAACTTCTTTCCTGCCTAGTTCTCCTGTAATTGAGAGCCTAAGTTGTGACCATACTGTAATACTTTGCAATGTACAAGTAAATGTTCTGCAGAACATTTAGGAAAAGTAATTAAATCTCAGTAATGAGACCATAACTCAAAGTGCTTCGCCCTTAAATCTACGCTAATGAAGGGAGGGAAACTGGCTTGTGGGCTCATGGCTTTCTTCTCAACTGACTGCCCATGTGCATACACATTCACACTTCTCATGGCTGTGTATCTCAAGCAGTGAAGACTGGAGGCTTTTTCACTGGCTGTGTTGTAGAAGTGAGCTCATGTGCTCCTCCCCTGCCCATGCCTGCTGCCCACTTATCTGACCTGGTGTCTTCTGCTTGCTGCCCTCTTCACCTGCCAGCAGAGAAAAACAGCGCCTCACTGTTTCCTCAATTCTTGTACAACTTCATTGTCACCATTTCCTATTTCCTTTTGTTCCCTATATTTCTTAGTTTATTAATAGTTCTTCTCATATATTTTCTCCTCTCCATGCACATGTTGATGTGTGTGTGTGTGTGTGTAGAAGCTCACACACAGTATCTGGGACTTGTCTTCACAGAAAAGTTCTCTCCTGGAACTCAGTGATGTATCTGATTTCCAGACACCCCCATGCACAACTCAGAATGTGCATTTTTTATCATGAGATCTTCCTTTCAGGTTTTATGTGGCTGTGATATTTTGGGCAGGGCCAAGTCTGTACAGCTTTTTTGTGGTGAATAAAGAGAAAGGGGGTTTGATTTTCAGATTTCCATTCTAGAAAGGGACAGTAGGGTTGCCATGACATTAGGTCCAGAAGATGGATTCAGCCTGCACTCAAGGGTTTGTATCTGGTTTGCTTGGATTGCTCCCTCTTGTCTTTATCTCAGCAAAGGTTTCAGATCCTGCCTCTCGAGGGTATGCCAAGACTGTGATGGTTTTCTTAATAAAGCTGTGCTCCTCTTCTCTGGTCATGGTCACCCACACAAGACTGACTTGGAGGTATTTGGGGAGTATTGGAAACATTTTTCTTGGTTAGTGCCTGCTGGCATGGCTCAGCTCAAAGCCCTGTTTAAACATAACACTGAAGCAAGACATCCATTTCTGCACACATGAAAGAGGTGTTGCCTCTATGATCAGTAAGAGAGTGTTTTCAGCCTGAGTCAGCAGATCTCCACCTACACTTAATAATCTTCTGTAACTTAAGCCTACAAAGATAATTTTAGCTCCTTTTCATCCTTTATTTCAGGATAGTGAAAGAACACCTTACCTTCCTAACAGCTTACAACAACCATAACGAGGAAAACGTTTTCGTTACCTGGAAGTGAAACTCATCCTTTACACTCCTCTGGCAAGCCTTACCATCCTGCATCCTGGGCTCTGAAAGACACCACACAAACACCAAGGCTATTGCCAGAAGTGTTTTGTTTACTTGCCCACTTTAAGTGATGCACATGATTTGCCCTTGGGAAGGGGAAGGAGGCCTGCACCCATTTTACTGACCAGTGTAGTCCTGGTGTGTGGCTGGGGGTGGTGTGGCTCTAGGTGGGGACTGCTCCCTCCTTGTGGCCTCTCAGGGCAGCCTTGGCTGTGCTGCTGCTTGGGGCAGACCCACAAGGGGTCTGTAACACAAGGGGGTTCCATGCTTGACATGACCACTGCTGCTCTCCTGCAGAAGTAACCCAAAAATAACCCAGTGTGTTTCACTGCTGAGCAGGAGCCTCCAAAGCAGCAAAAATAAGATGGAAAGTGTCTCTGTCTGTGGCAGAGGGGTTGGAACTCGATAATCCTTAAGGTCCCTTCCAATTCAAACCATTCTAGGATTCCCTGATCTTACAAAGATCTATTCCATGTCAGCTTTCCACACAGCTTTCAGGAAGTGTGTTTCCATTTTGGAGAAAGCACATCTGCATTTAATGGTTATAGAAAATTTCTTATGCTTAACAGAATGCATTCTAGAACCTTGTAAGTGATCTCACTAAATCTGATTCCCAGTGTCTACCTGGTCCTTAGTTTCATCTGTTCATACACAGCCATAAAGAGAATGTGCAACAAGTTCAAAACATAAACCAAGATAGCCCTTTATTTGTATTGCATAAGTGACTAGGGACAGAGGCAAAGGCCCATTTTCCTACAGGCATGAAATTAGGGATTTTTTTTTTACCATTACCTTTACAGATTACAGAAAGGGAGCTAAAACAAAGACACAGAAAGATAAAATGATATTGCCACAGTTTTATGTAAGAGATGTAGCTTATATAGCAGAATGCATTTCTAGTGATTCATTTTCTGTCAAGGACCGTTATGTCCTTGTTTACCAACATCCCTTTTTTCACAGTCCTTTCAGCAGGTGGTCTTTTAAAAGTACAAAAAATATTCTGTTTGAATGAAAGGATGAAAGTCAGTGAAAGGGATGGAAAATTCTTTGTTTCTGTGTCTCTTCTTTGCAAGCTGTGTTTCTAAAGTGCTCCCATGAATTTAATACAAAGAACTTTCTGCTTAAGATGAAACGAATGCTTGAAGCCCATTGTAACATGATTTCCAGTTCCTTCCAACTAATCCAGTAACACTGGCAGCAAGCTGTACAGCATCTGAGCAGTCCAGGCCAAAGGAGTCATTTGCCACATACGGCACAGCAAGAAACACACAAGTGTTCATTGAGTTTTGCTTCTTTTCTTATCCCTTCTTTTCATTTTATTTTTCTTCCTGCTTTTTAAAAATAGTGTATCTGTTTGCACTTTTTGCTCATTCAGTGAAAATCAGAAGTCACGTCAGCCTAGGACTGAAGGGTATATCTACTAAAATTAGAAAATTATTACTTTAAACCTATATATATTTACTGAGTTTCTATCTGAAATGCAGAATCCATGCTCCAAAATAAATATGCCAACAAAAGAAGTGTGGGTTTATTTATTACTGAGAAAGCTCAAACAAAACTGATATCACACACCTATTAAAGTTATAAAACCCCAAGTCAGGCTTCCCAGTCTAACAAAATGATTATTTTTTAATTTTTTTTTTCCCACAGAATTTTAGTAACATTAGTACTTCTTTATTGCTTAATTTGTATAAGTACAATCTGAAACAATCCAGAAACTGCATAAGACAGGTGGAAGTGGTGCTTAGAAGTACTAAAACAAGTTATATCCCTCTGGATTTTTGTGGGCTTTGTTTTTCTCCCAGACCACTCCTTCCACAAGCAGCATAAGATTTCCCAGAAGTGTACTGAGCAAGAGAAAAAAGGCAATTACTATGACTAATCAAGAAATGTGTGGAAGGTGTCAGTACCCATGTGCTGACTAGTAGCTGTCAGACAGGAGCTGCAGTGTCCAGGTGCTTCCTGTCCTTTTGGTGGCTAGAACAGATGGGTCTCTGTTCTCCACCCAGCAGCCACTATTAATAAGAACTGTACAGACTTAATGCCTTAGACAGTGTCATAAAGATACTGTCTTCCTTTCAAATATAGCTTTAACACAAATTGTCATATGTGCTAAAAAGTATTTTACTGGAAAATTGATAAACAGACTCAGAGACAGCTCAGTAGCAGGAAAGTGATTTCCTTAGGAAAGATGATAAAAATATTTAGCTAAAAACACACATTTAAGGAAATGTCATGGTGCTCTCTCCTAGGCTGTACTTGCATTTAATTAGTTGGGATACTTTACCTTTGGTAAATACACATCATGGATTTCTTCTATTATTTGTTGTTTGCTCTTTTGCAAGCAAAAAAGTGTAATAAAACAGTATGGTCAGATTTGAAGACTATCACAGAAAATAATTTTGAAGATTTCAGTGAGAACATATTTTATTTGTTCCACCACTGTATTTGTTCTTTTTACTACTTCAGAGACTAATAACCCTTATTACTGGAGAAGCAGACTCATTTGCTCAGCCATAGCTGATCTCACAGCTATTTCTTATAGCTTGTTCAGTGCTCAGAAATGTGTTCAGGTATACAATGCAGTCAATACTCCAAACAGATTTGATAACTACACTGAAAAGAGTAAGCTAAGAGTCATTTAGATCATGAGGAACAGTGTTATTAACTATAAATATTTTAGACCTTTTCTTCCAGTCTTGCAATGTTATTTTCTTTTTCTGTTAATTCATACCAAAAGGACAAGTAAAATGATGTCAAGAAGCTTTCAAAAGCATTAAGTGCTGAAATTGGAAGTTAATTCTGTTCCCCTGTCCCTTTTTCTGACAGAATTCTCATTGTTGGCACATATTAAGCATTGCAGAGCAAGTAAGAAGAAAAAAAAAGACTGGACTCTTAGAGTGGTGGGATTTGTTTTCAGAGAGATTTAGGAGCTGGTATTGAAACTCAAACTGTGAAGTATTAGCATGAACAGTTCTATTTCACAAACTAAGTAAGAGAGCAATTGGGATTAAAAGTCACCTCTGAAGGTCACTCCTGCTGCTCAAGGGTGCGGCCTCAGATCAGGTTACTCGTTTGGCCAAATTTTGAATGCTTCCAAGGATGGAGATTCCATAACACTTTTATTTCCTGTTTCACTACTGGACTACCTCATATAAAAAAAATTAATTCCTCATGTCTAGCTGGAATTTCTTGTGTTGCAACCTGTGTCCCTTGCCTTTTGTCCTATTGTTGTACACCTCAAGGGAGAGTCAGGTACCCTCTTCCCTACACCATCCCATTGGGTATTTATAGATATTGCTAATATCTGCCTGAGCTATTTGTTCTCCAGGATGCTCCACTCACAGCTCTCTCAGCTTCTCCTCATATGACAGATGCTTCAATGCCCTTTGTGGTGTTTCTCTGTATTGTTTCAGTATGTACATGTCTCTTTTGTACTGGGGAGCCCAGCCCTGGGCACACCATTGCAAATGTGCCTCAGCAGAGCTGAGCAGAGGGGCAGGATCACCTTCCTCGCCATGATGGTAGTGCAGTCCAAAAGGATGTTTGCTTTCTCTCCCCTTTCTCTGCAGAGACTGGCCCATGGGAAACTCAAACCAAAAGCCCAGGAGCTTTCTGGCAAGGCCTCTCCCTGTCTAGTGTGTACCCAGCATGTCCTGCTGTGCTTGGTGAGCCAGCTGAGAGGCCATGAAATAGGGCATAGATGTACACAGCTGAGCTCCTTTGATTCTCAGTACTCTTTTTACACACCTATAGGCACCTCTTGAGATAGAAATACCCCATGAGTGAGTATCTCTGTGTATCATCTGGTATTGAATCTTGCAAACCCATAATGTGCTTGCATCAGAAACAGCCAGAAGGAACACCAGGGTGATCAGATCGACCTCTGTGCTACATTGTGTGACTGCACCTAAAAGACAGTCACTAAGCAAGGCAGATGCCTCTCCAGCATTTTAGTTCCTCATTGGCTGCTACTGAGTAATCTGCTACTTCTTCCTTATTTCCGACAGCCCTTTCAGGCAGATTTTTACCAGAAATTCAATTTAATTGTGTCTCCATAATGACCTTCATGCAAAGCTCAGCAAAGCAAGCTGAAAACGCAAGCTAACTGTAATTGCATTTGCCTAGGACCTTTATGTTTACTTCTTTCTGAAAGAGAATATTGCTACTCCTAATTTCTGTTTTCTAGGGCTTTTCATATGCAGTAACGTGAGAGTGTTTGTTTCTATATTTATACAAACAGATATATCCATAAACACATCCACATGATGAAGACTATATTCAGAAATGTTTCTCCTTTTTGCATGAATGGCTATGGATTTCCTTTCTTCTTCCATCTGTAGCAGCTCCATCCTCTCCCACCATCTCCATCTGACAAAGTTGAAACCTCAGCATTCTGTGTGTCCAAAGCCTTCCAAAGTCCACTGTGAACAGCATTTTCTTCTGAATTTTCCATGGTGAATAAGTTTTGTTGTCAGAGATCATCAGTCTAGCTCCTGGTGTACCAAACAGGCTGATTCCAGTAGGGTTTTTTTCCTGCACCCTGCTCTCCCCAGCCCATAAAAATTAAATAGGATGTTTCCCAATAGATGAGCACTTTTCTCAGTGTCAGTACTCTGTATCATCAAGATCAAGCCTCATTGCTCATCCGGGGCTTATTTGCCTTTAAACACCGAGGTGAAAACTGTTATGGAGCATCTGGCACAGATTTAATGCTTCAATGTACACAGCTGAACTGATACATAATAACAAAAAGAATTATGTTGTCCTGTGTAATATTAAAATTTGCACATGGATGTAAAGTTGCCACAAAGCACTAGTATCATACATCTTGTAAAAACTGCAAGCCAATGAACTCTAATTAATAAGAGTTGTTATTAACAAGCATAATAGGGAAGTAGCTGCCCAGTGTCTTGAATGCTGTTCACAGCTGTCTAACTCACTCAGTTGTTTCACGTGTTGACATCAGTGATTCCTCCGCCTTAAAAAGCCTTGAGATATGTTGCTGAAAAATATCATGTGTATGTTTGCACTGAAAACCAAATCTCTCTCATAAGTAATAAGGAGCGGGTTGTCACAGCAAGAATTAGTAGTAGTAGTAGTCATAGAATTAGTAGCAGTAGTAGTAGCACTAGTAGTAGTAGTTTACCATCAAAATGAAAGCAAATAAATGTGTGTGTGAAGAAAAGTACAGAAACCAAGATATTCCCCTCCTTCTTCATCTCCTCTTATTTTGTCTCAGGAGTGCTAAACTTGAAAAATTAATATTTGACTGCTGAATTTCTCTAAAGTGATTGAGCTGTCAATTTGGCTGGTTTAAAAAACATTTTTTTCTCGTCTTAGTTTCCAGTGTGTCTACTAACTGAAGATAGCACTTGGAACTTCTGCAAACCATATTTTGATTACTAGCATACTTAATTTAAGATAATAATAAATTAAAACATGTTATTTTGCAATAAATTGCAACATAATACAGGAAGGCAAAAATTAAACAGACACATGAGTTACACAGAGTACTAGCTCCAACATTGCTGCTTCCCTGTTTTTCATGAGCACAGGGATGTGTTGGCACAAAGGATCACTAGCACAACACAGATGAGTGTTTATCAAAAGACGGCATGGCTTTTTCATGTAGTTTAGTGGCATAAATGTAGATTTCTTTATCTCTTGTTTCAGAAACAGTATGGGCTGTCTGCAGTTTCCTCCTATGTCTATTAGATATGCATGAATAAAATGCAGGTTTAGCTCTGCTCCCACAGAACCACAGGAGCGAATCATTAGCCAAAGAATTTCGTATGTACACAGCACACAGTAGTGTAGGCAGGTAGCAGCATTGTTGAACTTCATGCCACTTCAGGGACATAGTAGCAGCTCTCTGCGTATCTCAGAGGGAATGGAAGATTCATAAAGAGCCTTTTCTTATCATTCTTTACTCTCCATGCTTTTTTTCCCCCAGAGGTCTAGGGAGTTGCTTCTAAGCAGCACTGTAATGTCAATGCAAACTGATAGTTGTTCTCCTTGAAGGAGCCAGTCTCTGGCACTGCCACCCTGCAGACCAGGAGGAGCCCTTCATAGGCTCCTTTCTGTGAAGCTGCTGGGATTTTGCACACACTCCCACAATGCACAATAATAAGAATACATTTTGTTACTGCAGCACACAACTTACCAGGTTTCGACATGAGAAATAAGTTATTTCAGTCACTGAAAGAGCAAATAGGGAGTAGGAGACAAAGGATGAATACGAATGATTCAAAGGATTTGTGAAGTGACCTTCTTCTTACACCCTTCATCTCTTTCCGCACTCCTTTTTTCCTTAAAAGTCTGCATATCTTATTTAGGATAGGAGTAGGCTCTGAATGCAAACAACTTTAGCAGCAGAAGGAAGCAACTAGCAATGCTCAAGGCACTGGTTAATGACCTTTGAGCCACCTCTCCAGGATTTCTTCCCCAGCAGCTTCCTGCCCTGCTTAGGGCTCTGCTTCGCCAGCTGGTAATGGGCACGGGGTCTGTGTGGGAAGCATAGTTCTCTGCTGTATGAGGGGCAGTGTCCCCCTGGTTTTGAGGATTTTTCTAGGCCTTCTGATTTATCTTTCATATTGAAGTCAGAATTTTTACTTTCCCCCACTTTTTACTATAAACAACAGCTTTGTTTTCCTAACTGTCCTTCGTTGTTTACCTATTTTTAGGTAGGAGGAGAAAGTTGATTGACAGTTGTCCTGACCAGTGTGGTCTGGGAGGTGGGATTTCATCCTCCAATCCACAGGCACCTTTGGAAATGTGTAAAATTGAGTTTTGTAAATAAACTCAAGCTTTTCCTGCTTTGCTCATCACCGTGCCCTCGTGAAGTTCTTTCGTGTCACGTTTTAGCAGGGCAGGTGTGCACACCCCTGTTCTGGCTCAGCACCTGCTTTCACAAAAGAGACAGAGCCACATCTGCTTTGCTTTCTGCCTTCTTTAGCATCCTCTCTTGTGATTTTCCTCCTTTCACCAATAAGAATGCCCTTTTCTGAGCACTAGTTGTTAAAATTAGTCTTGTTTCTCAATTGCTTTTTTTTATAGCTTTGTGAAAGATTTATCCTGGGTTCAGATATTGTATAAAATCCCACTTCGGTTGTGGTTTATATCATCACCATTTCTGCTGCAATATTTCAGGTCAGGCCTCAATCTTCTGTCTTTAATAAGTCTCCACTCTTTTATATTGCCTTAGACAGACTTCATTTTATTGCAGGTGTTCTTTTTCTTAAGGCAGTGGATTGTGACACAATAGCAAAGAGGAAAACCTTTGTTAAAGTCCAATTGGTAATGCACAGCTATCATCCTTTGAAGAGATTTAACTGAAAATAAGTCCTTTTCACTCCAGCTGTACTGACCTCCATCTTCTGTAAATCATAACGAGGACATTTCATGCTGCAGAAGTTAGGCATTATTTTAAAATGAGTTATGTGCAATATCCATTTCACAGTAGTAGAGAACAGAGGATGACTTGGGGCCAGATTCTCTGTTCAGATGCTGATGCAAGTTTGCAAACGGTTTTATCAAAGTCAGTGACCTTGCCACATACAGGGAAAAAAAAAGAAAATAATCAAAGCAGACACTGGTAACCCTTCCTTCCAATAGTTGAACAGTTTCTCAATTTCCTAGACCAGGCTATTGTTCAGCAAAATTCAAAGAACAGTACTGTATGATAAAGTCACAGAGCTGTGTCAAAAGCCTGAGCTGGATCTCACTGGCCCTGCTTTTACCAAACTTTAAAGTCAATGTAATTCTAGTTACTTTTGATTACCAATGGAATTCTGAAATGAGGATAAGGCATTTTCATATTTGTGTTATTGTAGATCAGCAACTAAAAATTCTCACAATGCACTGTTCTTTTTGGTTTCTTATATGTATATGCATTTTATAATGTGATTAGATCCTAATGCTGATTTGGGTTATTTTGAAGTTCACCTTTCTGCAAACACTTACATAAAGAGTAATATTTGGGGAAAAAACTCAACAAACAAAATTGTGTTCAGTTGTGAAATAAACTTGATAGCCTTAGGGCCTTAATATCTCACTCTTTTTTTTTTTTTTTAATTGTGCTCTGTTTCATTTACAGAAATGAGATATTCACCAACAGTGTGACTACAGGGTAATATATGGAATAACTCTTGTCTTCCCTGTTAATGGCAATTTGGGAAGCAGATTATATTTTTATTCTTCTTAATAATGATGATTATTTAATAATTTCATCAATTTTACAAATAAAAGTATAAAAAGATCCAATTCTAGTTACTAGTCACCCTGGTCATTGAACTAAAATCTGCAAATCAACATGCAAAAGCCATTGCAGCATATTGTTTACACCTGCTCCCTCCCAGCCTTTCCCAAAGAATCAAAGTTTACCCTTCCCAGCAGTTTCTTCTTAAAATCTCCCTGAGCAAGCTGAGGTCACCTTAAACTCCCACTGTGACAAAAGCCAGGTGCACTATATGTGATGTTTAAGAAGCCAGAGTTGGAGTAAAGAGCAAAACCAAATGTTTAGAATGCGTAAGTGAGGAAGTACTGCGTAGCACATGAGTATTAGTGTGCACAATGTGTAAGTGCTGCATACTGCCGTGCATTGCTGGCACTAGCACAGTTTTGAATCAGAGCATCTTGAAGCAGTGAAGAGCACAGTTACACATACAGAGGGTCTTTCCTGACCTACCATGACCCTGACGTACTGTATCCTGGTGTTTCACTGCTGGTGTGACTGGCACAGCCCAGCTTTGGTGCCTTAGCCCTGCTAGGTTTTGCAGCTGGCCACAGTGAATGCTGTGTGAAGACAGAGCCACTAAAGGTCCCTGTGACAGCACTGCCCTCTCTTCTAGAATCTTGCTTTTGAAATTAAGGCAGTTCTCACTGCTCAGCCTTGTGTTGCATGGATCTACTCCCTGCCTCACAGATGCTCAGGGCCTGTCTAAGAAACAGGAACACAGACTATCTTGGCTGGGACATGCGGGGGTTTTTTTCCAGTCAATTTCCTGATTCCTGAGTTTCACATCAAGGTTGGACTCAAAATACATGAACTGGTTTTTTTTGGATGATGCTAAAAAAGATGTGCCCTGAACTGTAGTGTGAGTTCAGTCTGGTGACCAGGTTAGAGGGAGTCCATTGTAAATCCCTGAAATGCAAGCTACAGATGCCAGCTCCTTAGCACCAACATTTTGCTGTACAGATGTTATCCCACCAGCTGCCTTATTTGCTAATGTAGATGTTAGACAATGCCACTGAACTTGGCCTTTTGATCTGAATTGAGGGGTGCACAAGGAAGTACCTGGGTTTTTAAAGTACCCCCTGACTTAATGAACCTCTGTAGCAAAGGCTTTCTGGAACACTTGTCTGCCAAAATCTCAGGCGTGTTTTGGGTTCTGGATAATATCTACTCTTACATAAATGGAATGGTTGAGGTCTCATCTCTCAAAACTATAGCCATTCTTAACCAGTTAAAGCACAGAGAAGGAAAGTGAAAGACTTCACATTCCAGACTGAGTAGCTATCAAGCTCCTTCCCATTACAGAGACTTAAGTTCATTGCCTCAATGTTTCTCAGGGGAGAAGTACAGTAACACAAAAGGGGGTGGTCAGGTAGCAAGAATTCATATCTTCTTTTGTAGATCGTAATCTGCAGCTTTGAGTACTTGAGAAAGAAAGGTAACTGCTTGTGTATTTTGGATATTCAAAACTATGATATATTCACAGAAAGCTATTTCACTAAACAGGCACTTTTCCCCTAAACTATAACCAATTCCCAGTTTTCAAACTCTGCATGATCAATATTTTCCAAATTCAGAATCAGAATTCTACCAAATCTTGGTTGAAAATAGAAGCCATTACTTCCTTTTCTGGCTGCATAATCAACATTTTTAGGGCGAAATGCATCTCAGTTAACATTAGGTACATAAAATGTAGGTGTCTACATCAGAGCTAATCCCCATCAGCTCTTTCTAGTCAATGCAGAAAAATACGCAATTTCAGGGCACAAGCTGTCTAATTAGTTTTACACATGTGCTTTAGAATAAGCTGAATCATTTCCTCAAAATGCCTGCTCTTTCCACTGACTGTAAGGGAAGTTAAGACAGCTATATATACAAAGACAGCCATATGTGGAGTTATACATAACTGTATACTTGTGTCACTCACCAGAAGAAACAAGTTCTGAGACAATACAATAAAAAAGTCAAATTTCAGGTTTTTCAAAAATATTATGTATTATTCATATCAAATCCAGGAATTCTGCAGTAGTATCTACATGCATTTCCTAGGAACAAGCACAGAAGTGAATCTCAAAAGGTGATTTGCCCAAGCTGAGGGTGAATAGATCAAGAACAGATCGGAGAAGACTTGGGAGGTGTTGGAACCAGGTGATCATTAAGGTCTCTTCCGATTCAAACCATTCTATAATTCTGTGATCCTAAATTATGTCAGTCCTCTTAATAACTTTCAGGTTGTGATGTGGTATTTATATAAAAATATAATTTTTTAACCTATATCCGTTTCTCTGCAATGGGGAGGCAAATACTTCCATTATCATGCACTGCTGAATGAGTACAGACGTGTAAGCTTTACTGGGATCAGTGGTAATATTCCTTTTGAAGCCATTGACCCAGCGAGGACTTGAAACTTTTTATTATATGAAGAAATGAATTACTTGACAGTATCCTCCTCAAACATGTTGAGCTTATAATAGGGAAAGTTGTGACTTCTCCCTCTCTCCCTTGGATTTTCCCATCCACTCTGCTGCAAAAGGGAATTTATTTACTGGAACAATAGAGTCCAGAATCAAGTATTTCCAAGTCTTAATCTAGATTTAGATAATGGATTCCTGGATGTCTTTGGTCAAAATATGCAGTCCTTCATCAGCTTTTCTTCATCTCTAAAATGCATTTTTATTCACTTTTTGCAGCACTGGGAAAAAAGGCTGCAAGGCATAGTGAATGTTTGTTCTGTCTTTTGAACATGAGGTGTGATCCCTAAAGGCAGTAAGTTGTGAATTCTTCAGGCAGAGTCTAGAACTAAGATTTCAAAGCAGGAAAGGAACCAATCCATAAGCTTTCTGTTACTTCCTGAGTGACCTGCATTTTGTGGAAAACTTTTGCTTGTGTCTTATTTATTAATTTGAAAGGAAGTTAAATGCTTTCTGGAGAGGTAAAAATTAGAGCTGCATGCAGACTTTTTCTAAATATGAGTGGTGGACTACTAAAATAACTGTTCAAAGGACTGTACTGATAACTGGAAGCTGCATGCTACTGGTAATATTTAGTTACTAGTTTCTTTATTAAAAGCAGCTTTAATCTGCAATGTATCTATTATCACCATTTTGTACTGACAAAATATTACCTAACTTTCTGTTTTCAGCACATTAAATGGGAGTCATTGCATCATAGAAATTGCAATAATATTGATGCAACATGCAGGTGGACATCATTTCTGTCTAAACCCTCTGGTTGATCTTGCCATATCGTGGTTGTTGCCTTTTCTGCATCACTTGATGCTATATTTTGGTTGAACACCCAGACAACCATGCTCTGTCCTTGCTCATGCCCATTCCCAAAGCCTTTAGCATTTTACTAAGAGCTGAGTAACACTCTTAATATTTGACCACATCAAGAGCAAACAGCTTTGATCCCAAGAGATGAACCCCCAGTTTCATTCGTACATTCTGCGCTCATTTCAAATGAAAGAGTAAATCAGTGGGTAGGGTTTCTACCTAATATGAGATCTCCTGCTTCTGAATTTGTATCCCATAGATAATTGCTCTATTTGGTAAAACAGTATACTACAGTAACATTTTCAATACAAAAGGCACTCAGATTACCAGTTCATTACTTTACTGACTATAATTTTAACTTTTTCCCATTATTAAGCCCCTGGAATGTTATAGCTATGTTATTGCAAAAAGACTCCCAACATTATATTACTGGTGCTGTATATTTCTGTTTACATCTAGCTTGCTATGAAAACACCTTTATAGAGAAAACAGTGTGACATTGTTTTTCCTTTTTTGTCTTATTTCTCTTCCACAGATTGTGAGCGTGGGAAAGCATGTTAAAGGATACCATTATATTGTTGCCAACCTGGTAAGATACTTTTCTAGAATTATACCCCTGCTCGGTAAGTGAAACACACAATTTTACTTTGAAGTTATAGCACTTCACACAGCATTTCCCATTTGTCTCTAATATGTGCGTGTACATAATGCATTCTTTATGATGTGTAAAAGAACTTGGGTTTCTTGTTGCAGCTATCTAGATGTGAAGGGCACAGTAATATAGTAAGTAATACTCCTAAATTTTATCAAAATCAAGGTAGGAGAAAGAACTGATACATGTATCTTGAAGCTGAATTAGAATTTACAGAACTACAGTGATTTTTGACTTATCTTTTTATTATTAGTAACATAAGAATTCTAGAGGTAACTTTTATACATTCCCCAGGGAACATTTATTTTCTGGTAAGATCAGCTATTTCCAGTCAAATTACTTGTTCATATTTTTACTTGAAGGCTAAACTGAACATTCACACAGCTAATGCTCAGAAGAGGGCAAAGAAAGAGCAACTGCTGTATTTTATTATTTAAATGACTCATTCTTTAAGCCAAAATACCTGCCTGACAAAGCACAAATGTAGGACAGAGTCTAATGCATGCTTTAAACTGTTTTCTTTCTACTCTCCCTCAAGGAATTTTAGTTGACGTGAAATATTCTATTGTGCTTTGCTGCACTTGAACCTTAACTTAGTACCACTTCAGATTATTTTTAAAGCCTCAGGTGTTTCAGATGAGATGTCTGTACTCTTAGATCTTATAAATTAGATTTTTCAACATTACAATTTTATAGTTCCCCAAGTAATTTTTTTCATGCAAAATAGTAGCTGTAAACAAGGAAGTGGATGTTGCAGTAATCTCCAAGTGAGGTGTGCAGTGGAGACGGGCATATCTGATCTACTTCAGCAGAGGCACACTTCATTATCTACTGTCTCTTCAGTTATGTGGGTAATATGACTTTGGATGCATCATCTTTTATATTTACTGTTGGTACCCCTTAGGACATGAATCAAATTTCTGTCCTTAACAAGTGTTTTTCCCCTGGGATATTGGGTCAGTGCACCAGTACCCCACAATTTTTTTTTCCTAATAAAAATGCATTTTGTGTTTTCACTTGTGGTTTCACTGATAAATACCAGTCAGAGGAATTTAAGAAAATTAAAATGAGATACCTCTGAGCTAACCTACCCACTGATTTACTCTTTCATTTGAAATGAGCGCAGAATTTATGTTTGCTTCTTAGTGCTTTAGCAGTTTGTGTTACGAAGTTTATTGAAGTTCAGTTCTGTCTCTAAAGGCAGATTCTAGTAAAGAATCGTGCTGAACAGATTAACCAGAGAAACCAGTAGGTCAGGAGACATATGTGCTTTACCTTCTCTTTCAGTGCTGGGGTTCACTCTAGGTTTTCAATACATACCAGATCTAAGAGCTACCGCAATCCTATTTAACAGAAGTGTTATTCTGATGTTGTTTTCCTTGCACTGAGATCCTCATGTGCTGTCTCTTCCTTCTAATGTCTATTATGTTATCTCATTATCTCGGACATTTTGAGCCTAAACAATTAATCCTGGAGTAAATTTATTTACAGAATAGTGTTGTTCATTTTTTAAATATGCAAAAATGGAGGGATGCATTTTTTAAAGCACTAGTACAGTGCTTATTCCAATCTAACAACTTTGATGGAAATTGGATTAAGCCTTTAATATTCTGCAGGCATTTTTCAGTTGATTTGCCAAAGGCACTTCTTCAAAAACTGTCTGCCATTCCCAACAATGTGTTGCTTAGCTGTCAAGACCACCCTGGCAATAACGTGGTAAATTTATTTCTTGGCTTTTTTTCTTTATTACACAAATGGAAGTTATGAATGAAGGATCAACATTATTCTCTGGTTTTAAATTTTGCCTTCTAATGGAATCCTGTTGTGCATTCTTCATTCTGCCGTGCTGACCTAGAACAGATTGGACCCACAGTGGTGTAGGAGGGCAAACAAAATCTTAAATTGATTTTCTAGGGCTTCAAAGATATTTCTCTGGAGAGATTTATGCATGGAGGAGCCAATGTGACTGGATTTCAGCTAGTGGATTTCAGTACCCCAATGGTAACTAAGCTGATGCAGCGCTGGAAGAAACTGGACCAGAGAGAATACCCAGGATCTGAGACCCCGCCAAAGGTACTCCCTGATCTGAAGCACTACCAAAGATATCACTCCTGTGTTCTAATTTCTGATTAACATTGTTGAATATATGAATGAAGACTTTAATATTTAGTCAGAGGAGAAGGCAGTTGATCTTACTGTTACTGGCCATTAATCATCCTTACATGTGTATGGTGGAAACAAAAACTGCAACACGTTTTGCTGATGTACTTAAATGACTGTTGTCACTTATTCTCCAACTTCACCTCTTTACTGAGAGCAGTTAAAGGTCAGATGGTTAACTGACAACTTAATTGCAATAAAATTTACATTAATTAGTCTAATTATCTAGGTTTCTTTGGAGTGCAGATCTTTCCTGACAGATGAATTCTTCTGGATGAGATTACTGTAACTGTAAATTTGCTACCTTTAAATTTTCACATGGAGTTTCCTCTGGAAATTTCCTGCCTCAAAACCTCATGTAGAAATCATGTTCAGGCGTGATTTTAAAGTTAAATCTCATCCCAGTGTTCCTCTATCCTAATCCTTCACAGATTAATAAGAAAATTTTTCTTGACATATCATTTTCCTGGCAGGCAAATCACAATGCAGGTGTAAATATGACTTCATCAAAGTAGTTCTGTTATTACATGCACTAATGCATACCAGGCATGCTTGAAAATGGTCCCCTTTGTACTGGGCACTGTGCAAAGATAAGCAACCAGCCCTCCTTTGGCTGGGACATTGGTAGCTTGGCAAAGTCTAGAGAGAGAGTCAACATGGGTATTACAAGACATAGGTACAGAATTCAGTGAAACATCAAAAATTTATGTTAAAAAACCCCAAAAACAACAACAAACAAACCAAAACCAAGGGCTTGGAATGCAGACATCCCCAGTTACTGGTGACAGGAAAAATTCTACCTATGGGACTCATTGCCACAAAACCAGGATTATTCTATCTGCTTCTGAGAAGTCAGCGTGGTTAATTTGAATCACACATAATTCATCTAGGGATAACCAAAATTTGAGGATATAAAGATAAATCATATAATCCGCAAGATAAAGGAAAGGAAGGAAATTAGATTTGAATAATAGAATTTGAATTTTGGAAGTTAGCATATCAATAGCAGCCCTGGGCATGTGAACAACTTTTCCTGATGCATTTTTTTTTTAATCAGAGGACCTTACTGAGAAAACACCCCCTTATTTATGTGGCTCCAGGCTAACATCTGCTGAAGACTTGTTCTAAACATTTAATTTGGCATGTTATCAACCTAAAGCTGTTGCTGTAGTTAGTGTAGAAACACAGACTGCTCAGGGTACCTAGCAGGCAGAGAGCCAACACAGGTTTTCCAATAGGAAGAACATACTCTTGATCATTCTTAACAGTTCCAGTAGCCTGGATGTCTACTCATTAGCTGTTCATTTTTTCACTTATATTTTCTCAGTGAGTTACTGTTTCTTTGTTTTCTTTTGAGTAAGTTGGGTGGATGGGGATGTTCCCTATTGTATAACTCAAGTGGGGAAAAAAAGAAAAATACTTGTATATTTCAAGTTTAATTTGTTGTTTTTAATTAATTCTTAAGATGCAGATTTTTCTGCCCTTAGGAAATACAATTTTAAAGCTGTACCTACAGAAATGTCCTGCATTTGTCCCTTAGACAAAATGGCTTTTGATTTTGAGGAGAGCTGTTTTCTAAACGAAGGTGTAGAAACTGCTGCATAATGAATCAAACTAGAATTATCTTGAAACAGCAGATTTTTTTTTTGTCAGTTCTGAAGGGCTGTGTTTGTCCATCTATTTAGTATACTTCTGCATTGACATATGATGGAGTACTTGTGATGGCTGAAACTTTCCGTAATCTTAGAAGACAGAAAATTGATATTTCAAGGAGAGGAAATGCTGGTGATTGTCTTGCCAACCCTGCAGCCCCATGGGGCCAAGGAATTGATATGGAGAGAACATTAAAACAGGTAAGGGGAGGCTTTATTCTAGGGATCTTTTAGAATTTTGGATACCAGTTGCACACTAGATGACTTGCAAAACAGTATGCACAAGGGTAGTAATAGGAGCGGGAAAATTATTTTTTACTTGGAAGTTGGAAGCAGCTTGGGCTGTTCAAGTTGTTCTGATTTGTAACTTGGAATGAAGGCAGAGAGAAACTACTATTATTTGAAGCTACTGTTAGATCTTTTGGATAGTTGGAACGTCCTCCACTGCATTGCTGAATTAATTTGTTACTGTTGCAAATAACCTGGCTGTACAAATATTGTCATTTAAGGGAAAAGGTATAACCACATAATATAACCTTTCAAATATGTTTCTGTCATCTTCAATAAAAGTAGGCTTCTCCCAGGGAAATCACATAGGTAGTTTTGGGGTTCTTTTCTTTAAAAAGAAATAACCCAGAGCTGTTGTTCTCTGATGTCAGGATTTTGAATTCCTGATGAATATGGATGCCTAGAAAGTTCCAGATCTCTGTCAAGACGATTTAGCCTTTCCTTTGAATGGGACAGTAAAGAAAATAAAAATCCTGCAGTAGAATTTAAATCATTGCAAATGAGCAGACTCCACTCAGGAGAAACTGCTGAGGAGAAGTGACTGCTGACAGAGCTGGCAGCTCTGTGCCTGGAAGCCAAGGTTTCAGTCCTGGAGAAAAATCAGCGGAGATAAAAATGGACAGAGGGAGACAGTAAGTGATTTCAAGCCACATCTTGACTCTTAGGGAGAGAAATAAAACATTTTGTATGCTTCATGTATTCTGTGCAGATGCACAGATCTGTAACAACTGAGAGAAACATTAAGTCAGACTTCTGTGTTCAGGCAGACAGCATGAGACTTCAAATTCTGCAAAAGAGGCTTTCATGGCCAGATCCTGCTAAAATCAAAGCCAGCAGCAATGTGGCCACAACTTCTTTGGGACAAGGACCACAGCTCGCATATCCTTGAGTGACACAGTCAAGTGCTGAAAGAAAGAAAGTGGGAAACTGCCACAGCCAGTTGTAAGGCTTCACACCTAGCCTTCTTCATTCTAATACTTTGAAAACACCCTTTTCAAACCCTATCCGTATCAACTCTGTATCATCGTCCATGATAGTAAACTGCTTTGCTGGGGCTAAGGTTGTCAAGTTGACCTTGATGAGTGGTACATACTGAATTTGTACATTTAATCCACCGGAGTGGGAGCTAAAAAGACACTTGAGCTCAGGCCAAACTTCCTTTAGGTTTTTTCATATGACCCCAGGAGCAATCAGAATAGTAAAAAATGTTCTCTTTAGAACCTGCAGCTGGAAGGTGTTGAGCTACACAGCATGAAAGAAGAGAAGGTCCATTGTGTGTCTTAGTTAGCAGTTAGATACTGACCTAAGTAAGCCGGTTTTGAGCATGGTTTGACAGGAAAAAAAAAATAAAGAAAGTACCCAACTTCCTATCTTTGAACTGTTCTACAGTGATGTTTCTATGGTAATCTAAGGATATAGCTAGGGTAACTTGCACTGCTCTGTGACATTTGAAATAAAGATCATAAGACTGGATCATCATGGTGGTTTTTCTTCCATTTGTAGGTTCGAATACAAGGTTTGACTGGAAATGTTCAGTTCGACCACTACGGTCGCAGAGTCAACTACACCATGGATGTCTTTGAGCTGAAAAATACTGGCCCTCGGAAGGTATGTGCTGACATTGCCATCCTCATGTCATGTAAATGAGTTGTGTATGATGGAATGGTTATGCAAATTTATATTAGAGTGGACTCTGCAGTTTGAAAAGGAATAATAATTTGGGTTACGTGGACATTTCTGGTGAGAGCAGTTTTTAGCTGCATTTTCTACTAGATGCTATTATTCAGTGCCTCAAATTGGGGAACACAAAAACAAGTGTGCATCTTGGAGAGGTGGGATGTCAGTTAGTCAAGCATACTAATGAAAACCAGATGGCTGACATGTTGCTAGGCTGCTGGATGATGGAAAATGGTCAGAATTCTGAATAGTAGATATTTCTTGTATCTTATCCCAAGATTTCTGTCTTGAAAATTACTTGGATTTTTTAAGCCAGTTGATTTGTACATTCTGTGTAAACATGAATCATGGGCTATAACTGACACAGGGCTTTTAAGGATGAAAGGGCAGAGGAGGATAGAAGAGGAAGAAAAAATTACCTGTATACTTACATTTTCTGAAATTTATTGCAGTATCTAATCCTATGTGCTTGATTGTCTTGGTTGCTTGTAAGCAAATGCACATTAATACGTGTCTAAGTAGATTCTTCATGTCTGAATGCTCATTATCACTCACCCCAATCACTTTGAAAAGATAAGCCTTGCTACTTTGTTGATCCTTTCTCTTCTGTGCTGAAATTTGTCCATCTTTCATGGTATAAAACAAATAAAAACAGAAAACGTACTCAGGCTCCAGGATTTTCATTTTTTTTTTTGAGTCATTGAGGCTATTTTGATTGTGAGGTCATCAAAAGAAGAAAAGGGGGCAGGCGATGTTGGATAGGATACTCACTGCTGCTTGAGCAAGGCCAAAGCAATCAAAATTGAGTTAAATAGTGCTCTGCTGTGTCCAGAGGTGACAAACACAGTAAATAGTACCACAGGTGAACTGTGTGTCCCTGGAGACAGTTACCTGCCACAGTGCTGAGGACGCAGAGTGTTAAACTGCAGACCCAGAGCAGAATTACACACTTGGATGAAAAAATTGCCACTATGTCACAGTATAGAGGTGTAGACCAAAGCAAAGCATGTGACTGCATATAAGGCCTGTAGGTGCAGTTGTCTTTTGAAAGTGTGACAGATGGCTGAAGAATAAATTAGGAGAGGTGAGTTTGTCTTTCCTCTCTTGGGAAGTCCACTGTCTTGTGCAGAAAATGTGTCTGATCTTGCCACCAGGCCTGCTTCCTTTCTGTCTCTGCACAGCACCATTGGCAGCCAGGAGGATATATGAGTGGCTGGGGTGCACTGCAGGAAACAGTGAATCATGCCCTTTCCATCCCCTATTCCCAGTTGTACTGGAGGGAAGGCAAGGTGCAAAGAGATGTGTTTTAATTAGGTCACAACTTCAGTAACTCATTAGGGAATTTGCTTGTCAGCAAACTTTTGAAGAGTTGATGTTTCAGAGTTTGTCACCTGCTGTGGGAGAGGTGTCTGGCACCACTGCAGGGATGTCCCCATCCTCTCTTCTTGCCTGCAGTTTAAGGGGAGTGTGACTGCAAAGAGAGGAGCTATGTCTGTGCTGTGCCAGAGGCCCAAGGTGCTTTTCTTACCTTCCAGTCATGCCTCTCTGCTACTCCTAAGTCATTACCTGTATTTGATATAACAAGTCATAATAACTTTGACAGATCTGGCTACTCACAAGAATTTATTTCTCATGTATTAGATAGTGCTTGATATGTGTTCATTGGACCAATTCTATGGTCCAGCCTGACAAATCCTATATAATATGTGAGAAATGACTCTACTTAATTGAACTAAGAGGCTTTCACTGTTGATGTCGTCTTCTCATGTCCAACATAACATGACTTATGAGTCACCCAGCACTATCCTTTCAAAACTGCCTTTCCATTCAGAGTAATGTGTTGCTCTAATCTTTGGAAAAGTGATTTTTGTTGCCCACAGCTTTAAATATGTGAAGAGACCATTCATTAAAAAATGGCACAGCGAGACAGAGGCAGACTTCCACACAGTTTAGTAAAACAGGAAATATCAGCCTATGCTTATGTTAATTTCATTTATGTAGCACTTCTTACCTGGTTCTTCTCTGCAGAGAAGTAACAAAACCTGCTGGACAGGGGAAAGGGTAGGATGACAAGGATCACATTCCATTACATCTCATTCCAAGAGATGTAATGGAATGGCTCCTGTGACTGGAGGGTTGTAGTCAAGTGATACAGGCTTTTCACTGGTGCCCAGGGACTGGACCAGAGGTGATGAGCACAAACTGAAACATAGGAGGTTCCTTCTGAACATTAGGGAATACTTTTTTGTACTCTCAGAGTGACCAAGCAGTGCCACATGCTGTGCAGAAGTTGTGAAGTCTTCCTCCTTGGAGACATCCAGAAGCCATCTTCTGAATGCCAGTTGCCCCAGTGCTGGGCAACAGGCTTTAGGCTGAACAAGGGGTTTAACCAAATTACTTAGGGTCTCTAGAGGTCCCTAAGTATTACAAATTACAAGAGGTCCCTAATTATTACAAATTACAAGAGGTCCCTTCCCAGCTCAGTAATTCTGTGTCATTCACCATGCATCTAATCACCAAATTTTTTTTTTTTTTAAAGAGAAAAAGAAAAAGTAAACAAAGCATATACATTACATGCACAAAGTCTAGGATTCGGCTTCTGACTTCCAACTTGGCAACATGAAAATTAATTATCGAAATTTTTGAGTATTCTCTTTTCCTCAGTAGCATGTGAGCTCCAACAGGATCACTTCAGTGGTCGCAAGGGGCACAGGCCTTCAGAAAGGAAACTATTCATTACAATGCCAAACTGTTATGGGAAATTTACTTTGAGGCAAATATTTTTTGCAGTTTCTTTTTATCCTAAAAGATAAATTCAGCCTCTGTATAAGTGGATGCAACAGCTATGAAGTTCAATTGCAACCCAAATAGAATTGGAGGTACTTTTATAGCTAAATTCAATCCTATCCTTTGAGGAGTTATTTCCTTGTAGAGTTGAAGTATTTATAGGAAAGCATACTGTTATTTAGTGGTCTCAAAGTGACTGTGTATCTCTATACTTTTATGCAAGTGTCATGACATAACTTTCATATTTATTCAGTAGTCTAGTTTCAGAGTTACTTTAGTGCAGGTTTGCACTGAGCTCATGCAAGCTCACCACAATGCACAAAAGCTAAAATTCCTTTAAAAGATGCCTGTCATTTCTCAAATAATACCTTTATCTCTGTCTGAATTTTCATATGGTACTTACTTCTGTAACACAGTACGTCATTCATTTCCTGCATTCTTTCTGAGCTTTATAGCAGTAAAGAATTGCACAATGAAAAATCATCATTCACTATCATAATAGTTCCCCAAACTGCCAGATTTTGGTGTACATACTTTGCCTTTAGATGGTCACAGTTTTTTGACAAGGACTCCACATTTTCAATAATCAGTTGTATCTTGGCTGTATGGCTGTCTGGCTGAAAAAGGATATTTGTTAGCAGTGCACACTACTAGGAAGAAAACCTTCCTCTCCACTATATCAGCGCAGCTGACATTTCCTGTTAGCTGCAGACACCTAAATCAAGTCTCCAGTCCTGTAAGAGGAATTGAAAAAAGAAAAGGAGCATTTCAACTAAATATACCAGAACTCGTGCATGGACAGTTTGTGCTTGTTTGCTTCACTAATAGAAAAAAAAAAAAACAAAAAACACTCATGTTCAGTCAAACTACTCTGAGGACTGTTAATATCACTTGCCTCCCCATGCATTTTATTCAAGAAGGAAACTAATGACATAGTAAATGTAAAAATTAAAAGGAAGGTTGTCTATTTTAATAAAATACAGGATATATATGTAATGCATATGAGACAGGAACCAAAAGCACTCCCCTGCTCTTTTAGACTCTCATGTCACAGCACTGCATTGAGCTGAACATGACACGGAGGCAGAATCCTGTGTGACAGTGAATTTAATCTGGGTTCTGCAATAGTGTTGGAAATAATATTGACTACTTAACTGATTTGATCATTTAGCCAGTTTCCATCATACTGAAATTTTTCATCCAAGGCACAGAGTGTCCTTTGGTCCTGACAGTTACATTGAAGCTCTGCCTGGAGCCCACTTTCCACTAAAATTCCTGTTCCTTTTCTAGTAATATAGACAAGGCATTCCTCTCTCCTAACTCTTGGTCTTATGAACTCCTAATTAAACAAGGAACGGGGCAAGGGGCAGTTGCTGCTGCCTCATCCCCAAGTGCTCCCAGAAACTGAGCTGTGCCTGGTTGAATTGCATCTCTTTGATAAAAACCTTTTAAATTATGTGTCTGTTAAATCATGCTGAAAAGATCAGTCTCCCAATTCATTAGGTTCTCAGCAAGCAGGGGAGCCCCTTGAGGTGGGATTAGAGCACTGTTCTACTGACACGTTCGTGTTCATGTTGTCCATTTGACACGGAGCTGAGTGCTGTCAGTGCTGGGTCAGAGGAAAAAGCCCCAGCAGCCTTGTCAGTGGATGCACAGACAGCCATGATCTATCTGCAGAAAAGGTAGGGCAAGGAGGGGGAAAAAATAGATTTGGGGGTTTTCCTCCATGGGATTACAAGAACGGCTGATTCAAACCTAACTCTAGAGAAGTTTGTTGCCAGCAATGAACAAATGCAGCTGTTTTACCTTAAAGCTGTTCAGGGAAGGGTTAGGGCAGCCTAAAAGCAGCTAAGGAGAGAAAAATCCGATTTGTTCCACTTCCCTGTAGGCACTTCCCAGAGATATATTTAGGAAGAATTCAGTCTCACCATGCTTTACAGTCAGTGGGAAAAGCAAGCACCTTTCGAGGAGGGATGCTTATCCTGCATGAGCTGAGTCACTGTCTGCTGGTAATGTCTGTCCCCTGAGTGTAAAGGAAGTGTAAATAACAGGGCTTCTAATGGTAGGTACTAAAAGGTCAGAGCTAGAAGTTAAGTGGAACAAGCCTGGTATAAATCCTGGCCCTGGGGTCTCCTGAGAAGCCCATGATGGAGCAAGGAATTGAGATCAGCAATGGGATTGCAAAACTGTCATCCAGATGTCTTTCATTCCTCTGTCGAAGACCCAAAGATCTGGAGGACTAACAAATGAAAATATTCTTGTGGGGAGAGAAAACTGTTATATCTCATTTATGCCCCAGGAAGGCTTCAAGCTAATGAAAATGGGATTTACCTTGTGTAAAATTCAGGAAATCATTCAGGAGCAGCAAAATGGAGGTGTCACCAGGTCTGCCTCTGTGCAGCAGAGGTGCAAGGTGGTACACCCAAAGTGGTAGATGTATACTCCCATACCTAACATGACAGCAACTTCCTTTGGACAAAATCATCTTTGGATCACTCTGTTGTTCTTATAGTAGTTTATATTTATAGTTATGCACAAGGTAGACCTTACTGCAAATGAATACATTTTGTTTTGCAGGTTGGTTATTGGAACGACATGGATAAATTAGTTTTGATTCAGCATGAACCTACACTTGGAAATGACACTGCAGCCATTGAGAATAGAACAGTAGTTGTCACTACAATTTTGGTAAGGTGTTTCTTTTTTTAATGCTTATACTTGTGTGTGACACAATCTCATTTCTAGTTACGATCTAATTTAGTCTGCCAGTTCCTAGGTTAGTGGGTGGATGAGAGCCATATATATTAATTATACTGACTGTCATGTCTGCACAGATTTTTTTTTTTTTTGGTTTGCCTTTAATATAATGATTCACTTGAAATCAGACTTTAAAAATTGAGTTAATTTTTTTCCTTTTATTCAGTCTTTTCCATTTTTTACTAAAATAAGTTTCAGAGATATGAGTTCTTACAACCTCTAATTGACAAATCTTGACTCACAAGAAACTGGAAGAAAAGAGAAACCCAAAACCTTTAAATGACAGAATGGAACAGAGGGTATAAAATGAGATTATTGTAATTCCAGTGTCCCTTTTTTGTTGGTAAACTATAAACTCAGTAACTGACTTCAGCAAGAGCTAAAATTCTAAGTGGTATGGTTCAGACAGCCAGTCAAAACTGGATTATCTACTGTTAACTGTGAATGAAAACATGAATTTAGTAGATGCATTCTTAATATGCTTATTCAACATTGCAGGAAGTTTTCCATTTTAATAAAATCTAAATAGATTTAGAGTTTGATTTTCCAGGATTATTGGGTTTTAAAGAGTGGTTGCAAAGGAAAATGAGTTGTTTCATTCATTTACATTTTTAATTCACAATTTTTCAAAACAATTGTTTCTTACAAATCTCTATTTTAAACAAAATATTTAACATTTTTTTCCTCTGAAGTCAGACATGCCCTTTAAAGCTGATGTTTGTCAAAACCAACTGGCAAAGGGTGACCTTTACGTGACTGCTTTTAAGATTTTACATCTCAGTTCACTGCCCTTTTCACCTGCTTCGTTTAGACAAGATATGTTAACCCAATAAACTGTGTCTCAAAGGGGAAGGAATATTCTCTAGGTGTTATTAAGAAATAATTTTTCTAATTTAATACAGATTTGAAAGTAATCCAAAGGAAAGCATCAAGACATTTTCTAACTAAAAATACAGTTAATTACCAGATTTTCAGCAGTGTGTATCAGCATTTATGCATTAAGTATGTCTTAACAAATCTCCTGTTGATGGTTATCATTCCAGGATACAAAACAGCCAAAATACTATACAGGAATTCAGAATGTAACTCCTAACCAAATTGTGTAGCTTTTAATTTTATTTTTGCATGGGAAATTTTAAATATATGTATCTCTTTCCTAAAAAAAAATAAAAAAATTTTAAAAAAAGGCTCGGTGATGGAAAAAAATATACTTCAGTACAGTCCTCCTCTTTTCAGCCTCTGATGAAGAATCCTATTTTAAGAAATTGATCAAGGAAGAAAAGAGTCCCAAGATGCTGCGAACATTCCTAACTAAGGCTCAAGTATTAACCACCAGTCTAGTAACATTGAGCTAATTTTTCCATATGGATTACTGTTCCTCTGGATGACCAGGCACTGAACCACCAAGAAAAATTCTGTGACAATCTGAAATGTCTAGAACAGATGATGTTAACCTTCAACTTTGCCAAGCTGAGAAGAGAATGATGTGAATTACAAGCTTTCAGTCGAAATTTTCCTCTCAAAACAATCCTGATACCTTTGACTGAAGCTCTCACACATGAATACTGTAATTTCCATAAATAGCTCCAAGCTTAGGAGAAGCCAGTAAAATATAATAATGAAAAGTAATAGAAAAGGTTTCTGTTCACCAGAAAGGAACAAAAAAAAGCAAAACAAGAGAGCTTTTAAAATGTCTTATCTTGCCTGTCCTGTTTGCATTGAAGCATTTTGATGTGCATAATAAATGTTATCTTCAAAAGAACTTTACCAGGCCCTGTATTGATGGGACTGGTGGGATTATTTGCAAAACTAAAAAAAAAGCTGAACTAATATTCCAAAGCATGCCCTGTGTTTATGCAGCATGTCATTTTTGGATAAATGCAATTAATTGAAAGCAGCACAGCTTCTTGACCAAAACTGTCCCTTTTCCATGTTTCAAAATCACAGTGCAAGAGAAATATATTGGAATTTGGTTTGAATAAGAATATATGGTGAATTTTGCCTTATCATGCCAATCTCCTATATACTCTGGGAGTTGCACACGTGATGCTGAAGGCAGAATGGAACCATGATTCTTAATAGTGGCCTGCTAGGGCAATGTATTTAGCATCTGCAAGCATATGATCACACACACAAAGAAAAGAAACATTTAACTAGAATAACTTTCAGAGTCCTGTTATTTTTTCTCTTCTTTGTTATGTTGCAAATGCCACAGAGACTTTTTCACCTCTTCATTGCCCTCTTCATGTTGAAGGAAAGTTGAACCATTGTAGATGACACATTTAATTTTGGTTGCATGCATATTTTCCAGGATTAGACTGAAAAGCTTCTGCAAGCAGTGCTGTCAAACTTTTCAGTCTTCAAAGACAGATGTCATGGCAGCATAGGAAAAGCTTACAGGTTTTCAGCATGGCTCGCTTTAATTTTTGCCTAAAGCCAAATAGCACAAGTTGATTTGTCCTCTGTTTCTTCAGCTTTTATGTGTCTATGCTTATTTTGCTGTAGTGTGGCTGTATGGCTGTTGCATAGAAACTGCATTTTAATGAATTAGCTCTGCACTCAAAGAACTTAGTACAGCGTTTTCTACTAGGCAAAATGTTTTCTTCATTTGTAACATAGTGAGAGCACATAGAAGTTATTTTACATATTTGGGTTAGGCTCTCAGCCTATCCTCAGTTAGCTATGTGATGCAGTAACAGCCCAGAGAGAAGAGGCAGCAGGGGCAGCTGATGTTCTTTACCAACTGCCATTTATAATTCCTATTCTGCACCTCATATGATGCACAGCCTCCTGCACTCTGGAAAGGACAGATTTCCTCCCACCTATGCAGAAGCATTTCCCTTGGGGGGGATGATAACACCTCTAAGTGCACAGTAGGCTCATTGCATGGCTGGAGAAGACTAATCCAAACTCTCCAATACATTTCATGATACAGCCAACTCTGTACTTAACTCTGAGTCTGCAAAACTTAATAATCACAAAATTCCTGTGAAACCAAAGCTTGATGATGCGCTGCATCTGCATTGTGGCTTACAGTTCAATATCTTAATGAGATATCCTTGGTGTTGGCAGATTAAGTTTCAAGGGCAGGATCCAGTTCACAACCAAGTCACCTAGATGTGGATGACTTTACAAAGGGTATTGATTCAGTTGCGTTCAGTGACATTTAAGATGCTCTAGGATATACAGCCTGTCCCCCTTTCTTACACTGGCACGGTGATCCTGTCTCATGCTGTGTATGTGACCTCTCCCTATGGATGTTTTAGCCAGCGTATGTACTTTTTCAGGCATGTGGGGTAAGTTTTGTCCCAAGTTTGTAAGTCCTCAAAAATGTAGAAATTGATTCAGTGGCCCATAGGTGGATGCCTTATACTGAGGGTATCAGACCTATCTGTAAAGGGCGAGCACAAAGTACCTGCAGAACAGCACCTTGGGGTCAAGCAGGTCACCTTTGGGTATCTAAGATGATAGGCAACTTTCATTAGGTGACTGAGAATCATCATCACTGTTTTGACTGATACACTCTTGATAGAGTCTTACCTCAGAAGTTCTAATTATAGCTTTTTTCACATAATAGAAAAATATTTTTTCATTAGAAACTTTATTAATTGAATTCTTCAGTAGACTGGAGAAAAAAATGAAGTTTGTTGCATGAAAATGATAGACTTCAAACCGAATCCTGGACACTTTATTCAGAAAAAAAAAAAAAAAAAGTCACCAAAAGCCTTTCATTGACATTTAAAGAAGTTCCTTTCAGAATAAAGTGTGATAATGTGTCCCACACCTGTTCTAAAAATCAGAAATTTCCTTGCACAGGTATTTGTCACTTTTACAAATTATTTTTACAATGGTGAATATTTTGAATTCCACTTTAGAATAGGAAAACCAAGTTTAGATCTGTTTGTTATTTGGGTTAGTTGCTTTGTCCAGCTTCCCTTATAGTATGAAGCATCAGTTGTGAGCACTTAACTGTACACATGAATTTGTGGCAATGTGGTGAAATGATTTGTTTACATCTATAAAGGTAATTGTTGCAGACATCAACTTGTATTTGCAAATGTTAAGTATTGTTATGAAATTGTGAATTATATAAGTAAAGCTTGCACCGTTTCAAATATCTGTTCCGTGCTAGTCATTGGTCATTTCAGTGTGGACTTTTCCTTGATTCACTACCCCATAGAATACTCTTAAGCATCTGAAATCTTGCAAATATTGCAGTGTTAAACCTCATTCAGCAGTTAGTCAGACGTGTTTTATATCAGTAGGTAAAAGCTCATAGTCCAAAAATATAGTAAGCACAAAGATGGTAGGGAGAGATAATCTTTCTATTAGACAAGATGCTGTAACTGGAAACAGTGAAAAAGTAAGCCTATGTTTTCAGCTATTTCAGCTGATTTAATAGAAGATATTACCTCTCCACAGACGACTTTCATCTCTTGCATTTTTAGACTACCATGATTACACTAACATTACTACTAACTTTGAAAATGCTATTGCAATGGATTATACAGAACTAAAACGTCTTTTTCAGTGCCACAGATAGAAAAGTGTCAAGAATTATAGCAGCAGGCTAAGTACATGATGTTGATCAATTCAGATATTTCATGACTTCACAGTGTGACCTTGAAAGTTCATCCATGTAAGTTACTTGTTAGCAAACCAGTAAAACTTGCCTTTAGGTGTCTTTTTATTATAACAACTGAACACCTCATTAATTTGAAATGCCCTCAAAGTCTGAAATGGACAGGATTTAAAACTAGGGCTACTATTTGATTTCTTTTTTAAAAAAACAGTCTTTATCAGAAACTCACACCCACATTCCTCCATCAAATGCTACCTTGAAAATTGATATCTGATTACTTGGCAGGTAAAGTAGGCACAACAATTAAAGAGGTATAAAATAGTTTAGGAGGGAAAGATCAACATAGTAAGCAAATGGTAGTAAGTGTTGCTGTTATCTCTAATTGTTTCTCTCTAATCATTTCACACTGCTGCTGCTTTGAAAGCAGTCACAGCAAGGCATGCTACCTTACTCTATAAGATAATAGCGTTACAAAAAATGCTCCCTGCTGTATTTTTCTCTAAATCAGTGAGATCAGTGTAAGAAAGGGAGGTGGATGGGGAAGAGAATAAATGTGATTCCTCCAAGAACCCCACAGATCCCTGTCAGATCTTGGTGGTCACTCCACTGGATGGGATGGCCTCTGCTTGTATCTACCAAGGACAGTACTGGGCCAACCCACTTCCCTTCTCAGTGTTCCCTCACAGAATTCCGGGATAGGGGAGCTGAAGTTCACTTAAATTTTAACAGAAAAAAATGAGGCATCTGTCACTTGGCTTTGCTGTGCAGAAGCAGTTAAAATGCTTTTTTTGCAGCAGCCCTTCCAGTGGTGAGGTGCAGGCAGAAGCCTGGATTTTGGAAGAAGGAACAAGCTGATCTGGCATACCCTGTGCCCATCTTTTTCGAGTCCATTGCCAGAATTATCTCCTGGTGTGACTCTAGCTGCATGTCTTTGGCTGGGGATTTATGGCTGATTCAGAAGAGCTAGATATCACTAACTCTGGCCTTTGGAAAGCAAAATTGCTTTTGAGGTGCAGCAAACAATGTAGCTGAAGCTTGTAAGGAGAGTTCACAAATGTAGGACAATAGATAGACTTGGTTGCCCTTCTAGCAAGCAGTTGGCTAAATCACAGACAGGACAGAGTATTTTTCATTTCTGTTTATTTTCAACATTTTTGTGTGCAATAACATATGTGGAAAGACACAAATTTTGGCTCTTCCTCTTATGTGAACAAAAAGCCCGTGTGAGGGAGGAACATTTTATACACGTGGCCAAAATACTTCGGAAAATCAAGAACTACTGCATAGATCAAGATCTCCCTGCTTTTCTCCCTCTCTCCCTCTTAGAATAGCAGTGGTTGAGATCAAGGTGATTTAAGTAGGGATAAGAATACAAGAAAAGGTGCATGCTGCTGGTAATACTCAGCAGTTTTCCTTTGAAGATGCAAACTTTATACAGGCAAAGGCATTGCACTGCACTGATGTAATACCACCTATCCGCCCTTGTTAGACATCTAATAGAGGTTACAAAATCGTTGTTGCTGATGTTCTTGTAATTTCAGTGAAGCAGACATTGCTGCACTATATGTTTAAATTTATTTTTATTTTTGTACTAATTATATTTGTAGGAAAAATGTGAATAGGGCAGTGTACTACCAAGGCTAATGTCAAAAGACCAACATTTTCCAGGGATAGATCAGAGAAAACTTAAGTTGCCAGTATTTTGTGATGTAAATTCAAAGGGTGAGCTAAGTCAGCCTTTATATTAGACCAATATTTCTAATATATTCAGAACTATCTCTGAATAAGAAGATTTAAAATGCCATCAGAAAGTATAGTTTTTCTTCATGAAAAATGACCTTGATTTCCCAGTCACATAATGTTCACTGTTGTGATAGTATGATTTATACAGGGAATGCAAGATCCACTCTTCAAGACAGGTTTTACTCGTTTTCAGTGGCACTCACTGTCCCAAAATATTTGGTATTTCTTTTTCATACAACATGTAAAGTCACTATCAACTTAATACCATTCTTGTCCATGCATATCACTTAAGTTCATCCTGAATGACCTTGCACAATCTGTACTGTTTGTTTTAAAGGGAAGATGCATATTTCCTTGGGAATGTATTTCAGTATTCTCACTAAAATGCATGTAGCCTCTTAGGAACTATACATTCTAAACCTCAAGAAAGGAAGTCACTCAGGCTCTGCATCTGAAATTAGATAGGGAGTAGCCCCACTAACTTAGAGGATGTGCTTACTCACTGAACTCAGAAGTCTACATTGTACCTTCATGATCTCACAGCCCTTTGCAGTGTATAGACCCAACCTCTATTCATACTTTAAATTTAGCATATACTGCCTAAGGTCTTGCATTTAAAACAACGTAAGGTTGATAACTCTTGTGAAATGTATAATCCAAACTAGTGTAAAGAGTATACCTTTCCAGAAGGATTTCTGCTCATACATTTTAATTTAAACGTGCTAATACTGTTCATGAACTTTTTATAAAGTGTGTGTTGTTCAGTCAGTTCATGACATGCTTGTTTTTTTTTCAGACTATATTTGGTACACTTCTCCTTTACAGTTCTACTTCTTTCATTATAGGAAGCCCCATATGTTATGTTCAAGAAAAACCATGATACGTTTGAAGGGAATGACAAGTTTGAAGGATACTGTGTAGATCTGGCATCAGAAATTGCAAAACATATTGGTATCAAGTACAAAATTGCCATTGTTCCTGATGGAAAATATGGAGCAAGGGATCCAGAGACAAAAATCTGGAATGGGATGGTGGGAGAACTTGTTTATGGGGTAAGCATACCAATTTTTGAAGCAGGATTTAATTTATCATAGTATAAGTCATAAAATAGGAAGTATATGTGTGTTTTATTTAATCTTGGGGTCACAGAAAAGAAACAGAATCTTGTTTCAGATCTGTGTGTTTTCACTTATTTTCAAGATAAATAGCTTCATGGAAGTTCTACTATTTATTCAACTAGTACCTTGAAATATGAGAACATACATAGTTTGTATGTCCCTTAAAAATTCATTAATGTTAGAGACCATCTATTCCTGACACACTGTAAAAGTTGGTGGGGAAGAATATCACTCATTGACTCATTTTCATGGAATAGTGGACAGATCCTTTTAAAAATATGGGATTGTTGGTCTAGTTTGAGAAACTAAAAATCCACCATCATATATATTAAACGTAGGTAATAAACCACTACAGAAAAGTACATAATTAGGCAATTCACAATGAAGACAGACTTTTAAGATGACCATCAATAATAAAATTTAAGAGCAAACCTGGTAAGTTTAACAACTGAGAACATTACGTTATAGAGTTATCTGGAGAAGGATTCTTCAGAATACCATAGTATTTATCAATTCTGTTGGCGCATAAAGTTCCAATATTTAAAGAAAATAGCTCCAACAAACTTAAATAAATATTTGCAATATCTGATGTTACCAAAAGTAGCAAAACTAAGAGCTGAGCTTGCTGATGACTGCAGTTGCTAGTATCTGCACTGAGAACAGTTCAGAATTCTTAGAGAAACTTTTCATTTCAGTGATGAAATAAAAAAAAATCCTCAACTATGCTGGTGTGAATATTTCCACCCCTGAACTCATAACATGCCTCCACCTCCCCATAAAAAACTTCCTGCATACCAGTTGATCCATCTCCAGTTGCATTTTTCACTCCAGTTGCATTTCATTCCATTGCCAGTTTGGGCCATGGGTTCAGAGGCCTCATGGCTTTTCTAGCAGCTCCATTTCAGTTCCCTTCTGTCAGTTTAGCATAGCTGATAACTTCTCCATTAGCATCAGTTCAAGGGACTCTGCAGAATGAAACAGTCTCTGTGCTGTAGGAGTTTGAGAAATGTTGCCCCCAGATTTCAGTGATCTCCCCTCCCCATTGGAATGGAAAGGTTATATCAGGTTCACTAAACTCTCTGTGTTCTTGGGAGTTCATGAAGGAACCAACCTCAATCTTGTCTTTAAAGAGCAGAAACACTTAATGTCACCAAGCATGTATATCTACTTCAGTGGCTTGAAAGCAGCTCAACTCTTACGATATTAAAATATAAAGATTTTTCAGATTTATCTTATCAGGTATGGAGGTTACTCCTTTCTCTGGCTTTTAATTGCAATCGCAAACCCATGGACATCAATGGCCAAGTAATGTTTTAAACTAGAATGTTTTCTCAAAAATCCAAGAAATGTTACTATTTATGAGAAAACTCTTTTGCTCAGATGCACAGTTTCTGTGGCCTATCATCTAGTTGAAAATTATAGAGGAAACTTGATATTACACTTTCATTTTCTGTTTGGGTTTTTTTTTTCCTTCTTTTATCTTAAAAAAATTATCTCATCAAACCCAACTTGCCCTAGGACTAGACTGAAATAAAAGGTGTTGTAAGGAAGCTCACACAGATGTGTCAGCATCTACAGCTTTTAACAGCAGTAAAGTTCACAGGCATGAGGAACCTGTTGCAAATTACCCTCATTAAGAAGGTCAGCCCAGAATACAAGGCAAACATTTTGTTTTTTGTAATGGAAAAGAGTGAGGAGGAGGCTCTTTCCAACTATGTGTTTAGGATGGCTGCAGTCTCTTTGTGATTCTGAGCCTGGGCCCTGGGAATGAGCTGCAGCAAAGCTCTTGGAGCTGCTTTTTTACTGAAGTCAGCTGTTGCCCAGTACATTTGCTCCATTGTCCTAAGGCTCCTTGAGGCTGTATCTATCCTGGTGCATCAGTGGCACCAGGGAGTGTCCCTGTGCTTGGGAATTCGCCCGATTAATCTGCTAAATTGCAAGAATGGTCTCTGGTACATTTTTGGCCCATAATTACTGTCCGAAACAATTCCTGAGCCCAGCTGGACCCTGGAATTGAGCAGAAGCCTTTTCCTATGAGCAGCTTGAATGCAGCCATGCAGGTTTAGAGGTCGGGTGACTTTGACGGCAGCGACGCGGCCTGTCCAGCGCCGCTGGGCCTTAAGGCCAAGAGCTACACCAAACGTGCTTAATGTACTCTTGCAGGTGAAGCTTTAAAGGAAATTGTTCTTTCTGATACTTGCAAAGTTTTCTGCTTAAGATTTCCACAGGGAATCCATCAAGAGCATCCTCCCTGCAACTTCCTTGAGTCCTTGCCAGACAATTTACAGAGCCTCAGGTTCCCAGGCCTATGCCATGTACAGAAACCAGAAAAATCAGTCAGCCAGAGACTTTGCTGCAAAGCTCTGCTGGAAGAGTATGTTCATCTTCTCTGATAGATCCCCTAATCATAAACACAAGTAGTCTGAGTAGTTGGCTGTGTTTCAAGCAAGGCTTTTTATTTGCAGCCAGGACTGGGAGAGAATTTGTAACTGAATTAGCAAGTTGATGAGACAATGTGTTTGGGAAACATTTTACAGCTTTTAATTCCCAACCACCTTAATGGATTAACAGACAGTTTTGCTCTAGCCAGTGACCCTTTCTATAGGACACAAAATGTTCCTCTGCCCTCTTGCTCTTACCATCATACCCCAATGCCCCTTAGCTCTATCCATATTACTGAGAGTGGACACATGAAAATTTTATCCCATGTTCCTTTAAAACCTGTATGCAGCAGAGAGTGTTTTGGTACCTGGACACTCAGGTGCTGCACAGAGCAGCGTAGCCATTTCTTAAACTCCGTGGTTGATTTTTCCATCATTTTCCAGAGGAAACATCATATAAAATGCTGTGGGGTACAGTTTTGCTAAGATTGTACAGATTGTCATGGTGGGGATGGTTGCTCATTTTTCTATTTTTAGCACGTTATTAAAAACTACCAGGACATCTTGGTTATTTGTCCCTGATGTATCCAAATGCATGCAGTAGTCCATGTGGACTCTGTTTGCCTTGATATCTAGATCACAGAAGAAATACTGGCTGGGGATGAAATGCTATTAAGCACATGTAACAGGTGTTTCTAAATTCGCCCTCAGTCAGCTCCAATTAAATATTCATTCTCCTGACACAGAATGCTTTTCTTTCACTGCTTAACACAAAAGGTCACAACTCAATTCTGTCAGAGATCTCAGAAGCCATGAGCTTCTGAGATTAAAATCACATTCTGCATGATTTTTCTCAGATAGCTTTACTACCTTCACAATACTTGTACCAAGCATATATTTTATTCACAAAGTTATAACGATTATATATTCTGGAAAAGAAAATGTCTCTCACCATCAGAATCAATCTTGTCTCATTGTGTAATATTGGAAGGATCCAGAATACATCTGTACTTGGTAATGGTGGAGCCTTGATTGAAATGCTGTTACAGATGCAGTTGATTTAGCTGTGAAGTATCATTAGTCTTTGTCAAAACAGATTTCACTGGCAACAAAATCATTAATTGTTTTTGCACCATAGTTATATTGTTAATCATTTAAATCCGTAATTATATGGTGTACATTAAATGGGCAAAGCAGAAATGCTGATAATTATCATGCACAGCTATTTTCATTATTTAGCTTTTGCAATGAAGAGTTTATGTAGGCTTTACATGGCACACAATAGTCTTACAAAAATAATAGTATGATCAGTCTGGGGGGCTGTAGTTTCTCCAAAGTTTTGGCATTTACTTATGACCTAGCTACACATTTTCCCTTTAGATTTGTTTGCATGAAATGGATTTACCTACATTATGAATTATCTGATACTAAATCACTATTGTAAAAAATGGGTTAAGTTCCTATTTCTCCTCTTTAACTCCTTCAAGTACTGTAGGCAGCCAGTTCTGATGTTGTTCAAATTCTGCATACCCTATTTGAGCTTTTAAATTTGGTAAGATAAATCCTCTCCAGCATTTCACATATAATATGCAATGTGTTAAGTAGGTATTTAGAATCTCCTTAATCCACACTAAAATGGCAATGTCACTTTTCCAATTCACACTGTGAAAACTAACAACCCCCAGGGATCTGTGTTTTAACCCCAGAAGAAATCTGCAGACACACAAAAAAACCTGTTACCCAACACCTTTGAAGACCAGTGACCAGGTCTGTCACTTGCGCTGCATTAATGAAGATACCACTGTGTGACAAACACAGAGAAGATTGGCAGGAAGAGATCATAGTTGCCATGAGTCTTTGGCTTAATTAAAGGACTCCACATTAGGCATTCTAAGAAATCAAAATTTAGAAATACAAAATATATTGTGTCTGAAGAAGGAGACCATTCTTCTGGAGAAAAGCTACATACTTATGAGTGAGATAAAAAACCAAAAATATGCAGAAGAGCCAGTAGCTAAAACCGTCCTTCACTCTTTAGACTACAGAAACTAAGCTTACTTTATAATTTTCAGGCTACTTAAAAATATATTTTAGACGCATTACCCTTCCTCATAAAATAGCTGTTTTCATAAAACATCTATTTCAGCCTGACTTAAGCAATCATAAGGGGTTAAGAAGTCAAATTTTTTAAAAATGCCTTGTATAAGAAAATGTAAATTAAAATTCAGGGAATTAGCAGTGTTATCATAATGTTTACCTGAGACATTAGCACCAGAGGTAATTTCTGATATCTTTGCAAAATTATGATTTCAGATGCATTGCTTAAAGTGTCATTTCTTTATATAAAATTATGGTGTTTCCATCATAACTATTTCAGAATGACACATAAAATCTGATTATTAATATACAGCCATTGTAATACAAATGTGCATTTTTGGGCCATTGCACTGGAATGAGTGAGTTATTTTGAAATATTTACAATTGCAAATCTGACAAAATAGGTTTAATTTTTAGCTACACAATATTGGTTTAAAATTAAATTCCATAAACTTATATGGCTCCATATGAATTAGCACATAAAATAAAAATCAAAAATAATTTAAAATGCATTTAGCTGTTTCAAAGTTGTAAGAGGACAAAAAAGCTCCATTCAATATTTTCTTTGGCACAGCAGCTATTTACATAACACTTGGACGAAACTATTTGAGCACATCCTTATTTTTCAGCATGTTTTAAACTCACTGAAACAACAAAATGTTCACAAAATACTGTTACTTTCCTGAGCCCATAAGCTGTATAGAAGTCCACACTGGTCACAGAGCATGGGCTCTGCTGTGTGACTGTACCTAGATACAGCGCCATGATGATGAACAGGAGAAAGGTTTCAGCAGCTCTTGCATCTGTTCTGCACTCAGAGGTGCATCCTTTGACCCAGGTCCCCATACAATTCCCATCTGAAGTGCTGCTGTAATGACAGCTTTAGTGTAAAAGGCAAGGCTAGGCAAGGAACAAACCTTAGTGTAATGCAGCGTCCCTAATGAGAAAAACGATCCATTAGCTTAGCTCCAATATTTTATAGTGCATACAGACATCATTGTTAGCAGCCATAATCACCTCCATCAATAATGATTCATTCAAGATTGGCATCTTCATCCAAAAAACATTAGAAACACATTTATAAATATTCCTGACACTAGTGGGAATGGATTCAGCACACCTTTTATCCTTTTATCACATGATTTTGCATACCTATTTCCCATATACTTGCCATTTTTTGCTGTTTAAAATCTAATTCAATCTTATTGAACTATATTTCCCTTGAGACAACTCTGTGCAGTTTGGTGGAATAACAGCAACAGTTAACCATTTTTGCAGCCTAATGCCATTTGGAGCTTTCTTGAGTCTGTGAACTGCTTTACCTCAAAACATTATGTCTTATGAAAATATGACAATTAATTACTGTGTCTGGGATCTTAAAAAAATCTCTATATGTTCAGTGACATTTTCCATTTTTTTTTGAATTCCTTTATTTAAATCTAAATTAATGCCTAAAATGATCTTCTGACACTGCTGCTCACCTCTATAAGATTTGAGAGTCTTCTCCTTAGGGAAAAATTAAGTATTTGCATAATCCTGTAAAATAAAAACCTGAAATGTATATGTTTTACTGAAACATATTGAGTAAATGCAGAGTGTGATAGAAAGAAAGAGAAAAATTCTACAAAGAGCATTTAAGCCACAGTGTCCTGATATTAATAACATACCTTTGGAATTAGCTGCTTAACTGAGTGTATAAGCACACACCAATTAATCTATACATCTATATTTCTTTTTTCTTTATAGAAAGCAGAGATTGCTGTTGCGCCTCTGACCATCACTTTGGTACGAGAAGAGGTCATTGATTTTTCTAAGCCTTTTATGAGTTTGGGGATATCCATTATGATCAAAAAGCCCCAGAAATCTAAACCAGGAGTGTTTTCCTTCTTGGACCCTTTGGCGTATGAGATCTGGATGTGCATAGTCTTTGCCTACATTGGTGTCAGTGTGGTCCTGTTCCTAGTTAGCAGGTTTAGTCCATATGAGTGGCACACAGAAGAACCAGAGGATGGGAAAGAAGGACCCAGTGACCAGCCTCCCAATGAGTTTGGCATATTCAACAGCCTCTGGTTTTCCCTGGGTGCCTTTATGCAACAAGGATGTGATATTTCCCCAAGGTTTGTGTCAAATCTTTTTACATTTGCATTTTATCTTCAACACTGAAGCATAAAAATCTTCCTTCATTAATTTTCCTGGCAGTGTTTTGAAATTCATTCTTCAGGAAGCCTTTTCTTTTTTTCTTCTTCTTTTTTTTTTTTTTTTTTCTCCTTTCTTAGCAGGCATTGTAAGATCAACAGATAATCTGCTTTGAATTTCAGTCATTACTATTATTTTGCCAATATCAGTGTGCATGAACCACAACCAGCTCTCAGAAACAGCAGGTTCACACAGGGGAAATTCTACAGGGTTGACTTCAGAAGAACTGTGTTATTGCTAGGTTAGTTCCATTGTGTTACAACCACAAAATGCACACAGTTTTGCTGAATATCTGCCTTGCATTAAGGAATGTCCCGCTTCTCTTTCAAGTTCTACAGTGCTGCTTCACAAATATTGCTGTCTGTGAGAGAATATTTGACTGTCTGTTTCTGAGAAGCCAGGCTGTGTTGCTCAGGTGTGCCTTACATAGCACGTGCCTCAGATCCACTACGTTTGGTCCTATAATACATGATTAGTCCTATAACACATAATTATCTAGTACATGATCAGTGCAATAAGTGCGTTCCTCAATTTCTCAACCTTTTAAGAAGTTCTGGAACTTCAGTGGGCAGTAACTAAAACTTCTTAATTAAATATTATGACCCAATCTTTCAAATTTAAAGGCTTCATTTTAGCCATTTGCAGTGAAATTTTGAGTGTTCAGCATTGGCCTAATCCTTCTATTACTGAAGTTAGCAATAAAACTGATACTGATTAAGAGTGGATGTGCATTACTCCTCAACAACCTTCTCATCAAATTGCAGGTATTGAAAAGGAAAATATATTTTTACTTAACAGAACTGTCTCTTTTATCACAAAATTCTTGCTTCTTAAAGAAGAAAATGTGAATGTTCAGTGAATGATTGCAGTAGGTTGTGGAATTTTTGAGACATTTGGGTGACAGGAACATTTTAATCCTAGAGCCAACATAATCCATATGCAAAGCCTTTTGCATTTTTTTAAGATGAAACTGAGAAAGCTACTGATTTTCAGCTACCATGCTTTACTTTTGTCTCCAAAAAGAGATTACCTACCCAGTCTTTTTTGACAGTTTTTTCCTAATTTTAGACATGTCCTGAAATAATAGGAGGACTGAGATTACTGTTCAAGAGGATTTAAGCTTCTGTGTTTGTGTGATACACATTAGTGCAGTGGACTACACTGCGGACATTAAGTTTCAAGAGTGGAAGCATTTATTAATATTTAAAATGCAAATGATCTTTCTCCCATTGATTGTTGCTTAAAGACAAATGTTCAGCAATAATGGTGCCTTCGCTCTCTCTCTCTCTCTCACTCTTTCTGGCTCAAGAGACAGGAAAATGTGCATTATCTTATTCGTGTTTAGATCCCTCTCAGGTCGCATTGTCGGAGGTGTCTGGTGGTTCTTCACGCTCATCATTATTTCATCCTACACTGCTAACCTCGCTGCTTTCTTGACTGTTGAGCGAATGGTCTCACCCATAGAGAGTGCAGAAGACCTTGCCAAACAAACCGAAATTGCTTACGGGACACTGGACTCAGGGTCAACCAAAGAGTTCTTCAGAGTAAGTTGGCGCGTCCATTAGAGCAGCTATCCCTACCAACCACTCCTATAAGATGCTTTAAAATGTGAAGTGATGTGCCTTTGCAATTATATGCAACATATTATATGTTTTGTAATTCCTGCAATACTTTAGCTACATTTTTTCCCCTGCAAGACCATTTGTTGGGGTTTTCAGGTTTTTGAATCTGTGGAAAGTTTATTGATCCTGTCAAAAAAAAAAGAGATGCAAAAGAGGTGCCCTGGGGGATACTGAAGCCAGTGATAATTAAAGCAGCATTTCAGTATTGATTCATGTAAAGCTACAGTACTGATGTGCAGCATTGAAAGCCTATGATGGTAACATGGAGTCTCGCAGGTTTTGTTTCAGCTTATGGATTTAACTGTGTGCATTTTGCTTTAGGGTCTTGGGTGGAGGGAAGGAAATGCATTTTTTATTTTGCTGACTTTCAGATGGATAATAAAGAGAAACTTTAACTCGAGGGGATGTGGTTGGAGCTTTAGGAAATAGCCTAAGTGGCACATTCATATGCCTGTGCTGTCTCTATTGATTACTTCATTCTCATTTGCTTTCCTGCATTAGTGTGGTTGGTATGTAATCCTCATCATTTGCCAGCTGGAAAGCAAGGAGCTTGGACACCCCAAACAATGCATAATAAACAGTCCTTCCTGTTTTATTTCATGTCTCCAGCAGATGAAAGTTAAACTCAGCTGACCAAAGTGAGTTTAGTGTTTGAACAGAGCTCTGAATAAATGCTGTGAGCCAGTAACACTTGCTTGAAAATTACACAGCTAATTAGGTCATTATTTATATGAAATGTGGAGATTAAGGGATTTTTAGAAGTCAAGAAGATGGACTGAAAATTTCTTCTAATTGCCTAATTGAAAGGAGCTCTGTTTGCTATTTACATGTACCTCCACGATTTTCAGTTTGGCAAAACTGATTTGTTTCAACCATAAACAGAATTTTAGTTCTTTTTGTGGAAAGTTAGATATTTTATTCTTGGTACTCTGGTTTCACTAAACCATAAAAAAAATTTCAATGAGATTTTGGAAACTATAGACAATATCCATTCAAAGACAATGTCTCAAGTGAAATAACGTTTTTATTGCAACAAAAAATCCCCAAAGAAAATCTTGCAAATCTTTTCTATTAACTGTGGAAAGATGATTTACAAGATAAAAATTTCACTTCACAAACAAATAGTGATTGGATGGTCACATCATGAAACTCATCAAGGAGTTCAGTTTAACCTAGTTTTCTAGATTTGTTCTGTAGACACTGGAGAAAGAAAAGCAGTCCTGTGCATCCTGTGTGAGATATGTGTGTTATGATGAAATAAAGCATACATTGAAGTATCTGCCTCTTTACCTGAACTCTAGAAGAAGGATGCAGCTGAAATAGCTAGGGTGCTTGGCACCTCATTTTTAATGGGTACTGTTCACTGAAAGGTTTCTAACTTCACCTGTCTTACTAGTTTTTTAATGAATATAGTCCCTCTTACCAATTATTTACATTCACCTACGTTTCACCCATAAACACATTTTTAGTTAGTTTTGTGGAAAGCTAGGTATTTTATTCTTGGTACACCAGTTCTATCATAAGTTGAGGTGGTTACCTCAATATATGGGGACAAATCTTTCTATTAGAATGAAGCTGTTATGATACTTAAAAACAAGATGCTGATGGACTAGCAGATTTATGTAGACTTCTATTTAATGATGCATTTTCAAGAGTATCTAGTGGTTTCAAATTTGTTAGGTGATGGCATACAAAAATTATTTCCCAAAGAAATAGTAAAGAATGAAAGACTGGATTTGTTTTCTTAAGATTTTCACAATACTTATACAAGCCATTGTATTGAAGTAAGGAGATCAGATAGTTTGATGTAAAAACAATATTGGTCACAAAAATTTCATGGTTCTTTTAAATGATCTTGTAAACACAGAAACTTTTTCAATATTTTGTGCAAGTTCTCATTTATAGAGAAGGCACTATAATGAGGTAAAAAAGCCTATGGCGACAGCCCTTCTTTCACTTCAATGTTAAAGGGTTAAGAGATAAAAGAAGGAAAATCAATGTTGCTCTTTTTATTTTTTCTTTCAAAATACAGAGGGAAACATTAAAATTGACTACAAATACTAAATACTATTGCATATGCAAAATTTGAAGCTTAATGGAGATTTAAACTGTCGATCACTTTCTTTAAAATGGTGCAATTGAGGCTTTGCTTTCAAATGATTTCTAATCTCTGCCACAGTATAGTGATTCTTAATGATATATGCTATTCTTATGTGCTATTTCTAAAAATATTTTTCACAAAACAGGGATAAGGATAAAATTTCTGCAGACAATATTTACACAAAAGCTGTTTTCATATTATATAAATTAAGACCTAGCCTGAAACAATAGTAGAAGAAGACTTGTGTGCCAAGTCTAACATTTGGGGTTTTGGAAGCAATTCACTTTTTGGTATTGGAGTCCTGTGTAACTTTTCTGTCAGTGGTGATTATCTGGCTGAAGATGAGCCTTCAGGACATTTTCTCATCATTCTGTCATTTCTGAGCAAAATGTCAGAAACTCTGAACACCTCTTCAAGCTTGTTTTAAATCTGGATTGAAAGCAGAAAAGGGAATATCATTTTAAAGCCAACATAAAGAAAAAGAGGAACTTTGATACTGTTAGCTGTTATATACTCCTATTTTCTGGTTTAGATGCAGTGAGAGTTGTGTTTTCCAGGCAGATTGCTCTAGAGGGAAAGTAGTTAGTGTTAGCAGTTCTACTCAGAAAAACCCAAAATGTCAGCTTGGCTGACTGCAGGGAAAGCTGCAGTGTTTCTGTATATGATAATAAAAAGAATATTTGTTAGTTCAATCTTCCATTTTCACTCTGAGTTGACATGTAGAAATTGAATGTAAACAAATGAAAGTTTGGGAGAAGAAAATGCTGTTAGAGAACAGATACCTTGTAAGACTTTCTGTATTTTTTCTGTTGTCATAGGCAAAGGAGACTAGATTCTAAAAAAAAAAAAAAAATAATGCAACATTTTTCAATTGATTTAGGGCAGTGTTTCGTGTTACTAATCAAGCTGTTTTATGTGCTGCATAAAGTTTTAAATCAAAGTGACCTATTATATGGTTACTTTGTAAAGAATTAGATGTAATGAATGTTAAGATGAGAGAAATGTTTGGAAGCGAAGGCAGACAAAAGCAAGAAAATACTCTTGAAATTATGACTGGTTTATTACTACTCTCTTCCATTTTTTTCTTTCTGTAATTTTCAATCCATGAAATTACATCAGTGTAAGGCAAAAAGAATGCATTGGTGGCTAAGTTTATGCTCTGCTCCCAGCCACTATTATGTAAATGTAAAATAGCTGTGACTACAGTGGAAAGAAAGGGTGACAAGTTAGGATGTGATTATGGACATACACAGCTGTTGTTGATTCAAATGTTATTATATTTGACAGAAAGATAAAATTATGCATACAGACAAACTAAAAAAAGAAAGCATAATTTTTGATGTTCTGCTATATGGCATTTTTATTGAACATTTTTAGTTAAATGCCACTTATTTTCAGGATAGATTTAGGTTCCTAACAAATTATTTTCTAAGTAATAGTACAGTCATTCAGTAATTGGTGAAAAGAAGTGCTTCAGGGAAATTACTCTCATGTATAAAAAGGCTCAGTTCCAGGCTTCTTAAAGCCATTTTTAATTTATGTAATACTAAGATTATAGGATTTGGCATTTGTTTAAATTATCTAAGGCCCTTTGTTTGGGGGCTTTATAATAATGAATATTTTCCTGGAGTTCTCAGCACAGTGTGGGAACAGGCACATAGACCAAATCTTGCTTAGCTAGAAACTCCTCTTGACTCAAACAAAAACTGACTTGAGCATTAGGTTAAAAAGTCCTATTTGGAGCATACATAGGGGAAGACAAGTGCCATCTGTTATTTTAAAAACAGTGTGCAGTGTTCAGCTGACACACTGCTGGTTTGCATGTATATATTCCTATTGCTGGAGGAAGCAAAGGAGTTGTTGAGTGAATCTAATGAGCATGGGAAACTTAGCCTGACAGCATTGCCTTCCTTTCTTTTAGTGAAAATTTTTATTTGCTTTAATTTTTTTATGAAGAGGTTTTATTTTTTGCTTAAGTATTTACCTGTAGTTACACCACGCATTCCCAGACAGAAAATTTCCAACTAATGCACTCTAAGCCATGAATTCTTGTGCATTCTTTGAGAAAGTAGATTTTTTACTCAGTTATTGGCAGGGTCAGGGTCTTTAAAATAAATCCAATGATACTGCAGTTCTTAAATCATACCTAATTCTTTAAGAAAGGTACTTATGGCATTTTATTTCCTTTAATATTTGGTCCAACTTGCTATTTCCGTCTTTTATGGTGAACTGTATGTCTGTAGCATTTCTGAATGTAAATCAGGTCAATTCTGGACCCTGAATTATGAAAGCAGAAATATTACTTAAGCTATTGTGGTTGTGATGGTGTAAGAAGTGGGTGTTCGAGGAGTGCTTTAAGATTCAGCTGAGTATTTGTGGGGAGATTATTTCACTGTGTCCCCTAAGAGTACAGGCTTATTGTGGGCATCTATTTCATATATCATTCCCTAACACACGCTTTACCGTACACTGACTGTGTGAACTTTCTTTTATCTAACAGTAAATTCAGCTTTGCAGGTTTCTTTTTTGACTGCTAGGGGGTAGCCAAACTTAAAAATAGTACCTGCTATTATAATATTGATACTTTTATTTCTTGTCTCTTGTCTCTTTTAAAATAATGGAATTCAATAAAACCCTTCTCCAAGATTTTCCCAACCTCAAACGTCTGAAAAATTAAGTATGATTGATTTTATTTGAGCAGTGCCATTCTGAAACGTTGCAACATGCTTTTGTTCTAACTTGTTTTTGATTTTCTCCAGAGATCAAAAATAGCAGTGTATGAAAAGATGTGGACCTACATGAAATCAGCTGAGCCATCAGTGTTCACTAGGACTACTGCAGAGGGAGTAGCTCGTGTCCGCAAATCCAAGGGCAAGTTTGCCTTCCTGCTGGAGTCCACCATGAATGAATACATTGAGCAACGAAAGCCATGTGACACCATGAAAGTGGGAGGAAATCTGGATTCGAAAGGCTACGGCGTAGCCACACCGAAGGGTTCTCCATTAAGGTGGGTGGAATAGTATAACAATATAAAATGTGTTGTTATAGTATTCCACCTTCCCTGATGTCCCTGATATAGCTCTTTTTGTTTTGTGTGTGAACATGGTATGTTATTTTTATTTTCTTCCATTTAATTTTTTTTGATCAACAAAGGTAACCATTTCTAATTGCAATATGGATTTAGCAGCTATAGTTGGCATATGTTTCAAGGCCATATAAAAACCAAACTGGTTGAACACTAGCTACTTGAAGTCAGCCTTGATAGAATTAACATCGGTTATTCTATTTCATCAGCTTTTTTCACGGAATTCAACCCTTTTTAGCAGTATTATGTTTACATTATCTTCATCAGTATCTGCATCAATAATATGCCTACATTTTATGTTTTGTTTATTGATCTCAGCTACTAATTTCTGAATAAGAAGCTGCTTGTAACACCTTTTTTCAACTGTCATCATTTGGAGGCAATTAGTCCTTCATTAAAGCAACTTCATTAAAGTACATTTTATTAAAGCATCTTCTTATTTAGAAAAAAATGTTTTGTTTCTAGCATTATGCATTTCAGTACTGCCTTCAAACTCACCAGTATTTTTTTTTATCATGGTATCAGATGCATTCAGTAAAGTAGGAGCGTTTTTGATTCACAGGCAGAACATCATTTGCATTTCATTTAAATTGTCAGGGGACACAAGACAAGATACCAGCTTTGTGCTAAAATTGGCGGTTATTTACCATTCTGTTTCTTTAATGCTTAAGGCAAACAAAGCTTGCATTTTCCAGTGTAGATTTGCCAATTTTCTTCAAAACAAAAGAGCAACTAGCAGTTGAAGGGAGTATGTATGACCTGTGGAGCCTGACAATGATAAGGTGCACATGGGAGGGGGAAAGAGAATGCTCAACAGAGTGCTCAGCACCCCATTTCTCACATTTGTGCTCATGATAAGGGGTTAGGATGTGAAACAAAGGGGAGGAAGTAGATGTAAGGGAAGAGTTTCAAGTTCAGATGGAGCCATGTGTCTGTGGATGAAATAACTAAGGAGCTATTTGTCTACATCTGTGACTGCAGATGAGATATCATTACCACTATGCAGATAACCAGACTCACTTATAACTCATCAGTTTAACCTGCACACAATGCCACAAACATCAGTAGCTGTAACTGTATTACAGGGTAGTGAAAGGAGTATCATCAAAATCATTTCCATCCACAGCAAAAGAAGATTTGTATATGCAGGGGAAAATCAGGCCGGTTATATCAGTGAGTGAATATGAATTTGTGGTCCTTAATATTCAGTACCTCTCACATTTAAAAATCGCCACCTTCACCGCTGAATAAAGTTGTAAAAGAACATTAAGGAGGTGAGAGAGGGAAAATTACAATAAAAATGTTAATTCTATAGAAGAACATGTCCAGCACTCATAGAGTAGTTAAAGTTAGAAGGCAGTGCTAATATGATTTATTATCTGGATATATTTTCAAAACACTTGTTGTTTATTTTATATTTGCGGCAGATTGCCATCTCCTTCTCAGTGTTTCAGACAACCTAAGAGTGATAGGCAGCCCTGCATCTAGGGTAGTAAGGTAGTAAGCATGCTGACAGTCATGCTTTACTGAGTCAAAGCTAGGGCACACATTTTAGGTGTACTTTGGCTGCTGTCATATATGTCCTAGCAGTGGGGTCTTTGCTTTAAGTCTGCTTTATGGTGTTCTTTAGTCCCTTTTCGTTTTTTCTGCAGAGTATTCAATACCAACAAGAGACAGCCTATTATAATGAGCATCACTAGGCTGTGGAAGTTGATTTGTGTCAAATTTGGGCTTATTTCAGGTTTGTTCAGTTGGCTAGACAAAAATACCTAGGAATAGTGGGGATGAGACATAAAGCAGAAGTAAGAGGGCCTAGTAAGGCTAATAAGAGCAGAGAGGAAGAGCACAACCACGATTGTAAGGATCCAGTGTGAAATCCTGGTTCCATTCCCAGCTAAAGACCAAGCTCCCAAACATTTCAGTGAGGCCATATTTTCATCTAACTGGGGGTCAGCAACTACCATTAGGGAGGTGTGATCCAAACCATGTAGTTTTTCCACATCCTACCTTCAAACATGTTTCAAAAAGCAGAATAGGGGAAATCCTACCGGACTTGAAAATTGGACCAAATCTTCTTTCAAGCTGTCTCGACTGGCTGTCCATGTCCATGCCTTTCCTGAGCCTTTCTTTCACATGTGCTAAGCTGCTTGTTCTCCTGCTGCACCCCATTCCCTCTCCAGCCCCAGTGACAAACCATCAGTGCTGCTTACCTACTAAAAACATTAAGCAACACACTTAATGTTCTGGATAAAAATAAGGAACAAGCAATACCTCACATTCATACCACCTCTTTCATGTGTATCTATAGAGAGTAGCACATACAGAAGAGGAGAAAAGCTTCCTCCCCCTGTGTTTTTGAACAGAAAAGAGTCAGCTGTAAATTTTAACTGCATGTTTCAGTATTTTCTGAATTTTTTAAGATTTAGAATACTCTGCTTTTGCTATTTTGACTGCATCCCACATGGTAGTGTTTCTGTCACTGATCACAAGACTTATGTAACTGCTATCTGCACAGATAATTGCAAATATTGAACATACAGTTTGAAATCCATGAAGGGCAGGCCAGCAAGATCATTACATAAATTAGTCAAAAGACATAATTTGCTATGGGATTTATAAATTATCTTTTAATTAATAATCGTAATTTCCTATTTGAGTTATATGTAGACCACAAATTACTTGATGTAGTTCACAAATAATTGCAAGTGGCATGTAAAGTTAAACCTTCAAATGCTATCTTTGGTCTGCCCAGGACTAGGGAAAAATAACAATTTTTCCAAATGAATTATTCAAATCAAATTATTCACTAAACTGTTTGAACACCTATTTCATTAGAAGTATTTTAGTCTTAATCCCCCTTCTGCTTACAATGATATAAATCAGGAGTTTTTTCCCTGAAAACATAGTAGCATCTGAATAAAATTGATATGAGTGTATGGAGAACCAGACCATACATTTTCACACACCTAACTGTCAGAAAGTGGTTCTTCCTGTAGCACAGGATGAGGGATGGTTCCCTGCCATCACATCACCAGGCTCATGTTCATTACAGAGCGCGTGCTCATCACTTGGTTCATGCAGATGAAATCCACCTGTCAGAGAGACCAAGGACTGGTCTCTCTGTTGCTCATGACTGTACACATGAGCAGGGTAGTGGATTTTAATTCAAAACTCTTCCTTGTTGGGTTTCATGCTACACTCCTGCAGTGTTCAACCAGTACCTATTGCCTAATTGGAATGATTTATTCTGAGTGCTGGTGCAGTATTACAATTAATGCATGTCACTGAATGGAGGAGAATGGGAGATGCCTGATGTGTGTTGCTTTTATGCCCAACGGGCAGTACCACATCACATATCATGTGTGTCTCCTTCTTTCCTTCCTTTTCAGTGATATTCATTTCTATTTGAGGTTGTAAAAGACTGATGTGTTTGAGAAGGAATGTGGGATTGAGGGCAAAGGCTCTCATTACAACAAAGATTGAGTTTCTCTCATGGCACTGCCCAACTGTTCTTACTGTTTCCTCCTCCTCCAACGGTAGGTATCCTTCCAAAGCCACTGTGCAGTAGCCAGTGTGAATTAATGAGGTTTTTTTCTTCAAAGGTGGTGCTTTCAAAGGTGGCTAAGAGAGTGCTGCTTGTCTGCTTAGCAAGACCTGCCTTTGTAAAAGTGTTGTCATTAGAAGATGTTCTCGTGGCCAGACTTCTGGCCGTTGTGGATCACCCCTGGGTCATCTGCCTTGCCACTTGCAGTAACTGTGTTTCCAGAGGGCAACACCTGGAGATCTTGTACTACTCAAGTCCTGTGTCTTGCATGCCTCTGCTTTTCTGTTTTAGATATGTAGGCATCATAAACAAGTTCGTACAGTGAAGAACATGGAAGAGTTTTCCACTCTAAGAGATAATGAAAAAGGACTTAAGGGCAATATTTTCTCAAAGGTACACTAAAAGCTTTTTCAGCTTTTTGTACCTTGAAGCTGTTTTATGTAAAGGAGAATGACAGGTTGGACTAAAAAATGGAGTTGTCATTTTTTCTCTTACTGTTGTAACTAAGAACATTTGTCCCGTCCTGTAGCCAAAAGTATGGAACATGGATGAGTGAAACCTGCAAGGTCATAGGTGTCTGGTGAGACACTTTGAGCTCAGGCAGTTGAGAATGGCAGGATTAGATTTAGACAAATAATAGAAAAACTTTGACTAGATGCATCAATGTATTTTAGAGATTGGTGATACTTGTTCACCAACCTCATGAAATCCAGAGCTCTAATAAGTTCCTACTGTTGGAATTACAGTTAATGTTTATTTATATATATATATATATATATATATATGAACTTGTGATTCTCTATTGCATCATTCAAGTCTCTATTCTTTTTATGTAGTAAAGGATTAACTCAGTTTGACTTTAGGAAGAATTCTTTATGTTCTGGAGAGGAAGGCAAAAAGGTCCACCTGGCAATATCTGCTGGTTTTTTGCAGTGTGACGTGGTGACATGAACTGACTCTTTACATTTTATCTGTTCTTTACTGTGTTTAACATAAGATGTGCAGTATGGAGGGTGCATCAGTGATGCTAGTGTTGCAGATGTAACTTTCCCATCTTTCTAGCTACTTATGTGAAAAGGGCAACATACGTAGAGCTAGAGATTTTAGTTTCCATTCCATGCAAGGGAGGAGTTCCCTGCAGATTGCTTGGGGTGCAAAAAGGCATCCAAATGATGCCCTGTCAACAGTGTATGTATTGTCCTGTTTTATATAATGTAATGTGCACTACCTGTTAGGGATTTACTGTAGAAGTGAAAGATCTGTGGTAGAAGGAACTTTTCTTGAAGAAAAATGAAACTGTAGGAGTAAGATCTCTTATGAAGGGAGCCTTTGTGTGCATGGGCTCTATAATCTACCATCCTGATCTCAGTGACTTCATCATCTCCGTGTTTTCCTGAGGTGAATCTCTAAAACTGCCATTATTTCATTGCTTTGTTTCAATGTGGTACTACAGCTGGCAATGAAACCTTTGCTTTTCACAGATATATCTAGTATGGTTCCTTAGAAATCCAGTGTTGAAACAAAACTTATTTTAGTAATGCATGCTCATTCATACAACATTTTGGAAGACCTTACATTCCCCCTTTTTGTTTTTTAGGGGTTTTCTTGGTAAGTGATACTTCCTTTTCTTTTTTTCATTGACCTGAAAATAACAATATGATAGCATAGTTTCTTCCAGTGGGACTATTAAACTTTTTTATCAAATGTTGTCCTCAATGTTTTTGGATATCAGAGTATAAGGAGGTTATTGTGGAAGGAATACCCAGCTCATCATTCACTGCCAAAGCTGTTTATTGTAAACTTAATATATTATTCCAATTTGTAGGTGAGTGAGCTGGTAATTCACATCAAGCTCAGTAGGAAAACCAGCAGAGTCATTATGCCGTAGTCAATTGTAAGGACAGGTAAAAACATTTCTCCCCAGACATCTTGCATGCTTTGGTGTCTTATGCTTTCTATAAGATTGGATTTGTGTGTACAAAAGGATAGGTATGATATTCACAGACTTGCTCTGAGTAAAAGAAAAACTAGGGAAAATGTTTGAGCTGGCCACCCAAATTTTTTACACTGTCAACATTTGTTTACTACCAATGTTCCACAGGACTTCTTCCACTGTTGTTTTTCAATGGTTTTGTACTGAAGAAATCCATGAATCTTTAGAAAAATAGACTTTTCCCATTAGTGAAGCTTCCTTGTACAAGTTGTGTTGTATCATAAAGGAAGCATTTCCCTGGACCACTCTTCTGTGTACCTTATATTTTTTCAATTTTCAAAGGTTTTTATAGATTTTTTTTTTTTAACCAATATTGTTGATGTAACTATTCTCTCTTGGTGTTTCTGTGCATCTGGGCTGCATTCTTCACTCAACGTCATGTTCCTATTTCTAGAAAGGTACAGAAATAGATAAAGGTAATGTATGGTTGAGTCATCCTGATAACATCTGCGGCCCATGTGCTTCTGAGCAAGTTCTGGCACTTCAGAGTCTTCTCTTGCTGGTTATCTGTCTTCTGGCTGGCAACACTGGCACATAAAGGCCTCCCCAGGTCATTCTGAAGACAAGCAGGTGTCACAGTGAGGAGAGACGCAGAGGAAGCAGGTTTGATTTTTTTCACATTTCTCTTCTCCTGCCAGAATGTCTGGTCTTGCCCTTAATTAATGTGTTATTCACAGAGTCATTTCAGCAAAGCGCCATAGACCCTAGAAACTGATGTTATTTCTATATGATGTAGAGTAGATATAGAGAGAACTGGTGAATAATTGAGGTTTGCCAATTAAAATGAGTGACGTGAAAATACTAAGTTTGACCTCCACACTTTTGAAGCAAGGGCCACTGGAGAAAGCAAAAACCCCTGCATAGTTATGGGGTGGTCTGTTGATACTTAAAAGAACAGGATTTTAGTCAGCTTACCAGGATTTTCCAAGGTCCTTTCTTTCTGTGATACCAAATTATATGAAAACTAGAATGTGATCTGTAGCATTTTATACGTATGTAAACATTATCCTGTTTGACTGATGGTGTAGATCATACTCTATGACTTTGCATAATATTTTCCCTTCACTGTAGTCATAACAAGGCTTGAATTACCACCTCATTACCATTCAGTGTCAAAGCTTATAGCTGAGATATTTCTCAAGCAGGTCAGATCCTTCAGAGCTTGTTAGGCTTTCTATCAACTGAAAATAACACTTACTAGGTAAAAAGGCAGAGAATGGGCCACTGCTCAGGAAGGGATGTAAAAGTCAGGGGTCAAAAGAAGATCAGTGAGGAGAACGTGACAATGAATGTTAGCAAGTTGTTCTTTCAGCTGAGCCTGGGAGGTATACTTAATTTGGGTTACCTGGATTATTTCTGTCTAAAAACAGAGTATCTATTTGGAAAGTAAATATAAAGCCTTTGGAACAGAGTCCCATCTTTCTCCGTTCTTCAGTGATGCCTGTTGGATTAATTTCATAATTTTCAATCAAGATAAGGGTCTTCCCTGTGCAAAAATAGTGCAGTGAAAAAAGGGGAAAATTTGATGATGACTAATAAGATCCATTGCAAGATGTACAAGCAAATGTATTGAGGCAAAATCTTCTACTTGAAAGAGTTTTGCCCATTCTTGCAATTTTTACTTATAGAGGAAGGAAATTGTAATAATTCTGATTTAAGTCATCAAATTGCAGTAAAGAGCATTGCTATTGAGATAATTTCTGACACTTGTGTCTTTGAAAGAAAACTCATTAGTGTCCATGATGCTGCACTTGCTGAATTTTCTCTGACCTGGGGGTGTGGAAAAATCACTATATCTTTCAGGTACTTCAAAGAGCCATCTCTGACCTGCCTTGCCTCACAGAGCCTGTTTCTTCATTGCCACTAGCAGGATGTTTTCAGTCTCAGACTTAAAGGATGATTCATAATTGAACAAAGTTCTCTGTGGTTTGGAGGAGAAAGCAAAAGTCACGGAAATTTGTTCTGCTGCAATTTCTGTTTTCCTACACTACAAAGGACAGTAGAAGTAACTGATGGAAGGCAAAGCTCTTCCAAGAATCTCAGCTACCATTTTGGTCACTGTCAGGTTCTGGTGCCTCTCTGCTATTATTCCTCCTGCTCCTTACTCCAAGGAAGGTTTTGGGATTATAGCGAGAAAAATTGTGAAATGAAGTGTTTCTGAGCAGGAGTGAAAGAACAGAGCATGGAAAGAAAGTAAAATTACTGCATAGAAAGTGCAGGGGTTTTTTTTAATCAGAACATTTCAGTGGCAATAGGTATTTTTAATTTAGCAGTATAATCAGGGTAAAAGTTAAGCTACCAGTCTGTATCTTCTGTAAATATTTTTTACAAGCTGTTTATACAAGAGAATTCTCATTTTGATATTTAGTGATTACTAAAAATTTCTTTACTGTCCTACAGAAGCATTGGGCCAGTCTGAGGTAGTCAGCCAGGATAAGTTCAATAACATGCTTGTTTTTTACAATCAGAAATAAATCAAAGCAGCAAAAAGATCAGAGTTGTTTCCTTACTTGTCTGTTTCAAAATTGTTTGAATGCAAAAAGGATAGGAGCTTCACAATAACAAATCTGTCCAAATGAAATTTGTCAGACTGTTGAATTCTCTGACAGGTAAAAAGGGGCATATATTTAAGTATAACCAATGAACTTACCTTAGACTATCAGCAAAGGCCTTAATGTCTCAAAAATACTGATACCATTGCTGTGCACAGGTCTTACTGATTTTCTGGACTTCTACAAACCTTTGATAGGCATTTATCCCCACCGTATGCCAGTGGGATACAAAAGGTTATGGTTGTTTCCAGTCTATAGATCCCCTGAAAAATAAATGCTGCCTCTTGGCTCTTCAAAAGTAATTTTCTCCTGCCCTTTTCCCTGCCATTTCCCCAATCCCTTGTAAAACATCTCAGCAGAGGGCAAGATGCAGCCCTTTATATTTTAACAATGCTGCTCGTTATTATTTCTCTCTTTTCTTTTTATTACAACTCTCTGGCTGTTTAGGTGTCAAGTCCCAGGAACTGCCCTTTGAAGTTGATGGTACAGTTCCCAACAGCTAAAAGGTCTATCCCACAAAGATAATAATTGTTCAGGTAAATTGTAGGTAGACTTAAAGCAAGGGAACAGGCTGCTGAAAGGAATCTCAGCAGCTTGTAACAATGCCTCTCTGTGGAAATGACATTTGGGGAACAAATAGCACCTGAAAAACAATTTGGGATTAATCTGTGTGGTAGCTGCAAAACTGCCCACTTCCAATTGGCAGTAAGTACTAGATGGACTCCAAGAGACATAAAATAGCCATTTAGTCTTTGTGCAGCCTTGATTCTTGTGAGAAATCCCCAAGCAAAAGTTTGTTTTCTTTCTTGTTATTTCTTTGAACTGAGAAGAGTATCTCAGACTGGCACAATGTGTGACAGAGTAGGCATTATGGACTGAACATCCAAGCATGAAAGGTGGAAAAGTGTTGACAGCACAAAACAAGATTCAGAAGTTTTAATGTATAATTTAAGCTACTGTGTGTCTTGACACAACCACTCTAAGGTGCAGCTCTTTTCCATAGTCAGAATGTTCCCAAGGAGCTCAGGCTCCAAATAAAAATGGCCATATATGTATCTCACTGAACAGTTCAAGTTTAAAATATTGTTTGATAAAATGGTGACTTCTGGTTGATCAATAATTTTCCTCTTAACTGGTCTGCTTTGTGTGTGGTAGGAGGTAGAGTGAAAACTAGTGCTCTTTTTCTCAACCATCTCTAGCTATCCTTAGCTCAAGTCTCTGTACTTTTATAACTCAGTGCCTTACTCCTGTTTTCTGCTTTCTTTCCTCTGCTTCCTATTCCAACCAAGTCACTGAGGGAGAGCTTAAATTAAGCCTGAAAAAGGATTTAGTTTCTATTTAGCTATATCTTTTGGCAAATCACATTATGCTAAACAATGCAGTTGTGACTCTCTTTTAACAGTTTTTAGCAAGATTGACAGTTTTCTGTAGTCAAAGTTTGACTAAAATTTTCCCTGCAGTTTTTTTAAAGCCAGAAGTTGACAGAATGAAAGTGATCCAAGCCTGACCTGATACAGAGATATATTTTATTGTTACACTTCAGGTCTTCTTTCTGCTCTAAAAGAACACATGAAAACAATAATCTGCCTCCAGCACACAGAGAAAATAGAGCTTTTTTAGTGAGTTTTTTTCTCCCCTCTTGGTCAGGAATAGCATCTCTGCGCAGGAAGATCCAGATCCCTTGCTAGCTTCCAGATCTTCCATTACTAGCAGCAGGGATGAATGAGGCCTGCAGGTGAGAGCAGCCCCAACATCTGGCAGCCCATCTGTTACCTCTAGAAAATGTACAGCTTTCTCTGAACATAATTACACATCAGGCTCTTTCCAATCTGTTGCTGATATGGTTCCATTTAGTGCAGCCCAGATTTGTAACTATGTCTTTAAGAGGCTTTTATATGTAGAATTAGATCTTTTAATATTATTGATACTGATATTAGATTATTTGGTATGGATACAGGCACCTGATTTTGCACATTTTATGCTATGTCGTTTTCGTGATTTAGGTCTATCTGGATCTTAAAACTATTAAGCCTACGGAAAAATTAATGGGATCTAGTTATTTCCTACAGAAAAGCTCAGCTTTTTCTAGAAAACCCAAATTGTCTATATTTCAGGTGCCTAAATGTAAACATTACTAGGCAATTCTTCACATTTTACATTTTCAACTAAAATTTTGAATTTTAAGGTCTCCACAAGAGCCTTTTACTGCTTGCAACACAAAACATGAAGATAGAGGTTTTAGAAGGATGCTCATTTCTTTATTGGTTTTAAATAAAAAGAAAATGCCCTCCATCCAAAGCTAGGGGACCAACCCACATTCAGATGCTCTGCATTTACTAAGATCCAGCTCCTCAGGTTTTAATCAGTATATGATACTATTTTGATTATATTCTATATCTGCTGATAATATTTTTTGGTTTAAAACCACATGAACACTTGACAATTACTTCTGACTTTTCAGTTTAATGCAAACTCAGTCTATGAAAGTGTAGTTGAAAGTGAACAGAAAGTCATCACAGTTTCTTGAGGATTTAGGAATTTTTTTCTTGTCACAGTTAAATAAGCAGGCTGCTATTTTTGGCATCTCTTTTAGGTAGTGGGCAATTATCCAAAGTAGTTTCCAATTAGAGTGCTTTTAGTTCATCCAATTTGTAGGCTACAAGAGAAGATACTGTTGCATCAGATAAAATAATTGCAAGTGTTCAGACTGCATCTAGAACATGACATCAGTTTTTTTGTCCTCCCCAGTTAAGAAAAGCATCAATAACTTGAACCTATTTCATGAAAGATGATCAAGATGGAGCTGGATATGGACCTCCTGTGGTGAGGAGAGTCTGGGAGAGCTGGACTTGTTCAGCCTGGAGCAGAGATGGTTTTGGGGAATCTTAGGAGCAGCCCAGAGTTTCTGCAGGGGGCTCTTCAAGGAGATGGAGCCAGACACTTCACAGCAGTATAGGGCAGGAAGGTCAGTGACAATGAACATAAAATGAAATGGGAGAAGTTCAGACTGGATGTAGGGAGGAACTATTTCCCCTGACTGCCTGAGGGCAGTCTGACAGTGACACTCTGTTCAGAGAGGCTGTGCTGGTTTCATCCTTGGAAATTTACAGAATGTGACTGCTTGAAGCCCTGAGCAGCTTGGTCTGACCTCAGGACTGACCCTTGTATGAGCAGGAGGTTGGACCAGACAACTCCTTAGGCGATTTCCAGACTGCACTGTGCTATGATCCTTTTTTAAAAATTATGGCTATGATGAGGATATCTTCAGTCATCACACTGAATCTCCTGGAGCTACAGGAGTATTTGGGAAGTTGTAGTAGGTTATGGGAAGTGATATTTATGTTTCCTGCATGGTAGAAGGTCTTCTCCTGACCACTGGGCTTTAGATACAATTTCTGTGAATTAAATGTCAAGCAGATCATTCTCATCTGAATAAAATTTTTCTGCTGGAAAAGCAAAATAGAGAATCTGAAGTCAGTGAAGTGGCAGTGCTTCACACCTCTTCTTGAAGGGTGGCTGTGGTCAGCTGGGAGTTGGTCTCTTTCTCCAGACAGCAGTGAACAGAACAAGAGGACACATTCTCAAGCTGCATCAAGGGAGTTATAGGGTGGATATTAGGAAAAAGTTTTTCACAGAAAGAGTGATAAAGTACTGGAATGGTTTGCCCAGGGAGGTGGTGGAGTCACCATCCCTGGATGTGTTTAAAAAAAGACTGGATGTGGCACTTGGTACTGTGATCTAGTTGAGGGGTTGGAGCATGGGTTGGACTCGATGATCTTGAAGGTCTCTTCCAACCTATAAATTCTGTGATTCTGTGATTCTTTGCCAGGGAAAAAGGAGCAGTTAACTTCCTAAGCAGCTTTATTCACCTGCTGAGTGATTGACAACATGGTCATTTTTGGAACTCCTGAGTGGGTCAAAATGTGAAACAGTTAGTTTTTTTATGGGAGTCAGGCCAGGCAGGTTGGCTGTCTCCCACTTTTGGCAGGAAAAATTAGGAGTATGTTGTGGTTAAAGACTGAATTGAGGAAATACACACAGAAGTTTAAGCTTAATCTATCTCTGGGAGACCAGAAGGATAAATTCTCTGTGAGTGGTTGCCTGAAAAGACATAGAGATTTCTGAGAAGCAATGAAGTTTGATTGCCTGAAGTTATGTCATACTGGTGAGCTTAATTAATGACCCTGCCCAGATTTCCTGGGAGTCTTAGAGGAGATCAGTGCACCTTCTTACTTCAGATTCACCTTTGCTAACTGAGGATAATGACAACTGCCCATCAGCCTCAGAGGAATAGTGAAGATTAATAGCATAGTGTTTATTGTGCTGTAATATTTGAAGCCCATTCCCACTCCAGATGTTTGTATGATTATTTCAAATCTGTGGAGGTGATAAACACAGTGATGCATCAGGATAAACACGGTGGTAGATTTCTCAGGGTCTTTGGCCAAAGAAACTGTTCTGGAGAGAAAACGATCGGGAAATTGTAACTTCAACTAATGGTTTCTGAAACAGTCTGTGGTCTATGACCACATGTTTTGTGTTCCATTTAGAAAGCAATGGCAGAAATCTCCATCACTAGTGGACCCTGCTCCATATGTCTTTTTTAATTAAAATTGGCACATGGGCATGAGTTCAGGACAACAGTAATTACATTATTTCTATTATCTCCATATCCACTGTGGAGATCTCTTAGTACTTTTAGCACTGTGTTTTCTCTGTAGCCTGGCTGCTTGTGTTTGAAACATTACAAGGATGTGTTATCTATCGTATTGATGTGGTTGTGCTTGGTCCAACTGGTCTGAGAGCTGCTGTATTTTCATTTCACAGAGTGGCTTGGGTTGGAAGGGACCTTAAAGGTCGTCCTTTTTCAACCCCCTGCCATGGGCAGGACACCTTCTACTAGACCAAGTGGTGCAGGGGTGAGAATGAGTGGGACACACTAAAGTCCTGGCAGAAGCATTGTATTGAGCTGACTGTGGCCTTCCTTCACCACCACCAGTGGCAGTATAGGAACACAGATCTGGGCAAAAGTGAAGGTGCTCCATGCTTAAGTAGAAGGTGGAGAGTTTGCTGCTGTGTACATCATGGCTGTATCGATGGTGACACCATATAGCTGCTTGCCAGAGGGATTGGATTGCCCTTGTGATCATTTCACCTGATCTTGGGCTGATGTTCAGCTGGCTTCAGGTCATTTTAATTATCAGCTCACTGGCTATTGGACCAACCATCTCATCTGGTTGCTGGCACTGTTTATGTTTGTCTAAGCATATCAGATATTCCTCATTAACTTCTGCAATAATATTCAGACAGAGAGTCCTAGGAACTCTTCCAGCTAATCCCCATTTTGGCTGCTGACCAAATAAGGCTTTATATGGCACAACTGTAATTGCTTCATCTGTATGGTATTGATCTGCCATTAGGCAAAACACAAGCCAGCATTTCACTAGGGCACAAGTTATGCAGTGTTCTTATTGTTTGCATTGCAGTTGCAGCTCCAGTTACCACCTGGGAAATAGATCCCCTGTTTTTTTTCTTTCAGTCTCTGCTTCTAATTGAAGTAATGATCTTCAAAGTGCTTGCATCATAAGCTTAAGGAAACATGTTTTAGCTGAAATCTTTCCATATATTGCCTTTATGAGAAACAGGAGTATGGAGGCACAAAGAAACATGAGTGTAATGTTGCAGAAATCCCTCATGCATCTTCTCAGTCTAAGTTTAGACCTGCCAAAAGTGTATCAACTGTACAAATCTCATGAATTAGTGATCTGTTTCTGGCGGCCATAAAAGTCAAGAATCCATCTTGATTTCTGTGCTGCCAATAGCTTTTGGCATAGTGGCCATGTTTCATTAATAACTTCATGGACATTGATGTCAGTGGAAGAAGTCCCTCAGAAGCAAACAGCAGTTTTGCCCTACAGCTTTCCCATGTGGAGTAAGCTATTCTTACTAGGAAAAACTTATTGAAGAACTTGCTTGTATTACAGCACTTTCAGCAGTGTACAGAACGCTGATGGTATTTGGCTTTGCAGTCATTTCATGCTTCATTCTCATTAAGGTGAGACGAGGGCTTGGTGGCTGAAAGGTGTAGCCAGACAGGCAAAAGGTTAGAAACAGTACCTTAGAAACAGAACAAGCATGGGCTTGTTCCTAAAATAAAGATATAGACATAAATAGAACCACAGAATCATAGAATCACAGAATCGCTTGGGTGTGAAGGGACTTTTAAGGGTCATCTACTCCAATCCTTCTGCAAATCCCCCTTTAAGTATTGAAAGGCCTTAATATGGTCTCCCTGGAGCCTAGTTTTCTTCAAGATGAACTCCAGCTCTCTCAGCCAGTTCTGATGGATGGGCTGCTTTGTCCCTGTGATCATTTTTTGCCCCTCCTCTGGACCCACTCCAGCAGGTCCCTGTCCTTCCTGTCCTGGGGTCCCCAGAGCTGGATGGAGGTCATTGTGGGAGTAGCATAGAGAGGGAGAATCACCTCCTTTGACCTTCTGGCCCTGCTTCTTTTTATGATTTCTACTGAATGTGGCTACTCCATGAATTCCTGACAACAGCAATACTACTTTTTTTTTCCCAAATGCAGCTGCTGGGAATGTGGCAGAAGTTGGGGTTCTTTCTTTTGCTGCAGCTCTTGGCACAGATACCTATATCTGTCACCCCAAAAGTAGTTAAATGCAACTCATTTTGTATGACTCATCTCAGAAATATTAGCTAGGATAGAGGACTTTTATCATTTTTTATGGAGAATCATAAGCTGACAGTGAGGCAGTTTATGAAAAAGGCATGCAGAGATGCTCAGCTGAGCACTTTTACTTGTAAAAGTAACTCCAGCATGACTCCTGGTGTCTTTCTGCCATTTCTGAGTCTCAAAGACAGCTTACACTCATCAGGTGCTCTTGTGAGATCCTGATGCTTACAAGAAGGAAAATACAGCAAGCTATCATAAAGAGTAGAAAACAGGCAAAGACTATTTCAGATGTAGTTCCTCTTATCCATTATTGTATGTTCATAAATGGTGTATTCAGCCTTACATTAATGAAAAATTGGAGAAGTCTGAGAGTAAAATCTTTTCAAATATTGCCAGATTTGAATCAAATCTGCAAAAATTCCAGGTATAGAACATACGTTTATATAGCACATTGTGATATGGGGCTGGTTAGGAGCCAGAAAATCTAATATTTGCAGTTAGCCCAGCAGGATATTTTATTTTCCACGTTTTGTAGCGAGATTCAGCAGTAAGTTCTGACTCCTTTTGGAAGTCACAGTAACAATTTTTCTGGGATAGGTGATTCGACCTAGGACTGGGTCTCCCTGCAGAGGAAAGCTGTGAAATGCTCAGTCGAAGGTACAATATTTCTGCCTCTGCTGTGACATGTTGAATGGAGTGAAAAATTAGAAGCTGCTGAAACAGCTGCCACCCACTTTGTTCTGGAAGGTTTTGATGTAGTAAAATCTTCCTCTGCATAAGGTAGCCAGAGTTGGTGATCTTAATAGGCTGTCTAGTAATCCATCAGTGATAGCAAATGGATTGAGGTGGATGCAAAGAAGGAACAGCTTTTTTTTTTTTACAAGGAACCACACCATACTTCTATTCAATAAGCACTGAATTGCATCCAAAAGAGATATGTTTTCCTAGCCTCATTCTGGGTGAAAATAGTCTCTATGTGGCATTCAGAAGCATAAACTTAAAATGCCTTACAAATATCGCTAAGATAGTATATAAAGGAAAATTTAAATCTTCTGCCCAAGATCAGTAATGGTTAATAATGTTTTCAGTCCTGTTAAATCATCCATTTGAAAAACAGTAAGATTAGTTGTGCAGGCAGAAAACTGCAGCATTTGGCTTTTTCTTGAGATGGGGTCATAAGGCATTTTAACATATGCCTGGGTAATAAAATGTCATTGCAAGAGGCTTGCACTAATGCAGTCTAAGTAAGAGAGGGACAGCATGAGGTATGATAGATCTTCACTGCTGTGACACTCACCTCAAGCTCCTACTCCCTGACTTTCAGCAGTGCTTATCCAACACAGATGGAACCTCTGCCTGGCACTGAACCACATGCTGTGCTTTGCCATGAAACCCCGACCTGTCCATGCCAATACTGTCATTTTCTTTCAGCTGGGGGACCCTAAACTTAGGATTTGCTGGGGATGTAGGTGAAACAGTATCCAAACATCTTGATGCAACAAAACTGTGAGTTGATTTCTTCTTCACCTAAGGCATAAAAAGCAAAGGGCTTTCTGCCAGCCATGCCAGAGGTGAATGTTGCCCCATCTGAAAGCATTATGTATTTGAGGGGAGAGGGATATACTCAAACATGCTCACTTTTCACATTCCAATTTTAAAAATATTGCAGTAAATTCCTTCAGCAATCTCAACTGCATAAAACCCACGAATGGCTCAGGGTTACTAAAGTTTCTGAGGTGGAAGAGAGTTTTGAGGCACTTGGCAGTGGGCTAAGCTTATCCTGAGAGTGATTCCAGCATTACACTGGTGCTCAGACACTTTTGAAAAACTAAAAAAAAAAATTAAAAAAAAAAAAAAAAAAAAAACCAAAACATTCTATGGCTCTAAAATTCTAAGCCTTTAAAACATGTATTCTGACTTGCGGGTGTTGGACAAGGGCAGCCTACTCACATAATCCTACTTATGCTGGGACCAGCAAGAAAAATTGTGCTTAAAAACAAATGAACTGCTCAATGAGAACGGGATCAGGTAGTTGTTAGCAAAAATTAAAATAGCTCAGAGTTGGGAGAAACTAGCATCTCTGCTGCTGCTAATGACTGTGTACTGAACCAATATGAACAGTTTCTCCAAGGGACAATTTTATGTTTTTTGTTTACAGCAAAGCTTTGTATAAAACAGAGAAACAAGCTGAGTTGCAATCCCAGGTCAACTGCTGTTGTTTTTGCACAGGCAAAATATATATTTAATTGCTTGTGCCAAGAAGTGTTTGCATAGTGTAATTGGAGTGTCTTGCTGCAAAACAGCTTTCAATCTATATAAATATTTTAAACTGCAGTCATCAGACCTTTAGCTGGTGTAAATTGTCAGAACCTCTTTGAATTCAAAGTAGCTATGGCAATTTTTAGCAGCAGTGGGTTTCCCATTAATTGGAACTCCTGCTGATCCTCAAGGTGTCAGTTTGGCACATATTTGTTTACAAAGCTCAGCTCGAGGAACTAAACTGTGTACTATACTTAGGATATACATAGAAGCTGTAAATACTCACTGCCCCTGGAAATTAACCATCTTATTTGGATGGCTAAATGAAGAGTGCTGTACTTATTTTAATTAGTCACAATTAAAAAGTATGTGCTTTTTAATTACATTCTGAGTGCTGCTGTAAATTTCCCATCTCTAAATAGATAGCAATAAACATATATTCTTGTAAAAGTAAAAAATACTTTATTTTTATTGTTTGACTAATATTTTCGTATATTTTTTCTGTAAGAGATGTTCTAAATGCAGTTGGACAGAGGATTTTAAAATAATGTTTTTAAAAGGCTTCAGCTTCTAGTGCAGCACAGAACTTGCTCAGAGCTTTTTTGCAATACTTTGTCTTTCTACAGACCAGTCAGCTCTTTAGGGGTATGTGAATTTTGCAAGATGGAATTCAGGAGGCGTTCTCAGTTCTGGTGGGTGCTGAGCTGGACCTGAGCAGTGTGCTGAGATGGCTTGGATAAGCATGGCTTTGATAAGCATGAATATAGAAATGGAGGAGCTTAGCAGAAAAGCCTGAGAGATCCACTGCAGAAGAGCTAGTATGTTATGAAGACTCAACATGAATACTAGCAGTTCTTTATTTAATATAAATGCTGGCCAAGTTATGACAGCAAGTGCCAAGGACTCTATTTTGTTTGAAATAACATGTGAAAATGTTTTGATGAGTGCTGTGCTTCAGTATTTGAATACGATTTTTTTCATACAAGTAACATGACAGCATGAAAACCTTTATAAATCCCAGTAAAATGTTTCCCCTGTAAGATCTTAAATGTGTTTAAGAGGACATGCTTTGAAAGCAGGCCTTTTACCTTTAAAGTTTGGGTTATTTTTCTTGTAAAAATGTAAAAATGCATTAGCTCTCCTTTTTAATATTTACATTATTGATCCTTCAAACCTTCTGAGTACACAGTGATGTAAGCTTTGGCTACATCTTCCTCATTAACAGAGTGCTTGTTTCATTCCTAATTTATTAAACATATTCAGCCAGTGCCATGCAGCTTTACACTTAATTTCTCTTGATGAATTGTCAAACACCCTTAAACCGCACTACATTTGTGTTGTTACAATCTGCCATCAGCGCTTTTCAAAACATGGATAAAATAAACAGCTCAAAACATGTGCAGGTCTTCATTTTTTGCTTGGTAAGGTTGCATTTTAATTTTTCCTGTTAAAAATCATTTGAATAGATGATATATACAATCTCTAAAAATGCACCCACTTGTGTTTTGCTAAGCACATTTAGGACAGATCCTCAGCTGCATCCAGGAAGTGCTAGGCTGGGGGGCAAGGAAGGGCTCCTGGCAGCTGTGGCCTCCTCTTCCCAAGCCACCTGGGTTGGATACAGACTAGATCATGAGAGAATAACTGCAATGCACAATTGCAAGTGAAATAAGGTCAGTGACCTTGGCTTCACAGAGCACCCTCTCTGCTTTGTCCTGCGGGAGGAAGCCCTCCAGCCTGTGCCAGGAGTGCCCAGGGGCTGGTCTGCATGATGGCTGCACCAGCAGGTACCTGTAGGGAGTGACATCCAATGTGCAAGGGAAAAAAAATGAGCTTGGGGTTGCCTGAGACACATCATCATTTGCCAGCACTGGCTGTGATAGTGCATTCTCAGGAAAGCTTGTTCCTTTAGTGGTGATGTATGGGTGATTGAGAGATGAGTTCTGATCAGAAGCCCAAATTTATTGAGCATACAAAGCATTTGTATAGGGTTTTTCTTGTGTGGCACTTGTATAGTGTTCTATTTTTGGTAACAATTCTCATTCGTTATACATTCTTTACAACATCAGTTACTTGGCAATCATTACAAAGTTTCACAACGTGTTTCTTGGTCATTTCCACCCCAGGGAGCCTTTATCTGTGTCTGTCTCTCCCACAGTTTCTGCTCAATCAGGCCTAAGATAGCAGGCTCTTTTATCACTTCCATTATACTCTCTGTTTCAACCCCTACAGTGATGCACCACCACATCTGTGGTTTTACTTCCCATTGTACAGCAGTTTGCTGATCCCTCTTTCTTTAGGCATGAGTATACATGCAACAAATTTATAGGACAATGTGGTCATATATTTTGTTGGAATTGAAAGGAAACCTCTGTATATGCCTCACATATGGCCCACCTATGGAGCTTCATTCATATAACATTCAGTACTCCTTGCTGAACTTTGTTGTATGTTCCGAGAACCTGAGGTTAACCAGAGATGCCATCTGTCTGCACCACGTGACTTCTAAGTGACAGAATGATTTCTGAGACTTTGAAATCCCTTGTGGGAATGATTTGTGAAAAGCCTTTTGGAGGGTTGGGGTCTCTGCTCTGCTTTTCCCTCGGCAGCTGCAGCAGCGGCCCCAGCATTTCTGGGACCATGGGCTGTACAGTATGGCTGCAATTTAAACAAGGCTGTTTTCGTGTATGTAGGGTCTCATTAGTGAATCACATTATTTTTGCACATCTTGCTCATTCATTATTGCCAGTGAACAATATCCCCAACTCTAGCAGTGAAACAACAGTGCCGCCGTCTGTGATGACAACTGCAGAACTGTGCTAAGAATCTGCCCAGGATGCAGGGAACTATTTTTGCTATCTACCACACCAGTTACACAGGATTTATGAGACTAAGTTCAGGAAAGGGATTCAGGAAAATGTCAAAGCTGTTTAAATAGCTAAGACATTTAAGTTTTCCTGGCAAAGCTCTACTGGCTGCCTAAAATATTGTTATTAAATGCCTACAGCTGAGATCTTGCCTTTGTTGTAATGAGTACTTAGGTACCTGTCTGTGCCTTTATGCCAGTATTCAGTATTTAGTATTCAAAAGCAGATATTCTGAGACCGTACTTCATGGAGGCTGTCTCTATGATCCAGGCCAAGGCTGAGTCCTTGGAATTGGAATTTTGGGATGATACTGAATAGTGCAGATAGATGGGTGGTGCTTTCCACCCATCCTATGAAGCATGGTGCATCCAGAGATTTTGGGAACTGAATGACCTAAATGGAAAGCAGCTGTGGCTAAGACTATACATATTTGTATACATATTTGTATACGTACATCTGGATATGTATTCAGACTAACCAGGCTGGAGAGAGCCTTTTCTTTCTGTTGTGTGTATTCAAGCTCTGGGCATTAGGCTGTGAAAACAGGCTTGATCTTAATGAGCAGAATGCATTTCATGTTTTAATTCCTGATTTCTAAGGAGTGCTGAGTTGCTGTGCTGAAATTGATGTTGAAAGTGTTGCATTAGGCAAAATTTTGTGTCCTTTTCATGATGTTCTGCTTCAACTGTCTCAGATTTCCAGCAGTGTTTGTGATGTTGGATCATCTGATGATGGTGGTCCCTAGCCTGGACCTCTATCTCATTCCCTTGTGGTGCAGGGACCTTTGTGTGTCTTCATCAGCTGTGGAAATGCCCCTCCTGTGGTTGAGCATGTACATGAGCTGGGTACCACAGTGTGGTGCACCATGGTGTTCAGGTCATTTGTTGCATGCCTCCCTCACTGCTTCTCACAGACTTAAGTCCAACAGATGGGTCAACTGCTAACCACTGATATGATCCAAACTCAGTGGAAGTCAAAGCAAACCTCTCTGCTGGCTACCCTGGGCTTTGGGCAAGCACCCTGCTGCAATTCCTTTGGGTAACAAATGAGGTATCCGTTTGGAATCACTGATGTTATTTTGAAGGGGACTGAGTAGTCCCATTGTCATCTATCTGCAGTTTTACCTCTTGATAACTGTGTACGATGTATCTACAGCACAGATGGGCTCTTCTGAAAAAAAAAAAAAAGGGGGGGATACTTATTAATGTTTTAAACTGCTTACTACTGTTTATTTACAGGGAGATGGGCAGTGATTTTAAATGAGTGTTAATGGCTTAATTCTGATCCCGTTTTTCATACTGTGATTCTCAAGGCTGGTTAAAAATAACTGATCCATACATTGAAATCACTGTCCATGCACCCAAGTACTTGTGAATTGAGGGCTGCAGTTTTGTCTGAACTGGTTTGACTATTACATGTGAGGACTCTGTTTTCTTCAGAGTAATGGAAAAGGCAGGACTGTGCAGTGACACCAAGGATTAAGAGTCAAATATTAAAGCCTTTGCCTGCTTTTTACTCTTAAACCTTGCAAAGACGTCTGTTCCTTTATTGAGGAATACGTTGTCTCTAGTGGGAGTTTGGAGTAACTGTGGTACTGAGGATACAGTCTTATTTTTTAAGACGAAAGAAAAGTTTCTGCCATGGAGACTCAGGTTCCCAAATGCCTTCCTCTGTGGCAGAATGAAGCACTGTCTAGGATGAGTATGGGTGATCTAGCCTGGCTCTGAGGTCTTGGTATAGAGTTTTCAATGCAGTCACCACATTTTAGGCTCTCAGTTATGACCTACCTGGGAGGTACAGCAGTGTTGAGCAAAGATTCTCTGTGTTTTGCTGACCAGAGGGAAATTATTTATTTCCACCTGTTGAGGTGGACCTGGATAACAAAGCAACAGAGAAAGCAGTGTGAAACTAACCTGGTTTTACATGGCCTACTAGACATGATGAGGACAATAATGTGTTGCATTTATAAACAATACAGTTTAATTTCAGAGTGATGATTGCAGCTTAAATCCACATTTACTTCTTCATCCTTTTTATTTTCATTTCTCTATTGTGCTGTGAAACTGTCTATGGATATGGCTAATAACCCAGCTAAATAACCCTCTCATGAATGGGTTTCATTTATTTATTTATTACTCTAGGATTACTATCAACCAGCTGCAGCTTCTCTAAATGACTGTGGGAAATTTTTCCATGATAATCTTTAATGCTTTGAAAAACAAATTTAAAAATTTGGCAAGTGAGAAAGCTCTTTCCCTTCAACATGAAAATTAAACATGAAAACTTATATTAGTTGTCAAAGACATCACCTACTTGTTTCTAATTAATCTTGGAATATCCAAATGAAAGGTGTAAGTGGACATGAACTTGAAAAAGAAGTTGTAAATTATCAGGTAACATCTTCACCTAAAATAAGATAAAGATTGAAAAGAAAAACCTTTCTAAGGATTTTAGCATAAGGACTTTGTCTAATATGGTGAGCTTTAATGTTCACACTTGAGAGACTACAGCCCAGAGGAAACAGTTTGAGGATGCTTTTTTTCAGATAGACAGATTGATAGGGCTTTCCATCTGCTTTAAAATCAGACTGAGATGAAGTGGCTTGTTGAATTGAGAGTTAGTGATATTCCTTGAGATACATTTCATTTTTCATGGGAGTGATCAATCCTGCCTGCGTCTGTAGAACTGTCAAAGCAGCTGCTTGTGTTATTGCTGCCCAGTGTGACAATTTGACATAGCAGCATTAAATTAGACCTTGGTTTGGATCCTGTTCAAGCAAGAAGGAGTTTTGACATTGACTTTGTAGATAGCAGGCTCCAGATATATATATAAGTGATTTTCAGAATAAGTAATGTTGTTCAGCATCAAAGAAATGTGTTTCATCTATGGCCCGGTCCGAATGTCCTTAAAAAGGTAACATTTATGTTTAGTGTACTGGAAATCTGTCTGTTAAGTGCCAAGGCTGGCCACACAGTTACATTTCTGAATGGGGCAAACAGACTGAAAGCACAGCCTTTGTAATGAAAAGCTGAGTATGAAAAATCTGTAGTAAATATGACTGGTTCAAAAGCAATTGCTTCCAAGAACAAAAGGGACAACTGAACAATTTCATTCCAATTTTGCAATTGCTTCTCTCCCTCTGGAGTGTGAACCATAATTAGAGCACTTAGACAAAATCACATTTGTCAGCCTGGCTGCTAAATTCCCCTAAAGATTTATCCACCAAGAGCAGCCTGTTATCACTCCCACTACAGCCTACAGTTCCCATTTTCACTTTCAGGGACAGACAAGCAATTACTTTTTTTCTGTTGAAGATCTCATATAAGTCTAACTGCAGTAAAGTTAGGTAACATCAGATCTGTACACAAGTAGTTTCCAAACTTCATGACCAGCAAGCAAGGACCTGTCTTTCATCCAGGAGGAGCTTTATGAAAAGCTGTTACCAGAAGACAGTAAAGGTTTGTCCTGAAGCTGACATTTGTCCCACAGATGGACCAGTGTGGTAAAGGACTCTCCATAAGCTGTGAAGCACCATTGTTTGTACCTGTTTGCCAGGAAGACATCTCTCTTAATAAATGAGAGAAAAAAATCCATTCTAATATCAGAAACAACCCCCAGGGATGAGAGATCAGCCATCTCTAGAGAGGCTGAATGAATCATAAACCCCAGATGCTTTTAGTGCCATATGATTTGATAGAGCCCTGCTGCCAGAGGATCTCTTCCTGGTCCTTCTCCAAGTGCTTTGAAGGTGTTGCATCCTGTCATTGTTGTTGACGTGAGGATGCTACCGACAGTCATAGTTCTTGTCATATCCCACTCAGTCCTGACAGACAGGTCTTCAGAGCATTAAACAGATCCAGAGAGAGAAACTCCATCTTTCTCAACCCTGTATCATCCCCAAAGAGCAGTATTTAAGCTACTGACACCTCTCAAGCACTTTGGAGATGAGCTGTGTCACTGCTCCATGTGCCTCTGCAGAGCCACAAGCAAGCCTGGGTGGGCACCCATGAGAGAGAACGTACATGTCTGGTGGGCATGGATGCACTAGGGACATCTGGACATAAAAATAGGAAGATACAATTTTCCTGATACTGATGTATTTGTGCATCATTAGGATATGTGACAGTTTAGGGTCTTAGTAATACAGATAGGAAGTCATACACTTAAACAAGTGCAAAGTTTCCTTTCGACATGATGAAGGCTGCATAAATACCTTGGTAGATTAGTTATCAACTGATTTTAAGATGTTATATAGTGGCTGTAGTCACTATCATAAATCCACATACCCTATATTTGGGATTGTATGGTGATCGATACTGTCTATACTGCCACCATCCAGTCCTGATGCTCTCTGAACCTCTAAAGGGAAACCTCTGAGCATGCACAGAAGCAACTTCATCCTAGACCCAGCTGTGTCTTAGTTCTTGGCTGAGTTTCAGTACAATTCCAGCTGCCTTGAGTTCCTACAGAACTGCAGTGGTTCTGTGCTTTAGCCTTTGTGTTGGCAATGCCCCTCTGCTTGCACAGATCCCAAGTCTCTCCCAGGTATTTCTCTTATCTGAAAAAAGAGCATTTAAACACGATATGGAGGCCGCCAGTCTCACAGAACCCCTTCAGACTGTTGTGCCCATGCCACTGTGTTGCTAGCAAAGCAGGATTTGTCTTTCATCCAGTGGTAGCATAACACATAAACTCTCCAGGGAAAAGTCCTCAAGACATCCAAAAAATCTCCTTGTCTCTCAGCACTTAGCTAATTGGCTGGCTTTTCCAACAGTGCTTGAGCTTCAGTTTGGCCTCACTGCTCCCAAGTTTCCCCAGTGCAGACACCCTTCCTCCATCACCACCTTCCTCCTCCATTCCTCAGATGGGACTCGGGGTGCTCTCCCAGAATAGCAGGGCAGCCCCTGGAGTCATGGCACTAAGCTAGACCCAAGGTCTTGCCTTTCAGCCAAGCCTCTAATGTGCCCAGGGAGCAGGACTCTAGAGCCTGCATCCCATAGGTACAGATGTGCCAACAGCAGGGCTTCTGACAGACAGACCTCTGGGCACTCTGTCCAGTGCTTTCTATTGACTGGCTCTGGACAGCGTCTTGGTCACTGTATGAGCTGTTAGTCCTCCTCACTCTTCCTCCCATGACCTGTTTCTGGAGCCCTAATCCTTAGCTCATGCAGGATCAGTCTGAAGTGCTACATGTCAGAACTGTACTGACACAGCAACTGGCAGCGTCTAGCACAGGCAGTCTGGATCTTGCCTCTTTAGTACGTGGAGATACATTTTCTCATCTGCTTGAAAAAACATCCTGGGCCCACACTGAACATACTTTAAATATAGATTCAAATAAATCTGTGTAAATCTTTTTAAATTCCAGGCAGAGTTTTATCATCATTTTGCAAAAATAGTTTGGGTTGGTTGATAGAATTTTTGCATTAAATTCAAGCTGTTCTGAAAATCGTTTCTAGAACTGGAAACACATTCTTCACATTTGGAAGTAACCACAATTATTTGTGCTGCCACGGGCTTTGAAATATGGAAATGAGAGGTTTATTTAGTGTGTGGATCAAGCTTATAAACAGCTTAAGTCCTCATTCCTTCTAACATCTTAACAGCTGTGCAGTTTCTTACAAAATATGTTTTATCGTTTCAAGAAATGCTGTTAACCTCGCAGTTTTAAAACTGAATGAACAAGGCCTCTTGGACAAATTGAAAAACAAATGGTGGTACGACAAAGGAGAATGTGGCAGCGGGGGAGGTGACTCCAAGGTTAGCCTCAATGTCACCAAAAGCGGGTAAACAGTATGTGAAGTAATTGGTGCATCTGCTGGGGTCTTACCTGCGACAAAACAGCTTCACCAGTAGCACAGCACTGCTGGTACCTGCAGCTGAAACTGAGGTGTATGCAATTACTGTCAAAGCAAAAATATTTGCATTTGTTTAAGCACCCCAAAGGGAACTCTCAAAGGGTCTCTGGGGTGAGATCTATCACCAGTTTTCGGAAACATGCATCTTCTGAAATTGTGGTGAGCCTTTTCCAAGCTCGTTAAATACCTGCAGAAGCCTGCTCACCAGCTAAGACTTTTTTCCTACTACATGGTACTACTCAAAATATTTTTCAGTGACATCAGAGGAAAAGGGGAAAAATCAGTGTGACTGTCTCTTAGGGGTAATTTAATATATGGTCCAGGCTCAGGGATCTATTGTTGACACAAAAAATACTGGTACAAATTACAATTTTAACAAGTATCCAAAATAGGAAGACAAATTTCAGATAAAATATCTTCATGCTGATATTTTCTGATATCTTTCCAATAAATTGAAATCTGTAGTGGTTCCCTAGGCATAATTTACCAGAATTTATCAGACAGGAATTTTAGGCTGCATGCTAGGCTGAGGTGTTAACAGCTTCATATTCTTTCTGCATTCCCCTATCTTCCGTATGGCCAGTACCAGTACTTGCTTCCTCACAACTTCATTTGACGAACTTCCTGGTGCTGAAAAGAAGCAAAAATGTGGAAGATGGTGAAGTGGAGGAGAATTGAAGTATTTAAAATACCCCTTCTGTTCCAGGCAGTGTGTATTAATACTTATTTATGTGCTTGTGTGTGAACAATATATTAGAGAATGCTGCACAGGTAGCTGTGCCGGCACAGAGCTAGTCAGATACAGATGATTAAATTTGACTAATGTCATACAGAGTTTATGTAGCTTTCTTTACAGTTGCCTACATATGTTTTTTTCTTACTATCTTCTTGCCTTTTTTAGTCCTCCTGCTCTATCGTGCTGTGTCCTGGCCTCAGGGACCATCCCTTGGGCTGTTTTGCACTCACCCAGAACTGGTCTCCTAATCCCCTTCACTTTGCCTGCAATCCTGCTGCTCTACCTATTTTTCCCCACACCGCTCTGCTCGCCAGCAGTCACAGTTTCAAAAATGGTCTCTATTTTCTCTTCCAAAATGTTCAGATATATTAGACCCAATAGCACTTACCTCTACTCAAGCCTAAGCTTTTGCATTACTGGGGGAGGGATATTTATTTATTTGTCTATTTATTTTAATGCCACAGACAGAGAATAAAATCATTAAAATACCTAAATTTTCTTAGAATATCTTCCTCATAAGCCTGCAGTGGTTGCAAAGTGAGACAAAAGCTAGATAGCAAGCTAAGGATGTTTTTTAACTTACTTTCCCTAATTAGCAGCCACGGGTGCTGTGAATCATGAAGCAGGAAAAAGGGAGCAGCTCATGGTAGAGGGACACACAGGGCTTCACCAGGGAAATGTCTGGAAGTGCTGAAGAAGCAAGTTTGGTGTGGTGGAAAGCGACAGAGTCGGGGGGTAAAGTAGGAAAGAAAGGTGAGGAATGTGGTTCGTGGAGAAACAGAGGACCTGTAAATGCAGGAGGAAGGAAGGAACACATTTCCATTGCCGGTGGAAATAAACAGTAGGTGACACAGGCAGTTGAGGATACAGTATCAATGTGATGGGCAGGACAGTGTTAGCAAAGGATGGAGAACAACACAGGATCTCAACCCGTGGTTCTGGGACTGTACTCAGCCTGCCATGAGCATTCACCTGACCTTGGGCCTGTTTCTTGCCACAGTTTTTCCCAGGCACAGCTGAGTGAGTAGGCAGTACCAGTGGTCCTGGGGAGCTCCAGGTCTATCATGTGCCTACACTGCCCATGTTTGGTGGAACCAGGCACATCATGCAGGTGAGCAGGCATTCCCATGCTTCTCAAAGTCTGCATTGCAGCAGCATCTGATCTTGGGTTATAAACTACAGCCAGGCTGACTCCCCAAAGGGTAACTTAGCCATTTATCATCTGTAAAATTAATTTCCTTGTTCAGAAACAGTCTTGATCAATTGAAGTCAAGACCCTTTCTATTGAATTAATGGAGCTCTAAGTATTTTATTTCTCTTCTGCTAGCAAATCATTATTACTGGAATAACCAGGACACTATGCCTTACTTTTGTAAACCTGATAGCTACCAACAAGTCCTGAACTAAGTCCTTACCCTCTTAAGAAGCTTAAGCATACTTCTTTTCATTGTATGAATTTAAAAAGAACAAAACCTGAACTTTTTTAACAGCTCCAGTTTAGATTTCAGGGCTTTGCACTCTCATAAATGAGAATAAGAAATTCCTCTTCTCTTGAAAGAAACACAGCACCTGAGGCTTGACTGATAACTGTGCTGTTACTATTTGAGATGCATTATTCAGAATACGAGAGTGTAGACCCACAATAACCCTTCATGATAGTACAGAGAACTACAGAAACAAGGGAGCTTCCAGAGAGTTCAGCTGTTCTCCAAACGTTTGTATTGCTCTGTAAAACAAGATGTCTCCTACCTCCATTCTCTGCTGTTAAAAGGTCACCTCTAGTCTCTCCATTTATTGTTCCCTTTAAGGGACAATTTTCCAAAATTCAGACAGTTCAGAAAGCTGCCCTGTGTGAACCACCTGTGGTTTAGTGATCTGATTAATTAGTTCATGATTGAAGAAAAAAGTAAGCAAAAGTCATTTGAGTGTTTTTGAAAATATTACCTCAGATCCTAACTTAATGCCATCATTTCATGTTGTGCAGGGGAAGGTACTGAAACACAGTTTCTTCCACTTTGCTCCATTGTTTATATAAAGTGTGAGTGGACAGAAGCTGTGCTGATGGGATCCTTTCCAGTCTCTGCTGGCAGCCCTCAGGAGAACACGGTGGCCTGTGTTTTTTCAGTCAGCTAATGAGACTGACCTTACACTTAATGGCTCAGCCATGAGTCAGTATTGAAAACACTCCTACAATATACCCATGATTGCATTTTTAAAATCCTAGTCTACCAGAATTCTATATTTGCTTCAGAATCACTCAGTATTGTGATTTAAATGTTATAATTGCCCATTTGTTGTCCTGAACACAGCTAGCTCAGAACTTCATTAATGCCATTTTAAAGCACTCTGATTTTGCTGATGTTGCTGGCTCAAGATCCAGCCTGAGGCTCTTAAAAAATGGCCCTTCCAACAGCAAGTGATTGATGACAGAATAGGAGGAAATGAGTAAGAGGCCAAGAGAGGAGGTAGAGGCTGAGAGCATGATGAAAAGTTAGAAAACTAGTGTCCCTGTGCCCAGGTCAGGCTGTGCCAACACCAACTTCAGCACATGGGTGAAGAACAGGGTCTCCTGTGCTGGCACACAGCAGTTTTGCATGGTGGCTATGTGGGGCAAATTCCTCTCCGTAGATAAAGGGTAATTTTAGTTATTATTTCTCATATATTATCCTTACATGAATTTGAGGCCGTTGGATCTTGTTTATGTACAACAACAGAGATTCTCAGTAGCTGTACACTGGAAAAAAACTATACGGATTTTCACAAAGTGTGCCAGTTTACTCTAGTTGAAGATTTAGCCCAACATTAATAATTCAGCAATCACTAAGCAATTGAACAAACCCCAAATCTGTAGTAATTTTCCACTGCCATATTAAGTATACAATACTGAACTAATGGGAAATTTAATTATAAATGCTGAATTTGTCCCCTGTATGTGACTTGGAACATCTTCCTTTTCCACTCTGCAGCCCCTTTGTCTGGGCAGCTTATTATATTGGACCTTAGCTTCTTATGTTGGACCATGTGCGTTTCCCCTCACAGTTGACTGATTTAAATTAGGACAGAAATCCAGTTTCAAAGGTGTAAAATATTTTAAAATATTGTAATATATAATTTTAAGTTTTTCTCAGAATGCTTCTCCCTCATCACAGCTGGGACTGTCTGAGGGCAAATGTGATGGGCAGAAATGTCATGGATCCTTGTTAAGGCAGACAGGAAAGAGAGGGGCAGAGGACAGGCTTTCTTGAGCTTCGGCAGGACCTTAATTCAGAAAGTTTTCCACCAAAATTCATGGAGAGGAGAAACAAGGGCCTGGCATCAGTCACATCTCTGCTGCATCCCAGTGAAAAATGGGAACTTTCTCTGCTGGCCATCGCCATTGAGATCACTTAGAAACTGAGGATAGCATGGAAATTTAAAGTGTGAAATTGATTGTTTTTCCCAAAGGAAAACCTGAGAGCCTTGCAGAGACAATGCAGAAAGGATGACATTAAAGGAACTACAGTTGCAAAAAAAAAAAAAAAATTAGGCTTTATATGCCTAAAGTGTTAGTGCTGAAAAAAAAAAAGAAACAAAGGTCTGAGACATCTGTTTTCTGATTTGTTCCCACCTGGCTGGTGGCCTTGATGGTTCATGTCTATTCCTAGTTATCAGTTTAATCAGTTTAATCTGCAACAACTCCATAGGCTTCTGATTTTCCAAGGGAGAACAGTACCTGTATGCCCCCTTACCTTTGTCATAACCAGCCCTGTTACACTAATGGGATTTAGGAGCATGGGAATGTGGCTCAGTGCCAGCACATGACGTTGCAGATGACAGCTATTCAAATAATATTAATTGTTTTGTACTTGCACTAGAAGCAGAGGATCATGTTGACAGGCAACTTGCCAGCACCCCCTGCCCACTCATTTCACAGCTGTGGGACTCTCATGTTCCACTGTCAACCTGCACAGCCTGCTGCCAGAAGCCTTAAGGCAAAATGTAAGTTTGAATACTGGAAAAGAACAAAAAATGGGCATTTTTGTTTCTAGAAGCAGAGTATTGCATATGAATTAAATGTGTGGGATTTGGAAAGTGGATGAAGCTTTTCCTCTACTTAGAGTGATCATTTGAAAGTTCCTGGGAAATCCTCTCACCCAACTGTGGCTGTCAAAAATTTCTCCAGGGCACCAAGGCTTGCGCAGCAGTAAATGAAGAGACAGGCATCTCAGCGTCATCCTTTGTTAGTATTGGTATCAAAGCCCACCATTTGGAGGTACCTACCTTTTCCCATTAACTGCAGGGAGGTATGGACAGACAGACAAAGCTTGGGGCATAATTTTGGCATGAAAATATTGAGGTGAGGTTAATCCCCCCACTTTAGGTACATATAGAAAGAGTAATCAAAATGTAAGAAGAGGCAGGGTCCCTAGAGCTAAGAATAGCATACAAGGCCCAGAAGCTGTTACTTGTGTATTAAATAGCTATATACAAACTGCACAAATATATTAATACATAAGCATTTGGGGATTTCCATTTAAACCAGTTATTGAGTGTAATAAGCCCCTTTCCTCTTCAATGCAAACTGTTTTAGCAGGTTCAGTTACTATATTAATTAGTGTTTGCACTGGTTATTTATTTATTAAGCCTTGAATCCCTAAGTTAATGTTTAAGTAATGCATGGATTATGGCATATTATGGCAGATCAATTTTCCCATGGGCATCTGCTGGCACACATAGGATCATGTCTTTTAACACCATCAGAAGGCTGCCTATCACAAGCCATTTCTGTTTATCTCCCTGCTTCTCTGATATATATTGTATTTGCATGCACACCTGCACATAAATAGATATCCAAATGCCTACCACATTGAGAATTGGACAATTATTTGAAGTGGAAAGTACATAAAATAAATCTGTTAATAATTTAATATGTTTTTAAAACATACGGCGATAGATCTGCATGAAGTGGTCCATTACCATAATACTCTGAGATTATTCAATGAATTTAAGCAACTTCACTGTAAACCTATAGCATTTCATGATTCTGAGGCATTGGATTAGGTTTCATTTTAATATTAATATATCAATATTATCTGTTACGTCACCCTAGCACTAGCAGTAAAAAAAGTTATTTCAAGTAGAAATTTATCACCAGCCTGAGACCCTGGAAATATTGACATGATTAAGTGAGATTAAAGGAAAAACTTTGAATTTTAAAATAATGTTGAAACAGGAAATGAAAATCGAAGACTCACTGTCCTTCTTAGCTAAGGATAAGGGGATCTTTGCAGCTCTCTACCCAAGTTCTTTGCATGCAGATCTCCTATTACAAAGTTGTGCCAAATGGTTATGGGCAGCACAGTGCAGGAAGCATCTTCTTTTCTTGCCAGGATAATTTTGAGGGCAGTAAATGAAATACCTATGGCCAAGTCATATTATTGGTTTGTATGTATACAAACTAAAAACAGATTGAAAGCAAGGAACACAAATTAATGTTTCTTAAGTGGCATTTGCAGTTGTCTTACATCTATCTCTGAAGGGTATGTTGTTAATATGTGTAAGCCAATAGTTTTGGGTTCACAGTAATTGCATACTATTTATTTACAAATCTTCCCCAGCAGTATGTGCCTGTTACCTAAAGCGATGGAGCAGGTCCCGGTCATATGTCTGTCTCTAAACCTGGGCCAACAGTACATGACATAGCACCCACTGTGGCCTCTGCTCTGTCACTTTGCAATGCGATTCTATGTAGTTTTACTTGAATAACATAAAATAACATATATAATGTTATTTATGTTATTTTCCACGTGAAGAACTCCTGTAAACCTTGCCGTTTTGAAACTCAGTGAGGCAGGCGTCTTAGACAAGCTGAAAAACAAATGGTGGTACGATAAAGGTGAATGTGGACCCAAGGACTCTGGAAGTAAGGTCAGTCGCTACAGTTCGGGACCTAACTATCGTGTTCACAAAGCAGTAGAGGAAGTAATAAACAAAATGACATAGAAATAAAATAAGCAGCTGTAGACACAGAATGAATCAGCTTTGGCCCATCTTGATGGGGGTCACACTTTAATTTAAGGAAGCACTATTGCATTTTGAAGACTTCAGTAATATAAATCACTAAACATCATCCCACATATTCAGAGCATCTCTTGAAGAAATACAAAGCAGACTTTTGGGTTTGGAAGAGGCAAGCTGGATTAGTTGTTTCCTTCCTTGGGTATGGACTTTTCCCACTGACTACTTAGGAAATGACCCTTCACACCTTTTATTGGACCTGGCCTACCTGAGCAGTTTTCTGAAAAGGAGAAATGCTAGCAGGAAGGATTGCCTTTCATTGCTGGCCAGGAAGGTGGTGTCTTGCAGCCTTTGGGGATGTCCCTGGCTCCTTGAGGGCCAAGGAAAGCTTAACTTGAGCTTTGAAGTGAATATCAGTACTTAATAGTTTCTACAGTTTCCAGTGTTTATCCTAATCCATACCCAAACAGTAATCCTGGCAACTCCAGAGAGCTGACAGCTCCTTCTCTTTATGGGGATACACCCAGAACCATGTATTTTCTGATGGCTGGGAAACACCACAGTCAGTGCTAGCCCTGTATTTGAGGAGTCTGACATTTCTTCACAGTACCTGGCTCCATACCAGCCTCCACAGCCACAGCTGAAAGGAAAGAATGATAGGCACTGCCTGCTTGCTGCCTGCATGTCCCAAGACTTACCATGAAAAAATTAGTGTGGGAAACACGCTTTCAACACATTTCACTTTTTCTGGCAAGTGCTTTTAAAAAATAGGAGTGAAAACCATGTAAGAGGATGACAAAGTACCTGTAAATAACAGCTGAGAAAGCCTCAACCTACCACCCACATTAGGGCAGGTCTTTCTCAGTCCTGCCTCCTCCTTATTTGCAAGCACCATGTTAGCAATTGCCACCAGAGGAACAGTCATCTCCAAGATACTTAGACTCCTCCTAGCCAGCTAAAAAGTTAGCAATTGCCACCAGAGGAACAGTCATCTCCAAGATACTTGGATGACTCCTAGCCAGCTAAAAAGGCACAGACAAAGCAGAACCCAGCTGTAAGCCCCAGTCACCTCTGTACATTCATGGGAACCTTCACTGTGCTAATCTACTGATTACACAATGAATAGTGCCTCTTTAAATTAAACATCCAAATTTTTGCAGTCTTCATAAGTTAAAATTTCATAGAGATTACAATCAGAAGCACTCTCCTTACTTTAGCTAAAGATTATATAGTCTGCATAAGAATAAAGCTTTATAAGTATTTTAAGGCACACGATGTAGCATATGAAGTTAATCCTGAGAGAGTTCCTTGAGAACGATGCTGAAAAAGCACATGGAATTCAAATCAAAAAAATGTGTTTCATAACTAAGCAGTGAAGAATAGAGAAATGTAGAATAGTTATTTACTGCAATACACCCAAGAAGGTGATTGTTTATAAAATTATGTATATTTCATAATTTGCTAAAGAAAATCCTCACTTTTATCTGAATTATGAAAAATGTGTTAAATTGCATAAGTTGACTTTAGAATTATACTGTTACTGAGCTTAGTAGTCCATGGGCATGTTCCAGAACTGTATCTGTAGTAAAATAAAACCAAAATACAATAATAGGTAAGAGGCAAATATATCACAATGTGTATGGTGCAGTGTGCACTTTCAAAGGAAGTGTTTGTTCAAAGAAAGAACTTAAGCCTCGCATGTTATTTTCGCCTGTCATTTAAGTATCAGAAGCTCAGTCTGTATCTTTTAAATTAACAGCAATGCCTATCACAAGTACAATTACTGGCTTTTGTAACGATCAAGCAGAGTCTTGTGTGATATAAATGGATTTCTGGATTCCAAGGCTCCTGAAGAGCTTTACATAAATGCAGCTTCGTATCAGTGCTGAAATGTCCCCTGAAGAGAGCTAGACGTGTCATTGTTTCATTCTCCATGTAATGGAAGTAATGCTGTGCAGTAAGCAAGCAATGACATCCTAATATGTTGGCAATATACCTAGAATATTTTTTTAATGCCAACCAGGAAAACTAGTTGCTTAAAATATACTTTATAGATCCAGATAGGTCAAATTTTGCTAAAGTATGTAAACACCTGTCATTAAATTTCAGCTAAACACTGTTATTTGTCTATTTCTAATGTTTTAATGTGTGGTTTGTGCTTCTTGGGATCCATTTTCCAGGGTTAACTGTGTCACTTCTGTTTTCCCAGGACAAGACGAGTGCCTTGAGTCTCAGCAACGTTGCTGGAGTCTTCTACATTCTGGTTGGAGGCTTGGGCTTGGCAATGCTGGTGGCTTTGATAGAGTTCTGTTACAAGTCCAGGGCAGAGGCGAAACGAATGAAGGTGGCAAAGAGTGCACAGACTTTTAACCCAACTTCCTCGCAGAATACCCAGAATTTAGCAACTTATAGAGAAGGTTACAACGTATATGGAACCGAAAGTATTAAAATTTAGGGGTAGGACTTAGGGCCTACTACAGCGAGTGGGTGATGCATCTTGTAACGCAGTGTTGTGACATGTCTGTCTAGTGGTGCTTGCTTCTGAACAGAGCTTTATATTTTGGAAAACTTCAGTGCAAAGTGGTTCAGTTCTTTTGGCTGCAGATGTACAGTATATTATTCTATGTTGCTAATAGACATCTGCATTGCAAGGAATTTTTAACATGAAAAAAACACTTTTGAAGAACTCAAAGTTGTCAAATCAGTTGAGAGATGACAACTATTTTAAAAAAGAAAGTATGTATTCAGAGGGCCAATTTTTAAGTACTTGATTGGAAAGTTTGTTTTTGAAAGGTTTGCACTCCACTCGTGGAAAATTGCTGCAAGCTATATTATTCGATGTTGGTCCTATCTGTAATCAAGATTTAGGATAGGCAACATCACTGAACCATAGTTAATCTAATGGAAGAAAAGGCACTGTTACAAGAAGTCTAAATGTTGTTTTACCTTCTCTCCCTCCTCCCCTCCCTGTTCCTTCACCCTCCCTTTGATACATGTTTTATGCTAATTGTGTGGCTTTTTTTTTTTTTTTTTATTCCCCCTCCTCACAATATCCTGCTTCAGGTCAACTTTTGCCCACCGTAATAGTCACAGAGAATCACTAACCAGTGAATAGACCTTGATTATCATCCCCAGCTTTCAGTAACAAACCCCCTTGCCTAGGTCAAGACTAGTGTATTTTACACATTCATGCAGTGAATTTGGAGGCTGAAGCGCTGATGCTGCCAAGCTGCATCCTGCATAGCTCCCCTGAGTAGGTGTGCAGGGATGGTTTCCTAATGTACTTGCTCTCATCCGTACAGTGAGTATCTTGCCAACTAATCATTAGACAGATCAACTCTATGACCTTTGGAAATGGCACGCAGCAGCAAATTGAGCTTCTAAATATAACTTTTACGTAGCTCCCAAGCTATGCTGGCTGCTTTATAAGTGAATGTGCAGCTAGCACCCTACCCTGTCATGCTAGTGCTCTCTTGCCCTTGCAAATAGCAAGCCACATGTCTCCTCTGTTAACAGCTATCTTCAGCTACATTTTCCTGAGCCATCCCTAGAGTCGAAGTAGAAAACACAAATTTAGGGAAACAAGATGAATAATAGAATACTTATGTTGCCACCTAGAAAAAAAAAAAAAAAAGACTTGTAGGAAACAACTGGAGATACGCTTATAACGTTTTATTTATTATTTATATAGCGCTGGAGTAGACGGCGCTGTACAGTAGGTGAAGTGTGCCAGACACATAACAGGTCCCTGTCCCGAGGAGCTTACAGCCTAAAGGCACAGCCCGTACAATACCGAACCATTCAGTACAGAGCAAACACAGAGTGAGCAGAGAATGCTGTTTGAGCATGGTAGCTGGAGCGCTGCGAGGAATAGGTGGGTTCTCGGGGCGTGAGGGAGGGGGCTGGCTGGGAACCTCTCCCCTACATGCTCTTCTGTGGGGTTTGCTTTTCTTCCCTGTTCTACAAGGAGTCATGACCCTGGGTATATTCTGATTGCAACAGAGCTGCCAATTTCCCCAATGTTAAAAAAAAAAAAGTGTTAGATGTGCGCTTTGTTCACTAGTGAAAATGTGAGGCACACTGTGTGTCAGGGGGACTCCAAGAGTATAGACCAGTGTTCATTACTGTGAACTGGGACATAGGACCTCCAGATGCTAATATTAATCTCCCAAGTCCACTCCCTACTGTCAGTAATAAGGGTCTTAAAAAAAAGTAATCCTGTGCAAATCATTGTGCAAAATGCAAGTGAAGGGTGCTTTTTTCCTTTAAATTCCTTAGTGATGTGCTCAAAACTGAGAGTGTCCCCAGGCTGGTATAAAAGTAAAAATCCCAGAAAACATATTCCTTATCAAGTTTACAGAGTGCAATGCATTCAAAATACAGTCTTAAAATAATTAAGCTTCCATTCAAATACTGACCTAACCCAAATTGGCTGAGCATGCTAAACATGGCATGACTTCACAATCCCCACAGTTGCCACCCAAATCTGTTATTCCAGTGCAACAGACACTGATCATACTTCCATAAATTTTTTAGTCTTATTGTTTTCTTATAATAAAAATAATAGAGCTGAGTTTTGTAATTAAAGGAAAGATCATAAGTACCTTACTTTAAAGTGGATTTCTGTGCGACTTGTAACACAGAGATGAATTCCTAGTGGAAAAATATACTTTAAAAAATACAAAAAAGATACAAAAATGTTGCATTTTATTTTACTGAAAATTCATTTTTGGGTCAGTCAAAACTTCTGATAATTAACATTTTAGGGTGCAGACTTTTAAAATTCACAAAAAAAACACTAGGATTTTGAACAAATATTTACAGACTTCTGAAATTCTTCTTTCTGCTGATTTGGCCTAATATTTACGTGACATTGAGAAATCTCAAGTCAACTTCTTATAAAAATGCTTGTGCTCATATGTGGATGGCTGCCAAGGTCCAGTCATGCTCTCCTGGCCACACTGGCAGCGAGAGGTGCCTGTGTGCCACAGTGCATGGGGGGGACTATGCTGTCTGTTCATACACATGCCAGTCATAAACCCCTGTTTAGCTGGCAGTATTGCAGAGCCCATGATGATGGCTACACATATTTCTGAAGAAATGTGTCTGTCTTACACATTTTGAAACCTTTGATATGTTTTGGGGCTTTTTATCCAAGGAGTAAAGAGATGGTATTTGAACTAAAACTTGCTAATATGGAGAGATGCCTGGTGGTTCTAACCTGCATGAGTAACCAACACATCTGACTTTTTAAGCTAACATCAAATAGTTTTAATGTTATATGTTTTGAACTAATATAAAATAGCTTAAATAACCCTCTTGACAATTAATATTCACTACTATGATTTTTATTTTAGTTTCATACAGTGAGTTACCTCAGGGAAATTCACCGTGCTGTCAAGGGAGCTGCAAATGCAAATGAAGGATTAGTCTGTATGTGTGGACTGGTCTATATGATGATGGACTAGACTATATGTGTGGGATAAAGACATTCAGAAGCACTGGCAAGCAGTTGCCTCTGCTGAAGGCAGGGAAGAAAGTTTGCTGTAAGGAGGGAGCAATCCTTTCCTCTTCCTCTGGGCAGCAGTTTTTCCATTAGTATTAAGCCCTTAGTGTCCAAGCAGAGCTGATACTGAGAGCAGTGAGGAGCTTAACATCCTTCAGTCCAGCTACTCTAAGGCAAAGTCCTGCTGAGTTCCTCGCCTCAAACCCACAGGCTTTTGAAGGGATTCTCCCAGTATCCAGCCAGCCTCCACCACCACCTCTCCATGGCCTTCTCTGTGGGCCATGAAGCTCAGGGACCAGCTCCCGGCTCAGCTGCCTTCTCTTGCTCTCCCATCCCTTGCTGTTGTTTATAAATAATGAATGAAATTAATTACAAAACAACAAAAAGCAATGAAAAACATCATTATTACAATTAACTACAAAAAAAGGTGAAGTGCTACAGGATGGCTCAGTAAGTGTGTAATGTATATATTTTTGACTTGTATACTTCAAATTTCATAGTCAAGAGAGAAAAATACATTATAGGTATTTGTGCCAAAGCCACCTCCACGTGACCCAAGTACCAGAGGAGCCTGAACTACAAAAGAACCCACACATAGGATATTTGTATTACAAGACTGAGGATATCAGTTTCCAAAATCCCCATTTCCTGTTAGAAAAAGGGCAGTCAGTGTTTTCACATGATTAATTTCACAACTAATCTAATCAAAACTAATGACAAATTTGAAAATACGTTATCACTATTAACTGCATACCCTTACTGAAAGGAGACTTTAATGGTTTGGCTAATACTCATAGTAAATACTGAGACTTTTCCCTCTTATCCCAGCCACTCCTCAAACTGTTTCTGCATCCAGGCCATAAATCTGAAGTTAAGCACAGTTAAGCAGAGTATTAGCCTGGCTTGCTACCTACAGCATAGTTTAAAACATGGAGCAGACACCTACCTGGTTACTTGGCTTTAGGCACTGTCCCAAGTACAAGTTTGACCTGCTCCTCCTGGCTTTGTAAGTGTCTGAGTTGTCCTGTGGTGTGTTGCTGAGCTGTTGTTAGCCTTGCACTGAGGACAAGAGATACTTTCCTGCAGCTTTTCTGTTCTTCTGTGAAAGGATGCTGAGAAAGCGTTGTTGTCTTTTTTTTTTTTTTTTTCNTTTTTTTTTTTTTTTTTTTTTTTTTTTTTTTTTTTTATCCTGGATCCTTTTTATTGTCTTTCTGTCCTGAGTGTGTTGCCAATGGCCAGAAAGTTATTTAGACTGAGCTACTAAAGCACAGTTACATACAACTTGTATATCCCATACAAATCTGAGTATTCTTACTCAGGTGGGAAACTCTGAATGGCCATGAAGAGATAGCTGACCAGTGTGCTGGAGAGACTCTGGTACACAATGATGACTTTCTGGGAAATTTAACACATCCGGAGCAAGCTATCCCTTTTTCATCCACGTTTGCTTTCTAATCTCGTTTGGACTCTCATCCCTCTCCCACACTAAAGCACCTTCAATTTTTTTTCTTGCCATTGACCAGAACATGTTCTCTGCACTCCTGCAGTTACCAGGATCCATTTGCAGTGGGAGTCAGGACATGCACCATGTGGATCTGTATCACACTGCATTGTGTCTGTGCTTTGCAAATGCAGAGAGTTTTATTTTCTGCTGGGAAGTAGTAGAAGCTTTTGGTAATGTATAGGCCCAGCTCCCCACTTCCTCATCACCTCTGCTACACTTTTTATATCTGGGTGTAGTTTTAGATCAAGATATGTTTGGTTACAGTCCCTGTCACAAAGTACAGTGGCAGCTGGGAAAGTTTTCAAAGGATGTCCTTTACCAAAGCCAAGGTTTTTTCAGTGTAAGGGGAATGCCATAATGCCCTCTGTAAGCTGAAGCCTTTTTTCTGAATTTGGGTGCTTTTGAGGGCTGAAGTTTTTAGGGTAATTGGTTTGGAAAGCTGCTTTTAAATCCAAGCTCTTACTGTGCCACAAACACCCACTGTATTTTTGACAACTTTTTGAAGGAGCTACTGATAACAATGCAATATTAGACTTGTGCATTTCCTCAGAAGTTCACCAGAAGCAGTAGAAATGTTTGGGAGTTTAAAGGACACTTCCTTATCCCTATATACTCATATATCAAACTAACTCCACATATCAAACACCAGCTCAGGATTTCACTGCTACTTCAGAAGGAGAAACTGGGCTCAGAGGGATAAAGTTCAAAATGTAGAGATTAGTAATAAAGCAAACAAAATGACTTTATGACATTTGTCATCTTTTTGCTCCTCTGTGTGAATGCACCCTCCTATCTCCCTTTTTTCCCAGGTGGTATTTCAGACTGCATCCCTGTATACCATTTACAGAGCTTGTCCTGACTAGAGATCAGATTTCCCCACTAATTAATATCTTAACATGGTTATCTCTGAAATATCTTTTAATGTAGTATCATTTGGGTGCCTTGCTGCATTTTTTGACCTTTGACACCCTAATTTTAGTCATCTGGAAATCATTTACTTTAAACTACTCATCTTGGCTTTTTTCATAATCACACAAGAGAGCCCTATTAGCTTTGGCTACTGATTTTTGGATGACTAAAGTTAGATGGCGTAACTGTAAATCTTTTAACAAATCCAGATTTTTTTGCTTGAGTAATTTAGTTCCTAAACATAATATTTTGTTCTGATTTAGCTGAAACTAAAGATCTTCAAGTAACAAAAATTTAAACCTTCTTTTGGGAAATTTAGACATAATGTAGAAAATGGTATAAAACTGTATTTTCTCTCAATAAATTACATTTTCTTTGAAAGTTATCATCTTCTCTAATTGTAGGAAAAAAATATATATAACAGATTTGAGGGCAGTTCTCAGATTTCCTGATACTAAATATTTGCACTGTGAAAATAAATAATAATTTCTTTAGCTTTGAATGAAGGAATTGCCAGAGGGATAGCTGGTACAGTTATTACAATTTATAAACAATTTCCAGTAGTTATATTTAATCCTGGCATTCCTAGTTGAAGGTCAAAGCCTATAAACACCTGTGCACGACCTTATTCACAGATGCTAATACTTTCAGGTTCCAAAAGGTCTTCTCACTGTATATAAATTTAGTTTGAAGCAGTTTAAATGAAGGTCTTACCTCTTCAGTTAATTTCATTATCAAATTCAGATTTTATATTTAAATCAGTAACGATTTATTGTAATGAAATTTACCCTCAGAATTGCTAGTCTTTTTTTTTTCCCCAGTAGAATTAAGTGCTATGTATTATATTTATGATAATAACTACTTTTATATTTAACGTTAACATGAAAAAATGCAGATGTCTAAAATTTAACATTTTGGTGTTTGCTGTGTCCTGGTTGGCTGAAGGACAGAAACATTATAACACTTTCCTCTCTTCTGCTTTTTCTTCAAACCTAGCTTACCTTTTCTGAAGCCATAAGAAACAAAGCCAGATTATCCATCACAGGGAGCGTGGGAGAAAACGGACGCGTATTGACTCCCGACTGCCCGAAGGCCGTGCACACTGGAACTGCAATTAGACAAAGTTCAGGATTGGCTGTAATTGCATCGGACCTACCATAAAAACCAAAAAAATAATTGAGTGCCTTAATCAAACTGTGTTGGTGACTGATGGGAACACAGCACAGACTGTAACGACATGGGAGTGTCATTGATGAACTAATAATTTGGCTGAGAAAGGGAAGTACGTCCAAATGCGCCAGACATCATCAGCAACAATGTGTGCATGAGCTCAGCTCGGAAACCCAAACTCAGATTTTATATCAGGAAAATTCATAATTTAGTTTTGTTGGGGGGAGGGGGCTGGGAAGGGTGTATTAACAGCAACAAATTTCACTTGAGTGGACTTAAAACTAATAAGACTTGCCAATTTAGCGCATTAAACTGTGAAGAACATGCTCAGAAAGGACACCATTTTGGTCGTTGTCGTGACAAAGAGAGAAAAACAGTTATAGAAGTCAATGAACATGCTAACCTGTGTCTCCAGAACATCAATATATACAATGGAAGAATACTCAGCTGTTCAGCTGTAGAAATGAATCACTAAACTGTGATAAAAAAATAATAAATATGTAAATCCTGTGAAAAAAAATAAAGAAATTATTTACATTTTCTTTGGAAAAAGAGGAATATTGAAACATGCTTGCTTTTTAACTGATGTAAATTCAGTAGAGGACAACACAATTCTTTTTTCTAACCATCTTAGGGAAAAATCATTGCAATAATTGATATAAAATGCCATCACTGTAATAAAATTCAGAGAATTTTTTTTTATAAAAGTTGTTGGTCATCCTCTTGTTTGCTGTTACCTTCATTCTGTTCCATCATTCCGTGTTCCACAGATTTGCATCTGTCTAATACAAGAAACAAAATGATAAAATGTTTAGAGTACTTCATCAGTCTGCAGTGTAGAATCAAAAGAGACTACGGGTCACTCATGTTACAGATATTATTTATAATCTTGTTCTGTGTAAGAAACTGTGGTTTTTGTACCCACCAAAAAGAATAAAACAGCAATTGTTCTTATAATATTGACAGAGCTTGAGTTGTTTTCTGATCAGTAGGGATGCCACCTGGAAAATAGAAAAGGGTTGTTCATTTCTTACAACAGGATTCAGAATCTTGTCAGAGTCAGTCTGAGTCCCTGCACATTGCTGAAGTGCTTGTAAGTCCATAGGGAGGAGGGACTCAGAGCAGCTAAAGAATTGTCATGATTATTCACTCACTAAAAACCTTTCTGAAGTGTTAGGGAACCATTTAGTGATAGTGTTTGTCCTCTGGGTAGGTCAAGGGATGAGCTGCCAGGGAGCAAGGAAGTACAAATGACAGTCCTCGAGGCTGATGTGATAGATGATAGATGCAGCCTGCTTGGTATCCAGGAGCCTCAGTTTTCTCCCCCCCAGCCTAGCTGTGGCATGCCTGGGAAAGACTAGCAGCCACCATTTGAATAAAAGCCAGATGCCAGCAGGAGCAGGCATGTCTGTAGGTGCAGCAAGTCTGTTCTGTGATGGTCATTCTCCTTGGCCTCACAAGACCTGGCAGTGGTGTCCAAATCCAGAGTATTGCCAGGCACAGTAGTGCCAGGTGTAACAGCCACATGCCAGAGCCCAGACTTCGAGTGAATTCAGGCTTGGTGTAATCTTATCTCCTGAGTTTCCCAGGCCCATGAGGGGCCATGTTCCAATGGCTTGCCTTTCCCCAGAGCCTGGTGCTGGTGCCTCTCAGCCCCCAGGGCTCTCATGCAGAGGGGAGTGGGGCCCTGGTGGAGCCCAAGGCTGCCCAGCAAGGACCAGCCCCCAGCTACTGCCAAAACAGCAACCAGACACTGCTGAGCTGATGCTCCTTCTGTCTGAAGCAGACAGCTAAACAGTTGCAAAGCAGAGGTTAGTTTCAGTCCAGATATCAACAATGTAAATAGGAGTTTCTTGCCTTTAGAGACCCTTTAGAGCTACTGGGGAGAAATAAAGAAGGAGAGCGAATGACTTCATCCTAAAGTAGACCTTCAAATATCAGACAGCTGATCCACAGCAGCAAGAGCCTAAACCCTTCCACTAACCTTAATATAGGCTGATGGAGACCAGTTCTTATACAGAGCTTGACAGTGCAGGCAAACATGAAAATAAGGTGATGCTTCCCCCTCAGGCATAATAACTATAGTGTGTGCAGGGATCTTAGAGGAAAACACAGATAACACTACAACGATTCACTGTGACTAAACTTTGTATCCACGTTTTATTGGCATGTTTAGCACATCCATGAGTTACTGTGAATTGTTCCGTGTTTCTTTGGCTAGGTTAGATGAGTTGTCTCCTTTTTCTCTTTTTTTGAGTAAACCTGGAAGCTCACTTCTTTTTACAGCTAAATTTAAAAAACAGCTTCTGGGTGGGTTGGTTCTGAATTTGTCCTTTTTTTAAAAGGAGTGTTTGCCTCCATTTTTCACAAAGTAACAGAGGCTGAACAGATTGAGAAACTGAGTATGAAGAATGCTGTCATTTTGTTTTACTGTGTCTGTCTCTTTTTTCCAGGAACTTGTCTTCATCCTTTCCTTGTCCACAACTGTAAGCAGTGCCAGGGCTGTTTTGGGATATTTACTGTCTTCCAGTGTTACTCCTCTTATACAATCCCCTGTCTCTTTAACACGTTGCATTTATTTTTCACTTTCAGTACACAGCCCATGGCTGGTGTTAGGAATGTTGTTCCACAGAGCTCATTGTTAATTGCCTAAGTCGGGCTTCCTCTTGGCAATGAGGTACCCAAGTCCTTTGAGAAGTCCAGTGCCAGTAACCATGCATGGATAAGGATTCAGAATTGAGCAGCATGAGCAGTGCAGCCAGCGAGCTGCATGGCCATGGAGTGGCCACCACCAAGGCCATGTGGCCAGCAGCCACTGTGGGGAATCACCACATCCTCTTACCAATTCCAAGCCTTGTCCTTGCCAAGGGAATGCTTTAGTGAAAAAAAAACTTGGTCATTTGAAGAGGATACTCCCACTTTGCTGATGCCTGTCATAAGCAGATAAAATATTTGAAGAAAAAAAAAAAAGAAAAAAAAACTAGATAGGAAAATTCTACAGCAGACAAAGCTGCACTACAGTTCAGGTGGTTGATAAAGCAATCTCAGGGTATTGGTCTTCTGTCTCCACAGTAATTTACTCTTCTGTCTCACTCCAAGAGGATAGCTGTTGCATGACCACAGAGAGCAGCTCTGAGGAGAAGGACTGGGGGGTGCTGGTGGATGACAAGCTTGACATGTCTCAGCCATGTGCACTCACAGCCCAGAAAGCCAAAGGTGTCCTGGGCTGCATCCAAAGCAGTGTGGGCAGCAGGGTAGGGAGGGGATTCTGCCCCGCTGCTCTGCCCTGTTGAGACCCCACCTGCAGTGCTGCATGCAGCTCTGGGCTCCCAGCACAGGAAAGATGTGCGCCTGCTAGAGTGAATCCAGAGGAGAGCCTCTAAGTGTATCACAGGTCTGGAACACCTCTCCTGTGAAGACAGACTGAGAGAGTTGGGGTTCAGGCTGGAGAAGAGAAGGGACCCCTGTGCAGATGGCTCAGATGGCCTAAGGCATCTCAAATAGTACCTGTGGGAGAGCAAATGAATTGTGACCCAGTCTCTTCAGATGGGTTCTTTTCAAGCCTCTTTTGACTAGATCTCCATGGAGTATGAAAAGACTTCAGACACATAATTTTCCTACAGATGTCTAAATTTAGCTGTCTTAATGATGAACTGAATTATATCAGCATTTATCTTCTTCTAAAATGATTTCATTTTCAATGTAATCAGGAGCAATTATTAACATTAACACTCACAACAATATTAGACTCATCTGCAAAATAAGTTTTCTGAGCTGTTGTGAATCATAATGTAGGACCAGCCTGCTTTGACATTCACTGTCATATTAGTAGCTTTTTGTCCTACACATTAAACTCTCCTACACTGGTTGTAAAATCTATTAAACACCTATTAAATTTAAAAGCAGTACAGACTTGCTGGATTGTCTGAGAACCTCACATGCAGAACTAGTTTTATGCAATCACTTGTTATTGCTGAATTTCACCTAGGGACTATTCTGGGAACTGAATGTACATGTTCTGAATTGAATTTGCCTTGGTGCAATTGAGAACAGAGCCTGGGGAATGGAGTATAGCTTTATACAACTGCTTGTAATTATTGCGTGTGGTAAAGGAGGGCAGTGGCACCTGTTCACCTCTGTTGCTTAATCATTTTGTAACAACTTCTGCCCTGATAGGATGTCAGAAAGAACAAATATTCTTTAATATTCAAAGTGTAAGTATACTTTCATCCATGATTAGAAAATTACAGCAAGAGGGTCCTCCTAAAGCTCTCAACCTGCAGAATTTACCTACTAACACTAATGCTGAAAGCAAGAAAAGAAAGGCAGCCTGCAAGGAGCTGCAGAGATTTGTTGTAGACATGGATTAATTAACACTGTTAACACAAAATGTGTAATTGGTATGCAACAGCAAGTTTAGCTTCAGCTAAAATGTCTAAGGCTAAGAAGTCACCAGTGGAATTATAAATAGAAATTTAGAGCCACTTCCTTTTCAAAGTGAGAGGAGTGCCACAGATTCCAAATAACTTACTGATTTCATAACAGTTGCATTAAATGTAAGGTCAGGCAAGCTGAAACTAGTAAATAGAAAATATGAAATAATTTAGACTGGAAGGGATTTCTGGAGGTCAGCTCCTTCAAACTTCCATTTAAAGTAGATTCAGCTTTGAAGTTAGATCCAATTTCAAAGCTTAAGAGATTTCTTGGTGTTATTCTACCATAATTTTAGCATCTCCAGTGTTGAAAATGCATAACCTCTCTGGGCAACCTCTTCAAAAGTTCTGACCACCCTCAATATTTTCCTAAGGGCAAAATTTTCTTAATTTTTTTGTTGTTATTCTGCACTGAGAGTAGATTCAAAAGCAGCAACACATATCCCAAGCTGCTTACCTAAATGAAGAAGTGCATTTTCATTTGTGTTGCTGCGCTCAGAATCTGGACCTATCTGTCAGGGTCTTGTTATCATCACACTTCAGAGGAGTGTGCCCTGATGTCAGTCTTTCCTTATGGCTAAAGCAAGGATTCATACCCCTGGCTCACCAATCCATCATCTTCCATCAGCACCAAATACTAAAATGTTCTAAAGGCCAGACCCTGATTGTCTTTTTAGATTGTTGTATCTCTAAGAGGTTCAAAGACCTTCAACAAAGCTAAACTGTTGAAGTGGGCTTGCAAGTGCCTCAAGGTAAGTTACACATTTTCCTAAGTCCTGGAAAAACAATTACATTACTTTTCAAGTTTTTGTGTATTTTAGCTGCTCCTGTAAGGATTCCAGTGCCAAGGCCCTGATTCTACCTAGCCTTCTGCCTGATACTAGTTGTTCAAACCAATGCATAATGGTGTGAAAATTTAACCACTAGTGTGGATGGAAAGATCTGATCTGAGGAGACTTTTAAATGTATTTTGGTGTAACTGTGTAGAAGGTGTGGAGAATTCGGAAGTCACAAGACTGCAGCAGTTTAAAACCAGTAATTCTTTTAAAAGAGTCTTTCTACATTTTTCTATACACTACAGTAGTCATAAAGTCTATAAAGACATAAGAGAGGTGATGTCTTCCCTTCTTCTCTTTTATATTCCATCTACCTGCAATTCTGTCAATTGCTGGAAGTTCCCTGACATTCCTAAAACAACTTTAAGAAAAGAAAAAGTCTTTTTGGCTAAAGGACAGAATCAATACTCTACAAAAAAAAAATCATCTGTTAAAAGCTCCCTCACAAGGATTAAGAAGTAACTGCTGGAAAGCCTATACAAAATGCAATGGCATTCTGAGAACAGGGTGACACTCACTGACTTTAAACACCTCCATTTCAGCTACCTGGAAACTCGTAGGATGCAATATATAAATAACTGATTTGAGAAAACTGTTTGTGGGTGGGATAGTTATGCCCCAACAATCTTTTCTGAGTTTCGTTGGTGAGGACAACCAAGAATAACTCATTCAACAGTTGACATTTACACCACAGGTGCCTACACTTGGGCAGATGACTCCTCCTCATCGTGACCCAAGCCTAGCCAGCAGGAAATGTGAAATGGAGCGAGCCTGGCATGTTTGCAGCATCAGCGAGACGAGCTCTGGTCACAGTGTCAGTGACACAGGGACACAAGGACGGAGCTGCTGCTGTCACTTCCAAAGTGAATGCTTACTACCTGCAGCTACACAGTACCTGGTGCCAGAGGTTGCTTGCTAGCCACTCTGTGTGTAAAGACACAACTTTGGACTCCCTGCTGCTCTCACAGCTGCTGTTCAGATACTGCCAGCCCCAGATGACTGCTTTCCCCCAGCTCCAAAAGATTATGTTGCTTGGTACCTGTTGTGTTCAAATTGCTTGGTACCTGTTGTGTTCAAATGGCCATCTAATTAATATAAGCCACTGATAAGTTGGTGGGAGCCCTGGTTACAGCAGCAGCTGGATGCCCAAAATCTGAATTCTCAAAGGAGAGATGAGAGGAGGTGGAGAGACAATTCCCTATTCGTAAGTGTATCTTCAGCAAACCTCAGGCATGACATTTTGGATCAGAGGGCTGAAGGCAGGTCAGTGCAGCCTGAGGCCCTCTGGAGGTACATGGAAACTCTCTGTGCATTTCACTAGGTACATCTTCATTACAGCTGGAACTTGAGCCTGTATTTCCTACGCCTCAAGTGAGGTAACTCTTGGTAATATAGAAATTTCCATTTTCACGTTAGTCTATTAATGCTTATTTGTTCAACCAAGTGGAATGTCTACAGAAGAAACCCAAGTCAGGGGCAGATTGGTTTTCATCCTCACAACAGGAACTATTCCATGAATCAGATCTAGGATGATAAAAAATAAACTGAAAATGCATGAAAAGGACATAATTTATATAAAGACTACAGGTAAGACTTCATTTCTTCATTTATGGAGTATTTTAAAATAATTCTAACAAAAAGAAAAAAATGAAGTCGTATGAAACCCTGAATTGCTTCATTCCCAAGGAAAATGTAAAGAGGTGCTTCCTTTTAAAACAAGCAATTATCACTCTGAATAATAGGGAAGAAATGCTTGCTCTTTTCCCAGAGACATTTCTGAGTACAAGGAGGAACCCTGAGGAAGGAGGCTGTCAAACAGGTTGAGTTACACTGATAACCACGTCAGGTCCAGTTAGGTTTGATATTTTCCAAGTGTGTGATCAGTCACTGAAGGCTTTGAAGTGGCAAGTGTGATGCAATTGAGTCTGAAATTCCTGCAGAGTTCCTGGACAGAAGGGGAGGTTTCTTTTTAAGCATGAGGGCACAACTTCTAACCTGTATCCTCTTTCTCCCCATCAAACCAAATCTGTTTCAGGACAGAAAGTGCACTTAAGATCACTGCTTTCAGACAGTTTCCTCAGTGCTTGGAAGGCAGGAAGGTGGTGTGGAAATGCTGCTGCATCCTTTTTCTCCCATTTTATTTGGTCACGGGTGCCTGCAAAGCCTGAGAGAAGACTGTAAGACATTGAAGCCATTAGCAAGTACAACTGATAGGATTTGGTCCATCATGCTGATGTACTTTCCCTGCATTCAGACCTGTCCACCTGATTATCACATCCTCTGTTAGGAAGTGAAAACCAGGAATCACTGTGACATTAAATTAACCTAGGAAAAAAGAACTGAAAAGCATGAACCCATTTTTCCTACCTCTGGCAAATTCTGTAGGATGTTTCTACAGATAAATTATAGGAGTCCTGACCCAAAGAGGAAACTGGCTGATGCTTTCACTCAGCATTGTTGTAACCATGCTGTTTTCTGAAGGCCAGTGAAGCCCTTTGGGACTGTGTGTGGTCATAGGGCACTAGCAATTTGTGGTCAACCTGAAATAGGCTCTCTGGAGATTTTGTTCCCACAAGGCAACACAGGCTTGAAGTTCACCCAAATCAGTCACACTGCCTCATCTTTTTATGAGTCTCAGTCACAATCCACAGTCCACATCGCTTTGTGGGGTACTCATCTGGCCACTTGTGGATCAGCAAACAAGAGGATCAGAAAGACCTCTTCTGAGGTGCTTTGTTTCAGGTCCTGCTACTGGTCCCATCCTTCTTTCTTTTCCATCCCTGCTGGGCCACTTTGGCCCTTTTTCCCTGTTTGTGAGATTCTAGGCTACAGTTCTGCCCTGTCATGCATCAATGGGCTATAGCTGGTGAGGAGGAAAGGGATGGATGGAAATTTGAATGAGTGAGTTGTGAACCTGCTCTAATGGTTGCTGTCTGGCTGCCTTTCCTCTTTACAGTTCCCTTGATCTGCCCCACACTTTCTTAGATCCCTTTCCTCATTTCAAGCCCCACTACAGCTCTGGTCTCCAGCATGTTGCTGTCAGAGCTCCTTCTGCCAAAGCCTGGCTCATCACTTGGTCATGAATTTCTTTCACTGCCCTGAGTTTTTCCACCTTTGCTCACCTACATCAAGCCCCAAGGCTTTCTCCCACCCACTGGAGTTTCTCCCACTCTTGCAGCTGTTCTTTGTGCCTGGATGATAAAGGTTGTGATCTTGTCACCATGCAGGCCCCACTTGCAAGGCAATATCATACCTACAGCTCTGCATGACAGATAACCTTAGACTAGTTTCTAAACCTCAGACTGGTTACACTGGTATCCCTGGGATTCTTTCCAACTGAACCAAATCAATCATGAAGTCTCATATCAAACGCCTCCTCCAATTCCACACTGATGAGTGGTCACAATAAAAGCACAAAGATTTCTTTCCATGCTCATTGCAGACAGAATTCCTAATTTTTGTATTTATTTATTTTTTATCTGCAGGAGCAGGAGGATGTTGGTGCATTTTTTTCCTGACTTTTTGCAATAAAGCTACAGAGCCACTCATTCTGCATTTCTGACGTGGATTACTCCTACTTAAGTGTACAGTTTTACATTTGTCCATCTTAAATTGCATTCAGTTTTTCTAAACTATTCATCCAAAATCTTAGCTTCATATAAAACTTTTCAACATGTTATATGAAATAGAAAATAATAAGGGAGAACAAAATGGAAAAGTATGTTTTAATAGTGAGAAACATGATTTCATTATCACAAATTACCAGTGCTATTAATATTTAATAAAATATTTCTTTATTCTAATTTTTTCTCATTAAAACAGTGGTTTTCTGCAAAACATTGCAGAAAGACTGAATTTAAAGTTGTCACTTCAGAGATATTTTCAAAATGATGGTCATTAAATGTTTTTGAGGCATTAGTAACAGATGATATTAAGTTGTTATAGCAATAGAAGTGATGTGATGACTATGTGGAACTGAGTGACATTATGGTGACAGTTTGGGAACAGTTCCTTTGTTTATGAGCTTGGCTTTGAAGAAGAAAGAGAGATGAAGCTTTGCAAATCAAAAGCTTCTCTGTGTATATATCCTAACTTCTCTCTGACCAAATTTACAGCAGAAAGAAGATAAATATTTCAACAGTACTTCCTCAGGCCCATTTACTTTAATATCCCTAAGGAAAATAAGATTTATACGCATACAGTAAGCTTGCACAAAGGGATAAACACCGCATTTTAGTAAATTTGATATATTTGAAGCATTTCCCAGTAGGTAGAAAACAGAAGTAATTTCTAGGCAGTAACATATATTTTTCTTTTCTGGTATGAAGTCATCAATCAGGAAACTTTATCTTCTGGTTTTTAATTAGCTCTGTTGGATAAATGCCAAAAAACCCATTTATTCAGTAAAATGATATTAAGACAAAAAAATGTCCCTTTCTAGGACATCCTTTCTTATGATCTTTGTTAGACGAAAGAAAAAGGAAAAAAAAAAAAAGATTTGTACATTTTCCAACTGTGGTATTGAAATTTTTGTAGAGAATCAGCACATGCCACTGAGCAACATTTCAGTCAATGGGAAGACTGCTGTCAGCCCACAAAAAAACAAAAATGAAAAAATGCCAAACTCCACAGTTCCAGCTACCATTAAGGTCAAACAGAAAATGTGCAACTGAAACAAAAACAAAGAAAGAATTCTAGCAGTATTCTCAGAAGTGGACAGTACTTGGAGAAAGCCCTTGGAATGAGTCACAGAAAGGCTAAATCTTTTTTTCTGAGCTGGTCCTAGTGGTCAACTATAAATCCAAACATCTTGTTAGAACAAATCCAGTGGGAGATTGTTGCAAGGAAAGAGAGAGCATCTCCGGAAACACCAAGTCAAGGGTTGTGTACAAAGGCTTGAAAGGGACATACAGGCAGCAAAAGGACATGGCACAGTGGACAGAAGTAGCAACAGCAGAAACCCAAGTTAGGCAATTGTAAACAAAATTTTTACAGAAAGGTTGGTCAAACATGGAGACAGGCTGCTCAGAGGGACTGGGGAGGCTCCATTCTCAGGGGTAATTAAAAGTTGCTGGATGTGTTTCTGGGCAACCTGATCTAACACTGAGATGGGATGTCCTAGCTCTGAGTGGGGGTTGGTACAGAAACTTGAAATAGCCTCGAGCTTCCTGCAAGTTAAATGATACTCTAAACATTTTTCAGTGGAGGACTGTTTCCTTCCTGTCGTGGCTCTTCAACATATAACAGCATTGTTCCCTGAATGGACAATCTAGAGAGAGATAGAAACAGTTGTTTTGTGGCCAAGCAGATCCTATGTAGTCAAGTAAAGAGAAAGAGGCAGCAGAATTGGCTGACATGAGACTTTGGAGACGTTCTCAAAAGTGTATTCCATAAGTGGGACTTTCTGACTTTCAAACCCTTTGCAGCCAATGTGGCAGCAATGAGTCACAAAGATGAGGGAAGCAACAAGTTTCCTGGGACAGAAGGAACAGGCTGCTGAGCAGGAGGTTTATGTTTAGCATGTGATACAGCAGTGTGTGCTGGGAGTTGATGTGGAGGGTGCAAATTAAGCTGCTGATAATACACAAAATTTAAGAGCCAACAGCACACCCACAGAGCCTGATTTGTCCATCCTAGTGGGGAACTGGCATTCTTCACCAAGGGTTATTCATATCTAGTAAATGATTAGTTTTAAAAGGATAAGACTATATATTAAACAGTTGCTCCTTATAATGCCTGGCTTCCCCACAGTCCCTTTGCTCTCTCTGCTCCTTTCATGACCAGATACCAAATATTTCCCAAATCTCTTTCACAAAGAGAGCACTCATTTTGCAAGATCCATGTGTAGTTGCCTGGACTTCTAATGTCCATAGGAACACAGTTCCCTATATACAGGAAAGAGGGATATTTTCATTTCTAAAAGAGATTTAAGGAAAAGCATAGGGCCAAAAGAATGGGGAGAGCAAGAGAAAAGGAGATGTGTGATAGATGCATTGCTGAGGTGGTTATCATTGCTGAAGGGAGCAAACATTTGTATCAGAGTAAATGCAAACTGTTGCAAATGAGTCATAGTATCATTTAGGCTGGAAAAACCTTCAAGATCGGTGAGTCCAACTGTAAACCTAACACTTCAAAATCCACCACGAAACTATAAAGCCCAAGGGGTTGCTGTTTTCTGGTGTTTATTTTGGAAGAAGACATCACAATGGCAGGATTGCAAGGACCTAAGGAGCACCTGCCAGCATACAGCATAATTTATACCATATAAAGATAACAGGGAAGAAACACTGGGGTGTAGGCTTGTCACTTGGTTTCACAAGCTGATTTTTTGTGTGGTGCATGCTGACTCCATCTCAGAATAACCATCTACCCCCCGGGGTGCTCATCTTCTTGAGGCACTCAGACCTTGATCATTTATTAGCATGGACAGTTTGGGCAATCACAAATTGCTCTTTTCAGAGACTCACAGGTCTGCAGTGGAGAAGGGAGAATTACAAGCATCTCACTGGAGAGCACATTTGTCACAGCCCACAGCACCTTCCGTGCTGGTGCTGGGCTTTCAAATGCCACTCAGAATGGACTTAAACCCTAACTTTTTTCAAGGCTAAACACAGGTACTTTCTGTATCCAGGAATTTGATTATGTTGTTTTGCCTTTATGTGCTAGAATAACCTACCCTCTGAAATCTCCCATGTAGATATTTCTAGACCTTAATCAAGCTATGTTGTCATGACATGTTCTCTCACATAAATTAAATTGATCTATTATTTAAATAGCTGATTGTACAGCAGTTTCTTTTCAACCTGGAGCAGCTCTTGATACTTGCACCCTTGGGCTGTGTCAGCACAATGCTTTAGTCAGCCATATTTCATACTTCTAAAAGCCTTGTCCATCCAAGACCACTTTGGCAGGAGGAAGGGAAACTTCTCTGCAGCCCTGTGAGACCCACTCAGACGTGAGCACTGAAGACAGAAAGCTCTGCCTTGTCTGTTTTTAGCTGTAGACCTGCCTGACCTCGACTCAGGGACGTGGCAGGTTTGCTGTCCCAGCAGCGACCCAAGCAAAGAGATGCTCCTGCTGCTGCCACTTCTCCCTCCACAAGCAGTCAGTGAGGGCACTGCCCAGACCCCACCACCAGCCTTGGATGGGCGCTCAGGGAAGAGAAGAATGAAGCCAAGCTCCCACCTCAGGACAGGTTTAGCCCCCCAGAGCTGATCCTGGAGCAACTGGCCAAATCCCAGGGCAGTCACAGACTGTTGGAGGGAGGACAAGGTGGGATGAGAGCCCAACCACACTCGGCAGTGAGTTATTATCACATGCTGCAGTGAACATGTGGTGGCTTTTTCCCTGCCTACTCCTTGCGGGCCGACAACCTTGTTCTGTTAATTTCAGTGGGAAATGTGATGAGTAGGTGAATATGCCCCCTGAATTGGTATTTCAGGCAGAAAAGATTAATTTATGTATATTTTATAATTGGTGATGCATTTCTTAATTTATTTTCTTTTGGATGATTTCCTACATACCCACACATGCACAAAATAAAGGACAAAAGTTTTTGGATGCTGTATTTCATATGTATTAGTAGCATGGTTGGTGGGTTGGGGTTTTTTTTGCCAAATACATAAGAACTGCTAAAACTAAACAGACTCTTTGAAACTGAAATTTCTTGTATAGCCCTGCAAAAAATATTCCACAGGCACTAATAATGCTGGCTGCCCTCAGACCACACCAGTAAATCTTGACTTCAGCCTTTATTTACAGAGAAAACCACACTTCAGTTATCCTTCTCTATGTTTTGCTCCTGGAGATAAACTGCCTGCTATTTTGGTGACAAAGCTATCTGTCCATTTGTAACCCTCTTGGGTCACCTTGGTGATGGTGTCAAACTTGGGTGCTGATGTGTGGGAAACCATTGTAGGGGAATGCCTGAGAATTGATTTGGGCCATTCTTTCTGCTGCTGACATAAATATGCTCAGTTCTTGCAAACCTGTTTATCCCTGAAGATTCTCATCACCTATGAAACACCATCTCCCAGGGCTGCAGAGGTTGGTAGTAGTTACATTGGTGGTCAAATTTCAATAAGGAACAAGCAAGCATGCTAAATTTAAAAACTCTGTAGGCATTTGATTATGGTTGTCACAAATTCCAGTGTTAGAATTTCCTTTAGTATTTGTTTAAAACATGTTCTTACCTTTGCTCAGTTCCTATTATTTGTCTTCCTTCTCCAGTATAAAAAAAAACCTGTATATTGAGCAAAACTCTTCCAGGTAGCCATTGTACCTGAGGTGTGGGAAATCTAAACAGGACATTTCAGTTCTACCCACCTCACTATACTGGTTTAAAAATTTGAAATTTAGGTTTGAACAATTAGGTTGAATATGACAAAGGAGCAGAGATAAGTCTATAAAAAATCTCTAATAAAAATGCAGGATTAATGAGATCAGTGTGGAATTTACATTGGAAAAACAAAGACACTGTGAGAAAAGCAGCTTGATAGTAAGACATTGGTTCACCTGAAAATATAGTCTCAAAGCTCTCTGTTTACTTTCTGGTATTCATTTTTAGCTATCAAATTAAAATTAAGTCTAAACAATGCCATTGTGGCACATAAACTGTATCTATCACAACTCTGGACCTGCTCATTCTTCTCAGACACTCATTCCAGGACAGTTCCATAGCCCAGGCCTTTGACAAGAAATATTCCATCAGGAAAATGTGCCATGCAACTAACCTGAGCAGTCCCCTTCTCCCCTTCCAGTTTTATGATTTCCTTTTCCTTGGATGCACCACTAAATTTCTGAAAGTCTCACCCCAAAAGTTCACATTTGGAGCTGATCATTTATGTCAGTATCATAGAATCAGTTTGAATAACCAGTATAGTCACTTCTTAGCAATAGGACTTGCTTCTTCCTTTCTTTTTTCATTCTCAAAGAGGCACTTTTTTATTTTCTTATTAGACTTTGGATCTGAGCCAATGATGCTCTCCAGGCCACTTGATAGGGAAAGTGCTTAAAGTTTCCTTAGGAGTTACTAGTGTTAATTTGGTCTCTTCCTGATAGTATCTCTGAATTCTCCAGCTGTCCTGGCACCCTTTTGTTCTTTGCTTGGTCCAGTATAGAAGCACAGCAATGGTAGGGAGGCTGTGAAGCAGATGGAAAGCATGCCACAGGACCCAGAATGCTTGTGCCATGCTGGACAAGACTAATAAAGGAAAACAACAACCTCCTTCCCTCCTTTTGTGAATGAGTGTTGTAAATTGCTTAAAGAATCACCAGCAAAGGTATCAGTAAAAACAAGTTAGTTAATTAATTATAAAAGTGAGAGCACAACAAAGGTCATTGGCAAGGTTCACTCTGCTGCTTACCAGATGGTTAAGCACAGAGAGGAAAAGCAGCAAGAAGAAAGCCAGGGTCAATCAATCCACACAAAAAGGAACCCAAATAAAGCCAAAACTATCTTTGTGGAGACAGGGAGAGGGGGTAAGAACAGGAAAAGAGTGAAGTATTTGATTTACAATAACATAATGGTAACTTACTTACAGGCCAACCTTACTTAAAAAGTACTTAAGAATCCAGGACAGCAGCATTTTTCCCACATTGGCTATAGCATATACACACTTGTATGCACACAGGCACTGTGGTCCAGGAGGGTTCAAAGGGTCTCATTTTGGACTGCTGTGTATAGGGCTTCAAGAGAGTAGGCTCTAGACATAATGAAGTTTCATCCTGGCCGCACTTCGGGTCGGCACCCCTTCTTTGAAAGTTTGAGAACAAAAATGTCATTCTACTTGAGCTTTTAAAAAAATCTCAGGCAAAAAAATCTCAAAGGCAAAAAAATCTCTAAGGCTGTCCATTAAAAAGAAAAAGGGCAGGAGGTTGTCAGCCAGCACAATTTCCTGGGAACAGATGGTGTTTCTGATAAGGTCAAGAGGAGCTCTTTTTGTTCGTCATAGGCTGAGGCCTCACGAGCATTTCCCAGATCATAATGCAGCCTGGGAAGAAAGGAGGGATGCACCACCACACCTCCCACTCATGAAAACCACCCAACCAAAACTGTCATGTGTCAGATTTGTAGTGTGCCCCTGGGTAGGAGCACACCAACACTTGGGACAAGTGTTCAGCTGCATTACTCATGGGCTGAGGGGCAACTCTTATCCTGTGGTCTATGGGGTCCATCTCCATCAGAACCTATATTCTCCTAAACTTCCTTTGGTTTATATGCACACACAGATGTACACATTCCTGTTCATTTCTCCATCAGCTGAAAAGCTGTGGAGACACTGCTGAGCCGTCCGAGCTTCCCTTGGTGCAGGCAATGGAGAGGATGCCAGCACAGGGCTCATCAGGAGAAGGACTGTGGCCCTGACACCATCTGTGCCATGCAGAGGGTTCTGCTGACCCCAAGGGAAGCTGGCAGATCAAGTCTGGATGTTGCTCCTTCCCTTTGACAATGTCAGAACAGGTTCAGGAGAAGCTTTTCAAAATCTGCTCCACTTACACTGTTTTTGTTTTTCCCTTAACCTCTTTCTGAACTCTTGGATAAAAAGCTGTGAACTGAAGTTCACAGAGCTTGATTTCTTTCCCAAAAGATTTTTTTTCTGCAGGAAATAACTCTTTTCTATAAAAAGAATAAACATATGAACTACTCAGACTTAAAAATGCTCATGTATCAAAAGGGAGAGTTTGAAGAGGGCACAAGGGATTTATTTTCTGAATGGATTTGCTCATCCTGAATAAAAGCTGGCATCTTTTAATAAGCTGAATTTTCTTTTCTGGCAAACAGACCAGATAAACTGACAAGCTTCTGAGTACAGCCTCCTAAATAAACAGCCCTGTCTCTGTCTTGCAGAAACATTGCAACTATTATAAACACTGCAAATGGAAAAACAATCTAAAGGAAGGGAAGCTGGCGGGCTCCAGGAAGAAGGAGGAGCCGGCACGTGCCCTTAATTCACTGGACGGGCCCTTTTGTGATAAAAATTAAGTAGTCCAAGTGTTTGTGTTAACTCCTGCCTCTGAAAGAACTGCTTCCAGAAAATATTTTGTTATCAAGAATATCTAGGACAAAAAAAAATTAGATTATCTACATCTTTTATATGAGGTCAAGTATAAATCAGTACTTCATGTGGCAATGCCTCTTTGACTTGACAGAAATGCTTTTTCTTCAGTGTGAGACAGTTTAGAGGCTGGCAATAACCCTTAGTTTGTCCTTTAGAAGTAAGAGCTCTCCTGCAAACCAGTCTGGATTAGCCCACCCTTTCTCCTCTGTATTTCTGAGCCAAAAGATCTCTCTGGCTCCAGCCTGTGAGAGAAACAGTGTTAGTTCTTTTAACTGTACTCTGCTCTGAGTGATTTAGAAAGCCATTAGTGCACCAGCCACCATCCCTAGAGCAGACCACATGCCAGCGCTCTGGGAGGTCTCTGCAGGGAGACCTGCACACGTCTAAAAGCAACTCTTGCCAAGCCCTGAGCAGGTCATGAAAAATAGTACCCACACAGTCACACAACCAAAAACGTATTTTTTAAAAAATGTTTTCATTAGATTCGTCTATTTTTGTCTCCTGCCCTCAGTCTGAGAATTTTTTTGTGTACTGAAACCAATATGAAAGAATAGTGATACTTAACTATGTTTTCTTTCCTTTCTGTAATTTGTGCAACTCCCGAATCTTTAGGACAATTGGAAGAGGACAGCCACAGTTCAGTAGGATGCTGAACCTCTCTCTCCTCCTCCCCCAGCTGCTCAGAGTTGGCACAGGCTGACCCCTGGTATCCCAGGCTTAAGGACCATCACACTCCCCACGGGTCTGTGCTGATACCACCCACCACCTTATTTTCACCTCCTGAGTTCTCAGGTCCTCTCCAAAAATCTTGAGGCTTATTCCACAAGGAGGGATCACCAAGCACACCTCAGTTCTGCAAATGCTCAAAGCACTAGTGCTGTTCTTGGTCAGCATATCTGAACCCAGGCATGGGAAAATAAGTAATTCATCTCTTCACCTTCGCATATTCAATTTCCCCACTTTTTCTGCTGTGTTTTTACTTTCTTAATTGCTATTTTGATGCAATAGTGAAAAAAGATGCATACCAAAAGTGGAGTGATTGAACAAATGATCTGTCTTCCCAGTACTTCTCCAAAATTCTCTTGGGTGGAGGTTCTTTTTGTTCTCAGAAACAACCTGAAGTCCTTCAACTAGAAGACTTTTGTGTTAGTAGCATGTGTATAAAGTAGTAGAGATGTTTCCATTTCAAAGTCAGTTGAATACCTGAATCAATAGAGAAGCATGTTGATCCTACAGAGCCAAGAAGAGAAGTGAGATGCTATCCATTCCATAGCTGCCATCATTCTTGGCCTTCACCCATGTCCCTGGAATTCACTTACTGACTCTACCTCTGTAATTCAGTTCCAGATGTGGTCCTTTTGTGTTGTTCTTTTATCAGTACAGCCAACCTTGCCGTGTTGGTTTTGCTCATCTGCCATGTAGGGGATGCTGGAAGGAGCTGCTCTAAAGGAAAATCCAAAGCAATGCTGTATTGTTTCTTCTTGAGAAAGGGGAGGAGGCAGTGGAAGGCAGCCTCTGTCCACCCAGAATGCTCTGTATGATGCCTGCTTTCCCCATCTCCTTGTCTCTCTACTTGTTAAGTATCACAGTTTCAGCTGTTTTAATATCCACTCTCAGAGCAGAGTGTGTACTACCTGCTTCACCAGTCTAGTCTTCCTGCTGCCCTCTCTCCTTTGAACGACCTCCACTGAATTCTGAACCTCAGACCTTTCCCAAAGTTTTGGACACAAAACAACCTGGGCATAATTTGAGACACAGCCACCTTCCCTTGCTTTGGTGAGATGACAAAATTCCCATTAGGATACTAGACCTTGGCTTTCAGAGGAGTTTGTAAGTTTGTTATTTCTAACTAGTGGGATCTATTTGGCATTCCTTGGGGGAAGGATTATATACAAAAAAGGATGGCAGACAGGATGTAAGATGAAGAAGTCCAAGGTGCAGCCCCAAGCAAAAGTCAAAGAGCAATGAAGACCAGAGAATTTTATAACATACATAGGAAGATTTTCTATTTATGTTCAAAACCTAGGAATAGGTTGTGCCCTCATATCTATAAAGATATACAAGAACATGAACTTTGCTTTATTGAACCAAAGCAATAGTCTGTCTGGACAGAAATTCTCTCTGTGAAATTGGCTCCTAGCAAGTCCTCTTCAGAAAAGTGTAAACATGCCCCATTAGGATCAGGCTTTCCTCTGCTGTAACCTCAGGCCACTAGGATGTCATTTGTCCCTAAAGGCCACAGCTCTTTCCACACTTACTCCATTGGTGTGGCTGTCCTGGCTATCCTTGCAACTCATGCTACTCCCTTGCATCCCATACTTGCAACTCTTCCCTTGTTTGGAAAAGGCTCCTATAATCCACTCCCTATATCCTATGACTGTTTGAATGTTACCAGCACTTCAGAAAATTGTTTGACTCACAAACACCTCTACAACAGAGAAAAAAACCTTTGGAAATCTTTTTTTCACAGGCCTAGCACTGAGCAACAGTAGTAAGTAAGATGATGTGCTCATTTCACATAACCCTTAGAATAGTTATAAGAAGCAGGTAATGATTTTCTCCAGTACATTAAACAGGTGACTAGAAGATTGGCAATCCATTAACAAAATAACACACAATAGCTTTCTGTGGAAGAACATTTAATTTTTATCTTTCCTGGCTTGCAAACCAAAACTTTATAAAATCTTTTCGAACTTCAATTCTCTCTTTTAAGTTCTCATTTCTGTAATCTCTACAGTGAGATAAATATTGGTCTGAAAAGAAGTATTCAAGTAGCTAAATTGACAGAGGAACAAAATTAAAAATTTGCTTCTTCCTTTAACTCTTATACGCTCTGTGATGGGGCTATCCATCACAAGTGAGCTATCTCAGGATTGATCACAAGTCTGGCACAATGCAATTACTGAACCAAAAGCATTGTATTATATAGCATGAAATGAAATAGCAACTTTGCCTTCCACATTATGAACCCGTTGACTAATGATGGAGTGTTGCAATTAGAAAATATGGAAGTAACAAGACAAGGTATTTCACAGTCTACTAATGTATAGAATAAAACTACTGATAGAGTGAAGCAGGGAAATTAAAACCAATAAAACTGGAACAGAAAATAACAACGGCATTCTTAATAATCAGTAAAAGGACAGGATGGAAGTGTCCTCTAAAGCAGGTCAAATTTAAAAGGATTATGCACAGCATCTGAAAAGGGCCTCTTCTGGTCTTGAGTCAGTGAACCTTTTTCTTTTTTCTGGTATGTTTTGTGATGCCTGAGAACTCTTGCCTTCATTGGCATCATGTGACCTAGCACCAGGAGATTTTACTTTAAGGGACTAGAGAGGAAAACCCAATCAGCTATGGGCAAGAGCCTTCATTGCCCAGAGCTCCCTCCTTGACTGTCACCCTGTTGATGTTCCCTGAGTGGCAAAAGGCTGATCACTGTGTCACTGTTACATCACATGGGGACACCAAGCCAACATGAGTGCTTTGGAAAGAATGGGCTTGGTACAAATTGGCAATAAAAACAAACAAACAAGCAAATGAATAAACAAACACTCCCCCCCCCAAAAAAAAAAGAAGAAAAGATGAAGTATTACAAGTTGCCCGAAGCCCATACTAAAGGCATTCTTCCCACTTCATATTTGCTTGAAGCGTGCATCTTCAAACAAGCTGATTGTCTGGAAACAAAAAACAGGTAGGAATTTATTTAAAAAAAACCAAAACAACACAACAAAAAAACAAACTTTTTTTTTTTTTTTTAAACTGGATTAAAATCTTTCCATAGTCCTAACACCAGCTACAAACATTCTGAGCCCCTGATGTAAAACAAACCCATTAACCTACGGAATAATCCAGCCTACTTATATTCCATCTTAATGTTAGCTACAAACTTCAACAGTGCCTGAGTGATGCAGGTTTTCAGACTTATAGTGATACACAGAAAAGAAAATGGAAAAGAGAAAGAAAAAAGAAACAGAAAAAGAGAAAAAAAGAAAAAGGAAAAAGAAAACAGAAAAAAGGTGAATACTATTGCATGTGGTGACATATTCTGACACCGTCTGGCTTAAATTCACTAATTAATTTCAGCAACAACAGAGAAAAATTAGTCTTTCCTCCTCCCTCTTCTCCTACCCATCACTTCTGCCAAGGCTCCTGACTGACAGAGAGTAGGATTTTTGAGAGTATTTTTGTGTTTGTAAAATATCAGCCCTAGGTTCGACTCCATCTCCTTGGAGCACTCCGTGCCTTTCTGCAGGGAGCTTTTGGGGGCGAATGAGCCAGAGAGGACACTCATCACTGATGCTCTTTTGTGGCAATTGCATGAACAGTTCTTTGAAAAGGTGAAGAAATATAAATTACAGGCTTCTGTTCCCACTTGCAAGGGGGGATTTAGAAATTCCTCCTCTCCTGGCTGATAATTCCGTGGTTAGAAAAGGGAATCATCAACTTGAAGTGATAAGGATGCAGATGCTTATGAAATCCTAACCATCTCTTATCTTAATAAACTAATATTCTACACCTTGTGTACATTGCTTGCAGCATCTCTTTATGCTGAAAGTTGCTCAAAATATCCTAGAAATAACATAAGACCACTGACTCAAGGAAAGGAAGTTTTCTTTAAATCCTACTGTGCTTTGTCAGCTGTTGGGATGCTGTTTATCCTGGGCTGTTCTTGGGGACTGCACTTACAACCTTTACCCCGTGATTGATGTTGGTAGAACAGTGAGTTCATATGTGTGTCCTAACTTGGGTGACATTTACAGGGTCAAAATCTCACCCTTAGGCATCACCATCAGGATCACAGGCTGGTAAATCAAGCAATTAAAGTTTAAGAGAGTGTAGATTAGTATTTAAATATATGACATTTTAATTCAAATTACCACAAAATGACTGCATTTTCACTATGAAAAAATCAAGCCATAAAATGGATGTATTAAACTCTGTAATTTTATCTAAATTTTGTTGAAATTATATTTTTGATGATTTATCTCAATACTTAATTTCATAATTCAGTATTTTCCAAAACGTTTTCTATAACCAAAAGATGCATCATTTCCCTAGGAGGCTGAATAGCTGTTAGAAAAAGTAATTGCTTACAAACAGCTCTATTAACATTTGGAAAAATGTTCAAATTTCCAAAACAAGAATTCAGAAATGGTTGATTTATCTACTTGTTTTTCCCTAAAACCTTTAATGCTCTTGAGGTACAATTCTGAAGATATTCAATGTAAAATACAAATCATTATCCTAATGGATAAACGGAGTAAAACATGATGACAGAGGTGCTGGGATCAAGCAGAAGCTCAACTACCTGTCAAAACAGGAGCCAGAGTCCACATCTGCTCCTTCCTGACCAGACACATCTTCCAGATAAAACTGTAGGAACATTTTCTCTCTCCTCGCTTGGTCCTTCTGGTCATTACCTCTTGCAGAGCTGGCTATGTCGTCCCTTGTTCCTACTCTGACCCTGTTTGGCAGTCAGAATAGTTATCTAGAATGTTGATCACCTCAGGGCATAGCAATCATAAAATCCATGCTATCCCACTATCTTGGTCAATGTTCTACTCACTAGACACCTGACTAACTATATGAATTCTTTGGTGCTTTAAAGGGAAAAGTATTTTCTCCAAATCACAGAAAGTTACTTTTAATATCAATTTGCATGATACATATCAGGGAGCAGCCAATTTGTCCCTTTATTTTGGTGTATTGGATTTGTGAGGTAATGTCTTGGTAGCAGGAGGGGCTACAGGGGTGGTTTCTGAGAGAAGCTGCCAGAAGTTGTCCACATGTCCAACAGAGCCAGTCCCTGGGGGCTCCAAGAGGGATCTGCCCCAGGTCATGGCCAAGTCCATCAGTGATGGTGGTAGTGACACTGGGATAATGTATTTAACAAGGGGAAAATGCACAGAAGCAAACGCAGCTGGAGAAAAATGACAATATCCAAGCAAGAAAGCCCCAGGCACCAAGGTCAGTGTACAAGGAGGGGCAGGAGGTGCCCCAGGTGCTGGAGCTGAAGTTCCCCTGCAGCTCCTGGTGCAGACCATGGCAAGGCAGCTGTGCCCCTGCAGCCCATGGGGGAGCAGAGATCCACCTGCAGCCTGTGGAGGAACCTACGCTGGAGCACGTGGAAACATCTGAAGGAGGCTGTGACCCTGGGGGAAGCCTGCACTGGAGCAGGCTCCCAGCAGGACCTGTGGAGAGAGGAGCTCACACTGAACAGGTTTGCTGGCAGGACTTGAGACCCCACAGGGAACCCACGTTGGAGCAGCTTGTTCCTGAAGGACTGCACCCTGTAGGAGCCACACCAGAATACTTCATGAAGAACTGCTGCTTGTGGGAAGGGCTCCTGTTACAAAAATTCACGGGGGACAGTCTCATGTGGGAAGAACCCCATGCTGGAGCGGGGGAAGAACGTGAGTAGTCCTCTCCTTGGGGAAGGAGAGGAAGAGACAGCATGTGATGAAGTGACCACAGTCCCCATTCCCCATCCTCCTGCACCCTTACAGGGAAAGGTAGAGAAAATCAGGAGTGAAGTTAAGCCTGAGACAAAGGAATGTGGTTAAAGATTTGGTTTTAATTCTCATTACTCTACTCTTAACTGATTGATAGTAAACTAATTTCATCAAGTTGAGCCAGTTTTTCCCATGACAGTATCAGTTGGGAGATGTCTCCCTGCTCTTATTTCTACCCATGTACTTTTTGTTGTATTTTCCCTTCCCTGTCCAGCTGAAGAGTGATGGAGCAATATTGGTGTGCACCTGGCACCCCACTGAGGTCAGCTGGTTGGTGTCTCCTTCCTTCTCCCTTTCTCAAGTAAGCCCCAGTTGATTTAAGTCCAGCTCTGAGACACCTCATCTTTCTGACTGACTACACAGGGAAAACAGGCATCAGCAACTCTGGGATGCTGCAGCGTTCAGTGTACAGGTTTCTCTTCAGATGTAGCCTAGTTTCTCTGTGAAGAAAGCCTCAAGAGACATTTTGGAGTGTAGTAGTCAAATTTATTTCCACTGTAGAAGCACACTTGTTTCAGTAATAAAAAAATAATCTTTGCAGAATAAAAGTAAACCTATAGTGGTATAAATATTATTTACTTGCACAAGAATTCACCTAAGTCACTCAACAAATGTTTAGACTTAGTATTCCCACAGTCCTACATTTCCAATGGAGTTAACACGATAGTTACTTGCAGAAAGATGAGAAGGTGAAGTCTGGCTCAGTTGGGATTTAAACATACATAAAACATGACAGCTTCCTTCCTTGGTTGTTTGGTGGTTTGTTATATGACTACATTGCCTATGAAAAATACTAACAGCCTTCAGCACTGACCATTTCTATTTGTCTAATTAAAATACATTACATAGAGAGCCACAGAAGCCTCTTCTGGCTGCCTTGCAGACGTGACCTTTGCACTGGCCAGGCAGAACCAGCAATGACTGCACAAGTGTTCAAGCTCAGAGGCTTCTTAGGCTTTGCTCAGTCTCCACGTCTCCATTTCTGAGACTCCCATCACCAGCTACTGCCGTCCAAGAACAAACAAGGTCTAGCAAATTCCTTCAGGGGTCATGACAGACTCATTAGACAGTGTGTCTGATCAAGCAGTAAATCCCTGTGCTGTGCTACTACAGGTGCTCTACTCCATACAGCATTATTAATGACCTGGGGAAACCCAACAGGCCAGCTTATAGTAGGTAGGGCTGATGTGTAAACTTTACCTAATATGAATACTTCATCCAAAAAAGACCCACAAAAAACCTCAAACATATCTTCTGCACTCCCATTCAGTTCAAGCCATGGAACAACAGTAAACACAACTGCAACAAATTTAACTTGCACTTTAACTTCTAGATAACTCTTCAACTGTTTTTCCCAATTGTGGGGATGGAGAAAAAAAAAGAGGGGGGAATAAAAATTAATGAATTGCTTTCACAATGAGACTGTATTCTTGTGTTCTGCTGAAATTATACTTCTTTAGTATATAGGCAATTGTCAGCACCACGTCCTCACAGCAAACGCTGATTTATTCTGATCCTTCCTTACTGTCAGTACAGTGACAAAAAGTACAAGGTTCAGCCTTGATGCTTCTCAAGGCCTCTATGAGGAGGGCACCGAACTAATACAGCACAATACTGAAGACAAGAGAACATAACATTTAAGTTCTGATACACTGAAAAGCAATTTCACACATAAGCTCATTTATGTAGGCACACTGACATTGAGCACCATTTTTTTTTTTCAGTTTAACATCAACATTCAACTCTGAAAAGAAGAATGTTAAGCCTCTAGAACAGTTTCAGTATCAAGGAAAGAACTACTTCTAATTTAGAAACATCAAAACACTAACGTTGACACTTCAGCTGAGACATTCACTGCAAGTGACCCTCTCTCTGAATCCGAAGGCGCTCCTTCTCCACTTGCAAGCGTTCCTTCTCAATCTGCAGCTTCTCTGACTCAAACTTCAGGAACTGCAGCCTCTCTTTCTCTAACTGCAAACGTTCCTTTTCAAGTTTTAACTTCTCCGTTTCTAGATCCAGAGGCTGCATGATGGGTTTTTCAGTTTGGGTGAGGTCATTTTCCAGGGTAGGTTTTTCAGCATGCAGACTCTCTAGCCTGAGTTTCTCCCACTCAATCTGAAGTCGCTCCTTCTCAATCTGAAGCCTCTCACGCTCCAAGTCAACGTGCCGCAACCGCTCCTTCTCAATCTGCAGGCGCTCCTTCTCCACCTGCAACCTTTCGGCTTCAATGTCCAGTCGCTGTTTCTCCAGCTCCACCTTTTGCTTCTCCAGATTTATAAGCAAGTGAGAATCTTCATAGGCTAGCCTAGCTTGAGCAGAGCTCAGATTTCCAAATTCTTCAATGTGGGGGAAGTCTGGTAGGTCATTTTCCTTTTTCGAATCTGGCAGAACTGATGACAATATTTCTTCCTCCTCCTCAATCGGAAACTGCAGAGGGGAATGCAACAGACAAGAATTACATTCCAGTCTTTATGCCAGAATAAATTAGTTACATACAACTTGACTGAAAAAAAACATACTGCATTTTTTATCTTAAAAACTATTCAGAAGTGTTTAACTTGTATGTTGTGAAATAACCATGCTACATCAGAAGATTTTTTTATCATTACACAGGAAGAGAAACAGACTTTATCTGCAAGTTAGTATCTGGTAATGAAAAATGGAAAATCTTGTCAGTGAACACACAGGAACATCTAGAAAATACAGCAGAGTAGTTACTACAGATCATTCAGAACAACTGACAGAAAACTGGATCTAGAAGACCATATGTTGTTCTTACCTTTCATAGAGCTGGGTGACATTTACGTAAGCCACCAGGCATTTGTTGTGACTAATTATTTATCAGAGCAGATGGATCCATAGGCTATGTGTTATGTAAGCTAGCCTAACCTTCTCTAACTTGGGCTATTCCATTCCTAAAAAACATTTAACACTGAAATTTTTCACATGCTCCTAAACCTTCCAACTTTATTAAGTGGGTCAATAAGCAGGAGTTGTTTAACTATTTTCTATTATCACATTTGCTATTTATGACACAGATGATGAGGTGGCTAGGACCACCGCTCTCCACAGACTTTAACATTTTGTGTAGTATCACAGCCCTTACATGCTACAAATTCATAGTACAAAGGAGATAAATTGTCTCCCAATATGCACACCACAAGAGAAAGGCAAACTGAGAAAGGTTAGTGTTCAGAAATCTTTCGGACTAGGAGAGCCACTGCCAGTCCTTTACCATTAGAGAAACACGCTGTTCTTCAGCACTGTCTGACAGGAGCTCTCACTACCCATCTAACAGTTTACACTGAGTTTCTCCCAGCATATATATCAACAGACTTAAGGCAGGAGTTGCTTCCCCACTACTCCCACCCCAAAAAAAAAAAAAAAAAAATCAAAAAAAAAAAATCTCCCCCCCAAACCAATAAAATACCCCAAACAAAATTGTTTGAATACCTCTTTTGGAAAAGAGAACTATGTATTTGAAGAGGAACAGCAAAACTATCCCAGCATTTGACTGCACTCCAGCTAGCTGCCTACCCCAGGACAGTCACAGTACTACTAGGAGTATCAACTTGTCTATAGAATTCACTATGGCTTGTCAGATTCACACTAAAATTCCAACAGAGAAAACAGAGAAGAAAGGCTGACTGACTAATTCAAAAAAACAACACATCTCCTGTAGGTGCATTTCAAGAAATGCAAGCAGTGTCATATTTCTTTCTTTCTATACGTACCTGCAGGTAACGTATACTTTCATTTGTTAAAGATGAGCACTTCTCTCTTCACCCATCGAGACAGTCTGAATACCAAAATGACCAGTTTCTTTCAACAGCGTATTTTCCCTGCATTGACTCAACTAATTTTTATCTGTGGCCCATGCAAATGGAAAATACATGTGCAAAGACATACTCAAAGTTTAAGGATATCAAATCAGTAATCAACACCCAACACTACACACTAATCCAAGTTGCCAGATCTGAATACCATGTCTCCGAATTATATTTATTTCCACAGCTTAATTCACACGTTCAGAAAATAACAGAAACAGATGCTATGAAGGAACACAGTAAAAAAGCCTATGTTGAAATGAAGCAAAGGCCATATTGCATATGTATGTTAGTCACTCATGTATGTCAGTCACTCACTTCAAAATTCTGTGGATCCTCCTCTTCCTCTTCTACTTTGATTTCTGTTAAAGATCCACCAGCTTCTCTGAAGTCAGTGATATTTTGCCATTCAAAACTAGATTCAATTGCAAATCCCATTTTCTCATCCATGTCTTCATTGAGAGAGTCATCTAAATTGGATGAAGGAAGGTGAAACCCAGCACCTACTACTTTGATGTTTGCATTCAGACGTTTTCTCTTCATGAGTGCTCTCCAGTCAAGGTATCGCCTTTTCACTTCTGTCCCTGTTCTCTGTTCTCCTTCACCTACAGCATTGACACACTCTGCTATTTCCTCCCAAGCCTTCCGTTTCATCTCATTAATTGTTGTATTAAGTTGCTTCGAAAAGAGTACTTCTCTCCTTTTCCTGATTTCCTTAAGGAGAGTTTGAGTTTCCTGAACACTAAAATTGCTTTTTCTTTTTCTCTTTAACTGTTTCATTTTTTCCAGGCTTAACCTAGTAATTTCAGCACAGCAGACTACAGAGATGATGTGACACTAATCAGCTATTAATATAAATAAATTTAAAAGCAAATGAAAGCAGAGCTCAGTTCTCGTGAAGTGAATTTTCTCTTCACTTTGTAGTATTTTTCTATTTGTCAGGCTTCCTAAGAGAAAAAGAGCAAACAAGATAAATCTCCAAGGTAAACACCATATATTTCCATTTAACAACTTGACTCTTAAGTCACCATTTAAGGAATGCATATTTTGAACTGTTTATTTGATAAAGGAAAATAATTTTGTTAAACTTTCAAATAAAGTAGTCACAGATACTTCCTCCAATCTCCTATGAATTAAAAAAACATTAATATATCCACGCCACGAACTGTTAAGGTGGATTTGGTATTTCCATTACAAAAGTACAGCTATTTTCCTTCAGCTCTTAAGAGTTTTGCCATTCAGGATTTCCTTGAGACTGAAATTCGACACTCACATTTCAGTCTGAATGCTCAGTACTTCCAAAAGAAGATGAAATTGTTATCATTATTTCAAAACCAAAATGTTTAGGGCACTGAAATTTCTGAGACACATTTTTAATGAGACACCATTTTCATTAAAAAAAAACAAGTATGAAAAGCTGACATTTTCGAAGCTCTTCTAACTTAACATAATCATAGATAAAAGAACTGGAGCAATTCTGTTGAATGTCACAAAATAACTACTAGTTCAAACAAATGAGACATTTTAACAGCAAACAGATTTAAGTCACTACATGCCCATGGTAGAACCCTCCCGTGTCCTTTTCACGCTGCTAAGCATCTCATGTCAGATACCATGGCAGCTTTAAAGTTCACCCAGTGCTCTACCCTCAGCACCAGCTGGTCCTGTGCCTGATGCTGAAGAGAACACAAACCCCCATAATTCACCTGCCAGACTGTGTGCAGCTCTGCAGAGAAGAGGAGAGTGAGTGGGAGGAAGAAGGGACTATTAGCATAATAATGAATATTATTACTGCATTAATAATAGATCATATTGCCAAAAAAAACCCAACCCACCAACCAAAAAAACAACAAAAAAAAAAACAAACACCCACCCCAAAACAACCTACCAAAACCTGGAAGCAAAGACTAAGAATCAAAAGTGGCTCTTGGTCACAGACTGCTTGGCAATAGGTTCAATTTAGGATTATTTTGAACAGTCTTTTGCACCATGTTACGTACCACTACAGGTAGGTTTAAAAGGCTTTAAGTCAAGTGGGCCAGGGATTCACTACACACTATAGGCAGCCTCAAGCTGCTGTTTGTTCACTGTTCATGCAGTAGACAACATTTGTCCACCTGAAGGCAAATGGCTTCCAGATTATAGATTCAATTATTACTAACTAATGGACTTAAATAACTCTCTCCCAGCTATACAAGATTCTTAAATTACTAAGTATTTTTCCTCCAACTGTTCTCCCCAAACTTGGTTAAAGCATACACATCAGCACATTGCACTACAACTCCCCACTTGGGGAATAATGCCTAGTAGTTTAGCCATCGTTCTTCATCTCCTATACACTGACTGCAAAGTGGCTCACTTGCAGTTTTCCATGTCAAGCAACATACGTTCATAGCCAACAGGCAAGCATGCTGCCATGAAGTATTTTGTCAAATACTGCATTTAAAAAACTGTTTTACTACTTTTCCTCACTAAAATACTGAATACAACTACTATGAAGTAGTGAAAATATTACTCTGTGAAGCCACTTACTTCCAATGATTACAGGTAGCAAATCTGCCAAACTAAGTCCCAAGGAGAAATTAACTGCATAAAGCACAGGCCTGTATCAGCAGACACCACTCTACAGCATTCCCATGTAGCTACCCAGCACTTTGGACTCCTCACACTCAAGTAGGAAGCTGCATGCTGCTGTTTAGGATGTGTGAAACTTTCTGCCCTTCTGAAAATAAAAATCTCAATTGTTTTTGAGAAAATAGAATTATTAAAAAAAAAAAAAAACCTACTAATTTTAATGCAGGCCCTTAACTTGACATGACAAATAGTAAAAAAAAAAAGAAAAAAAAAAGTGTAGAAAGTCAGATTTATACCAGAACACAAACTCTATCTGCTAGAATTACAGCAATTTTTTCTGAGTTCTTTTATCTAATCTTTAAGCATACTCCTTAGCAGACTACTGCTGAATGAAAGCCGTTTTCATCTCAAGGTATGTGCACTGGTTATGTCCTTTACTTAGCCTCAGCTAGGTGAACAAGGGTCTTTTGGTCATTCCAAAATGGAACATTCCAGCAAGGAAGCACAGGAATTTACAGAATTATTTGGTATCTCCTGCTTCCAGCAAGGAAGCACAGGAATTTACAGAATTATTTGGTATCTCCTGTTACCCTGGAGATACAAAAATTTAGTCTCTTCTAAATTTCTCAGGGCTAGCACAGCAGGATATTGTGGGCACAAACACAGAAAAGCAAATAAAAATAAACTGGGTTTCCAAATCAAATCTGCATCATCTTCCAAACAGATTTCTACATCAATATGAAAAATGCTGACAGGTAAGCTTTCTCCTTAGCTCTGGAGAGGGTGAGAGTTAAAACATGCAAATGTCCATGGGCCAGCTCACTGCTCCTTGCACCAGTGCTCTGCATCACCTGACTGATCTCCTCAGCCATGCTTTGTTTAGTGTCTCATCTCGGGTTTGGATTTTATGCCATAAGCCAAGGACAAAACCTTTAAGAACTACAATACTAACTTGGAAACTATTAGCATCCAATTCCTTTATTAGGTGAAGTTTTCTTTTAGGCTTTTTTAAACTTTTGCTAGAAGACATCGGACACAAGCCCCTGAATTTCCCAATGTAATCAGCAAAAACCTATATATTTTAAAACTCATGATCACAAACTTGCAATTGGTAAGGGCATCCTGCCTCTTTAACTCTTTCCTTTCTGAAAGCACATTGCCTTGTTAAGGACAATTCCTTTCTAATTAATATAAATGGAGTTAGTGAATTGGCTTAACAGTATATTTACTCCCAGAAATGGCTCTGTGTCCCTAGCTGATGTATTAACTAAAAATGCTGAGATTTGGGATATCCACTTCTTAGCCACTGCCAGATGGTCTCCAGCGTATTACTCTTTGATGAGGAAAAATGAGCTGTTACATACTCAAAGTACCTAAGAGATGGGAAGGTAAATAAGCTAGGATTTGTACACCTAGATAGCTACAAGAAAAAAACCTAACATTCCAAACCTCAGCAGCTGGGATAGTGTTAATGCTCATCCTAGTAGCTGGGACAATGCTGTGCTTTGGATTAGTGTGACAATAATGCTGGCAACACACCAATGTGTTGGTAGTGGTTAAGCAGGGCTTACGCCCAACCAAGGACTTTTCAGATTCCTGTGTTCCACCACTGAGGAGGTGCAAAAGAAGCTGGGGCAAACTGCAATGCAAAATGCATACTTTCACAGTTAGGGTAGAAATGTGAAGTGCTGGCTAAAAAAAAAAAAAAAGCCCTAAACAATTTTGATGACATCATAAAGACTTCAAGGGTCTTCCAGAAAAGATGGCAACATGCTTTGACTTAGGGCCTGTGAGACCAAAAGCAACCTGTGATCAAGAAGGCTCCCACCACTGCACCAAAGAAACAAAAACTGTTGGGGTTGAAAAGAAATACGTACAGTAAAACTACGCTGGAAACTCCATAAACAGATAGAATATGCATACGCTGAATACCCTTGGCATAGTTAAAGACAGAAGCATCCTCATTCTGCCTCCTTTGCTCACACTTTATATACTGATCACATGTTGGATCAACAACAAAAACTTAGCAAATGCCCCAAACAAGCAATAATGCAAACAAAAAGATACATGCATTCACCAGGAACAGAAGACTGCTGCTGGCATCAAACTTGAATTTTATGAAAACCATGACCTTTTACAAAATATGATGTCTTGTTTTTTTTTTTTTAAGTTTCAGGGCTTATCCTTGAATTAAAAAAAAAAAAACAACAAAAAAACAAAAAAAAAAACCAAACTAAAATTACGAGGACCTGCTATCTCTAAATTTTTTTAAACAAAATTAGTCTTGAGTATTTTCTGCCTAAGGCTTTCTAGAAAACTTTTCTGTGATTCCTAACAGAAGGCTACTTGGCTTCGAGCAACTTACGCTTTTGTACAAAGGCTTTCAGTACAGGAAGATCTGGGTGCTGTACATCACCCAACACAGCCCTGCAAGAAGCCCGCGGTTCACACAAACGAAAAAGCAGGCACAGAAGGGAACTAACACCGCCTAAAAGGATAATTCAAGGAAGCAGGGAGAAAGCACGGAAGACGGGAAGCAGCTGGGCATTCAGGTGTTTGAAGGCACGGACTTATCAGGCCGAAGCT
>VYXD01016269.1:1237678-1257237 GCA_013397195.1 Hylia prasina
CCCGGGCCGGTCCCGCTGCCCGCCCCGCCCGGTCCCCGGGGGCCGCGCGCGCGACTCACCTGCGCCCGGCGCTCCCCTCCGGGCCGCCGGCCCTTTAACGGCCACCGCCCTCTCATTGGGCGAGCTGCCTGCCTGTCACTCCTCTCCGCACTCCTATTGGTGGTCCATGTCCTCCGCTTCCCCCGCCCCGCCCAGCCGCGCCAGGCGGGCCGGAATCCCCGTCGTTCCTCCGCCGGCGGGGCCGCGCCGCGCGCAGCCGCCGGGCAGCCATTGGCTACGTCCGNCGCTGGAAACTCCATAAACAGATAGAATATGCATACGCTGAATACCCTTGGCATAGTTAAAGACAGAAGCATCCTCATTCTGCCTCCTTTGCTCACACTTTATATACTGATCACATGTTGGATCAACAACAAAAACTTAGCAAATGCCCCAAACAAGCAATAATGCAAACAAAAAGATACATGCATTCACCAGGAACAGAAGACTGCTGCTGGCATCAAACTTGAATTTTATGAAAACCAAGACCTTTTACAAAATATGATGTCTTGATTTTTTTTTTTTTAATGTTTCAGGGCTTAACCTTGAATTAAAAAAAAAAAAACAACCTCAAGTTATGAGGACCTACTATCTCTAAGTTTTTTTAAACAAAATTAGTCTTGAGTATTTTCTGCCTAAGGCTTTCTAGAAAACTTTTCTGTGATTCCTAACAGAAGGCTACTTGGCTTCGAGCAACTTACGCTTTTGTACAAAGGCTTTCAGTACAGGAAGATCTGGGTGCTGTACATCACCCAACACAGCCCTGCAAGAAGCCCGCGGTTCACACAAACGAAAAAGCAGGCACAGAAGGGAACTAACACCGCCTAAAAGGATAATTCAAGGAAGCAGGGAGAAAGCACGGAAGACGGGAAGCAGCTGGGCATTCAGGTGTTTGAAGGCACGGACTTATCAGGCCGAAGCTTCCCTTCCCCGGGACGCGCCACGACCACGAAGGGGAACAGAAAGACTCGTCCCTGCGAGGGAAGCGCGCTTGGAGCGGTCGGGCGGGCACAGCCGCGGGTCCGGGGCCAGCTCGGTCCCACCCGGAGCGCGCCAGGGAAAGCAAGGCGGCAACAAAGGGAGGCGGGGGCACGGCCGGCTGCCCCGGCCAGCATGGCCCGAGTCCCGGGGAGCAGACGGGCCCGCGGGCCGTGCCGGCCGCAGAGACCCTGGCTTGCGGCAGAGCCCTGCGACTCTCCCGGGAGAAAGAGAAATAGGAACGGGACCTCCCCGTGGGGAGATAAGACGGCGGGCGATCGCCTCATCACCCCCAGGGGCCGAGGGCGGCGAAGCCCCACCGCTCTACCCCNTGGCTGCGGGCTGTCTCGGCCCGCCCCCCAACGAGGGACCCTCCCGGGGTGCGTTTGGTGCTGCCGCTTCGCCCGAGGGCGCGGCGCAGGGAGGGGCTCGGTGCCTCTCGGGGGGGCCCTAAGAAGGACGGAAAGCAGGGTCAGCCCGAGTGCGGGACAACCGTGCACACACCACTGCTGTGGCCGCCCCATTTATGATGCTGCCACCCAGAGCGAGTGCGCGGCAAGCGACTGTTCCTCCTGAACTGCGCGGCTTGTGATTAAAATGGAGTTTATCACTTACTGTAATTAGAGAAGTGAAAGTATTTTTCGGGAAGTGTTGCATGTGTGAGCCACCACGCTATTGATGTTGGTGAATATACGCACAAAATGCTTTTCTGGAGCTTTCGGGCTTGGGGGACCTCGTCCCCTCCGCCGCACAAGATGTGCGTGGTCCTTGCCTTCTGTGTTATGTCCTGATGCCTTGCTCATGTAACCCCACTTTTTCAAAGTTTGGTACCTCTATTCTGCCTGATGTGTGCATTTACTACGTTGCATATCAGTTAAGTTACTTGCTCAGTCTTTCCAAGTTCTTTCACTGGACAAGTAGTTACTTGATTAATACAGCTTTAAGTGATCGTAACTGTGATGAAACTACAAATCCTCCTAAAATGGTATTTTCCAGTTTCAGCCAACTATTAATTTACCAGTTGCTAACAGGTAGTGACAGTTTTGCTGTCATACTTGCCCATTGTGTAGTGAGGAGGAGTAGTGTGGCAAGACCATGCCTCATTGCTGACATACATAATACAGGGATATTTCTTACTGAGACCCATACCGGAACTTGGCTTCCCTTTATATTATTACCAGTATTTTCACAGTGCTCAGAAATAAGATTCAAGAGCACCCTAAATGTCTTGCAAGCTAGTTCAAACTAGATTCAGTCAGGTGCAAGTAGGCAGACAAATGGTGGAAAGGGGAGATCATTAACAGAGTGCACCTCTGTTAGTCTGCAAAAATAAGTAGTCCTAATTATACCTCATTGAATATCCTCCTTTTATTGTGAAGGACAAACCCACTAAATATTATTAATATCCATTAGAATAATTTTAACTAGGAATCATGTGATTTCCTAGAGTAGTCCACGCACATAAACCTAAAAAGCTCTACTTTCTCCCAAAATTGTTATTCTACTTTTATGGAGGCTGTTGATCACTGATGAAAAGTCCTGGTGTATACTAGCTTCCTCCAACAAAAATCCTTGGACCTCCTTCACTTATGTGAACTGTCTTGAATTTATGTGTATTTTAATCAATTAATCCTGATTCTTTCTTCCTTGCTTTTGATGACAGTAAGAAAATCCCTACCATATGGTCTACTTCAGATGCAAACTGTTCAAGTCCATGGTGAATTCCTTGGATCTGTAGAACATACATATACAATTTCCTTCTGATTGTGCATAGGGTTACGCAACTTAAGCTCTCAGATTTGGTCTGTGAATCCCTTCATTGTTCAATATAAGCTTTTAATATTGTGAATGCTGTTGGAATGCTTTGTACATGTCTCCAAAAGGCTTTTGCTAGCTGAAAGGCTTTTAGGGCAAAGGCCTTGGAGTGTTGGAAGGATAATTTGTATTGTGTAACTCTAATTTATCTATAGAGGAGTCTAGGGGTTACAGAATTTTAAGTTTTGGAAGAATACAAAACACTGGGCTCCATCACTTTGTATTGATGCCATTTCTGCCAGCCTTGGCACGCAAATTTTAGACTACGTAGCTTTTATCTCCTTTTATTTAAAGCTACTTCTACTAGTATGGAAGGTAGATTTCAGTAAAAATAAACACCCATTCGTTTGCAATACTTAAACTGATTTAACAGTTTTTTAAACTGTTAAAAACCCCTGTATATCAATCTGATCTAATTTTAAAAATTATACCAATTTAAATGAGTACCTTACAGTGGTAAACTTAAGAACTTTTCAGCAATTAAAATTAGCATGGGAACAGTAACTCAGTATGCAAAGGATACACAAATACAAGGCCCAAGGATAATTATAAACCCGCCTCACTGCAGTTTTCATCCATGATATCTGCATTCTTCATTAGTGTTCAAAATGTTCTCCAACTGAGGAAAAGACTCAAACAAACCCCAAAAGAGATTACCTGCATTAGAAACACTGCAGATTCTCTGCAGTTTGAAAGTCACTGGGAAAAAGAAAAAAAAAAGAAAAAAGAGACCCGAGAAGGATTCAGTTACTCAGTGCTTTATTTCACAAAAGAATTAACATCTCAGCAAATGTGTAGTATCATACTTTCCACATATCAGCAGAGCCCAGGCAGCAGCAAAATTTTACTGTTCTCTATGCCTTATTGGGTGTTAAAAGGAAAAAAGAAAATTGAGCATAATGTTCAACTATAAATATTGTCAAATATATTCGTTTTCGGTCTGTTTTAATTAAAATAGATCTTATGCTGCCTCCTGTTGGCCACCTACAGACAGAAACATCTAAAATTAATCTCCACATTAGGAACTGCAGTCAGCACATTCTATAGCCTATAACTTACCTACTACCCTACACTAACCAGAGGAGGTAAACAGTTTTTTTCACACAGTAATACCATAAATAAATCTCACCCAGAAAATCTACTCCATTTTGTGAATATAATGAATTTTTAACAGCAGTAAATTAACTTACTACAAATGTATTTCGAATATAGAAAACAAATTAATTAGTCCTTAAATAATAATCAGGTCTGTGCAAACAATCAATAAAACACCTGAATAATTGATATTTATTATAACTGCTAAACTAGTATGATAACATTACCAAAGTGCCATAATGTTTTGATAGCATTCTTTAAAAATGAAATTATCCAATATAATCATCACTGGATATTAAAATCCCGCATACAATATATATTATCTTTGTGTATATTATACTGGTCATGCTTGTAATGTATTCTGTGACATAACATAGAATACTATTAGCAATGTTTTGGTTACATCATTTAAGTGCAAATAGTAGATTATAATTTTACATGCATTTTGTATGTTTAAACATCACTCTATTTCAGTGAGAACATATGTAATCATTAATCTAGTTACTGACTATTTTTAGAGGAAGGTACTTTTTTGTAAAGCTTTGATTCAAAGAGCTTTGAAAAAAAAGATATTTAAAAACTCACTTTGCATTAATTTTGTGACTTTTGTTTTTTAATTGCATAAATGCTGTGTAGACTGAAAAATCTGTTTGATCCAGACTGCAACAATTACTCGTGCAAGTAATTCAGATTCTTTTGTGTAGTTCAGTGAGATTTCTTACATCTTTAGCAATTAATCACACGGTTTGGAATATAGGTCCTTACTTCTATCATAAAGCCTTTTTTTTAACCATGACTTTCTAACACTTCTGCTTCTTCTGCATTCAGTTCGGCTACCAGATTTAATACTTTGTGGAAATGTGGCAAATGGTTCTTTTTCCTTCTGTGAAAGCTGTAGTACAGGTTTACCTGCCTAACTGCAGAAAATCAGTACCATTTCACAGTACCTTTTCTGTAAGCAATGCTTGAAAGTAACTGACATTACTACATTATTTCCTGATCACTAAGAGCTCGACTCCCTGTGAAATCCATGAATGATTGGTCAAACTGGGAACTGACATTAGTTCCTGCACAAGTGTAGTGTAGAATATTAAAGAAGCATGCCTATTTTCCCAATTCAGCTTCACTGAATAGTTTTCACAGTCTGTACTAAGGAATTTCTTACAAACGTCATTGCTCTGTCTGATGTCAGATGCCAGAGTCTTATATCAAGTAGCTGAGTGGAAGACTGCCAACAAGATCTGCTGTAGGGAAAAACTTAGGGGAAAGAACATCACGTGAATGACTCGCTTGCTGTTTATGTGGTCTAGCAATTTGGTCGTGACAATGGCAATTAAAACACCCTTGCAATTCTTTAGTCTCTTCCAATTTGCATAGCTATTTATACCCATGTACTGTGGGCATAATATGTTTCTTTTCTCAATGCATAAATTGCATACTCATATTAGGTATAAGCACAACACAAATACACAAGCAAAGGTGAATTGGACCTTGTATTCCAATGATGTGACAAGTTGCAATAATTAATGGTTAATGAAGTCTCTATACTACCCTGAGTAGCTTCATCAAAACTAAAACTACCATTTTCCTATGTGTTTGATTTTTTCCTATTGTTTCAGTAAGTAGGAATAGTATTTTTCCTCTCTCTACTCAATACATTTGCTTTGCACTAACAAAAAGTAGTTCTGTCCTAATATAAAAATACTTGGATTTCTGTAAGGTGATTGTAAAGGTTACCTAGCTACTTTTAGATAAAGTATGATTTGGAGATTTATTAGGAAAAAAAACCAAAATAAATGTGGAAGTTCCCTGAAATACTGTAGCAAGCTACTTCTACAGAACTGGCACACATATTAATATACAGAAATTACTGAGTGGAAGGGTCCTGTTTTATTAACATGTTCTCCGAATGTACATTATTCTATTTTACATACTTATGAAAATGGTTATGATTAATGTTATCTAAATTTGTAAAGGTATCTGATAACAAATTCCAGAGTCAATCACAGAATTGGACCCTTCCATTGTTTACTGTTTAAAACAGAAGCATGTTCTAGGCAATATTAAGCTTTAAGCATTAATATTCAGCTTGGGTTTTGCAAAAAGTACATGCAGTAGTGATATGATAGTGAACTTACCACAGTTGTCTCAAGACATATAAAAGACGTCTCTGATGCCTCACTAAATTTTATTAATGTTTTAACCTGCTTGGAAAGATGTGATTAAATGTTTAGAACCATTACTCTGTAAGACAATCTTACTGCTTTCACAATACTTATATGGAACATAAGGGCTCTCAGTGTCTTATCTGGATACCTGGTAAGAAAGGAAATTCTCAGGCTGCAGAAGATTATAAATTTATGAAATCTAGCTAATTTCAGTCAGAGGACTGACTTTGTAAGCATGAGATCAAATTTACTTCACAACATATGGCTTGACTAATATTAGCTCTAAAAGTCCATTGCAATTTTAACATTATAATAGCTGACTACTTAAAGTTTATCAAGCAATAGTAGTGTTTACTGTGTAATATTTCAACATTTAAAATTACCACGAAGTTCAAGATAAAGTGTTTTAATTAATTTAAACCACAAGAGATGACTTCTCACCTCAGAAATAGTATTTACTGTTGACTTTTAATATGGGGGTGCAGTTTTGTAACTTTGTATTTGATGTATGACAAGATACAAACTTTTCCCATAGTTAACCGAAGCAACAGCTACAACTGGTTTTACAGCTTGCTGCTATAAGCAGCCTATTGACTGCTTAGTAGGTAGCACTGAAGACTTCAGAGATGGAAGACTTCTGTTAGAAAACATCCTGAAGTGTTTTTTCTTTAGTTAGCAACAAGACTGAAGCAAAGATACCACATGAATCATCCATCCTGTAGAAATCTTACCTACGCTGCAATATGTTACTGAAGTTCACTTTGCCACAGTTAATGGGATGGAAACAGAAAATAAAGTTACTACTAAGGCACAAGGATGGAGAAAAACTGGTAAAACTGAAGAGCTGAAGTAAGATGACAAGAATTATCAGTCTCTTCAAGTTAGATACCTGGTTTTAATACTGTGAAGGTCACTTGGGCTCTTGTCCTTGCTAAGGTCATTGTGGTACGATAAAGCTGACAATGAATTCCACTCACAGGTTTATGAACATAGAAAATCTAAATAACACTAACGAAAATGTCTTTTAAACTTCAGTTACATAGGGAAAACAGTATCACAGTCAGTTTTCTCATTTAGCAATTTGTCTATTGGAACAACTGAATATTACAGAAATAATGGCACATTACGTAACTAATTCCTCATGAATATTCTTTTTGGAACATCAATATAATTTTGAAAATTATTCTGATAATTACAGAGAAGAGTTGTATATAAAATTAAGTAACACTGTCTGTATAACGACTAGCATGAATGACATTTAATGGACTCTTCCAAAAGCAATTGTACAGCATTTAATTTAAACTGAAAATTTAAACAAACGAGTACATATTTCTCCATCTGTAAACTAATACTAAAAAACTGTTCTACAACTTGTGCATTTAAATAGACTCTTCTGACTTGGGAGTTTCAAAATTCTCCAGAGCAAATTGTCAGTATGGGTGACCAGGGGTCCCTATATTTATTAAACTGAATGACCTGACAATAAAACTCAGTTAAGGCTTTTGGCATTGGTGAAACTTCTTCCCACTCAGACCTACTACTGTGGTAGACTTGAACTTCATCTGTGATTTCTTCTGGAGCATAATCACCACCTAGTATGTAAATTTTGTCTTCTGTCCCAACTGCCCCTGCATTAAAGCCAGCGCATTCGAAAGATCCTTCCCCCTTCCAAACACAGGTTTCTGGGCAAAAACTGTAGACCTTGTAGGTGGAGAGATCGCATATGTACAATGTACAGTTCACTGGGACAGCTTTGATTAGAGTTGCATGAAAAAACTGCCCAAATTCTGCTACAAGCTCAGACCACTGATCAGTCATAGCGTTATACTTAAAGAAACAGTCAAGAGATGGATTAAAGGCATCAGTAATCTCTACTTCCGAGCCAAGGACATAAATTATATTCTGGCATGCACTTGCTTCTGGATAGTAGATACCTCTTGGTAACTGGCTTACAGACTTCCAGTCTTTGGAAAGAGGATTATAGGATTCTACATCCAGAAGACTCCGAGTTTCTTGAGCTCCTCTGGTCTTTCCACCTATTACAAAGAGCTGATTTAAAGTTACAACAGATGTGTGCATTGTCCTCGGTTTTTTCATAGCTGACACTATGGAGAACTCATTGCTGACTGGACAGTAGCACCAGGTCTGGTCAGTGGCATCATGAAACGGTTCAGCAATATGAAGCCTGACAGTCCTATAACAATTCCCCTTGCATCCTCCAGTTATAAATATTTTTTCTCCATAGCTAGACAAACTTGACCCTGGCAGATCAATCATGTGCGTGTGTGGTAGCTCTTTCCATTTATCTGTTTTGATGTTGTAGCAGAATGTGTGTCTGTTTTCTCCATCTTCATCAGTTTTATGAACAAATATATATTTTTCTGTTGTTGAAGGACGTGCATCCGGAAACAATCCACTGAAGTTCTGCACGCTTTTAACTGCATCACTGATTATTACTGAGCAATTAGCACTCTTAAGTAAGTGTTCTTCAGAATGCAGAAAGTCCTGCAAAGTCTTTTCAGGTAACTGGTGTAATCTCACTTTTTTAATCAAATTAGGCAGGTATTTCTGCCGTGTTTCTAAGTTGTGTTTGGTCCATTGGAGGACAGCTTTCAACACTGATTCTTCCTCAGGGACATTTAGTTCATCAGCCTCAAGACATTTTTGTAGTATCTCAAAATTCATCTCCAAGAAATCACTCGATCTGAGCAGCAATGAAAAGTGGTGTTGTACAAAATCTAGTGCGTGGTCAAACAAGCGGACAGACCCATAACTTTCTGATAGAGAAAGCAACTGTAAGCAATTCACAAGATCAATACTTTTTATTAGGAAGTCACTGCAAGCTTTAGAAAGGAGGGAAACTTGAAGAAATGACGACAGTTGGAAGAGCATTTCCACATTATCATTGGTTATCTCTGTTTTTCCTGTGTAAGCATAATCAAGAAAAGCTTTCACTGCCTTGGGTGATAGGTTACTAATAGTAACATTGCCATCATCCCGTTCTTTCATATTAACTTCAAACATGGCTCTGTGAATAGAATACAGAAGACATACACACAAATTAAAGATTTAGCAAACAGATGAGACACTGATCTGGAAGGAGACAATCAGTAATAATGTGGGCTGGTCTAAAATATGTAAATTCTTACATGAATAATTAATTTACTTGTGTTTGAAGAAAAAAATGATTGGTGATAAGAACATACTCAAAGTGATGGCTTAACAAAATCATAGCAGCACCTGTGTTTTGTATGGATTTTCACAAACCGTGATGAAGTTTGCAGCTCTCAATGTGAGAGAAAATTGTTCAGGACAGCATCAGTTTCGACTTTGGGAAAGAGAGGCTGATTTAAAAAAATACATAGTAAAATAGCCCCATGTATTAGGTCATGCAACATGGATGAGTACATGAATTATGGGGGAAAAAAAAAAGCCTTCCAAATTGCAGGCTGAGAAAATGGCCGGACAGATGATAGGTGTTGTCCTTAGAAATAAAAGTAAGTGAGGGGTAAATGAGGAGAAAAAACACAAAGAAACTTAATTCTTGCTTTAGAGTTGCCAGAGAGATGTATGACTACAAGCCAATGTCAGAGTAAAAACAAGGTTTTGACATATTTGCGTGACACAAACTCTGCAGAAAGTAGATTGTGACTGAATATAAAGATGATGGTTGAAATTGTGGAATGAACTATTGATCAGGAGATCTGTGAAAATTTAATTGCAACTTTAACTGCTTTAAGTATTTAATAACATTTAATTCTTTCACACAATCTAACGTGGCAAGATAAAATAATTAAAGTTTTACAAGCGGATAAGTGCTGGCAATAGAACAATGCTGCAATATCCCTTGCCCTTCTCCCTCAGAGCCTAAGCCTCAACCTAGGATAGCAGTGGCTTCTGAATATGACACAAGATAATAGTGGAGGAAGATAAATCATCAAATGCAAAGTAGAGAATCTGGATATTAATATATCATAGTTAATTCATATTAAAAGTAAATGTTATAGTTCAGTTATACACTTAGTATCTCTTTTGTATGGGATTTTTTTCTGAAGCCAAAAAGGAAAAAAAACACCAAAAAGGAAAAAAAAACACCACTGTGTATACCACGTACTCTTTGGGACGTGAACATCTGGTAAAGCACGAACTCGCCTGACTTCCCAAATAAGAACATAAAATTACAATAAGACACCTGTATCCCAAATACCTCTTTGCACACTAAGTAATGACCCTTACAATCCTTTCCTCATTAACCTGTGAGCTATGAAATCTCTAATTAGGGAGTAAAACAGCACTGAACAATACCAGTAGAAAAAGAGCAGTGTAGGCAAAGGGTTTGACTCTGAAAGCTAACAAGTAAGGATCAAAATGTGGCTGGTTTACACAATGAAGCCAAAACTAAGAGAAGTCCAAAAGCCAAGGAAGACAAAAGGTGGTGTTCCATTTTAAAATGTATTAGTGGACTTAGGTATTTTTTATTCCTCGAAGGTAAAAAATGGGCCTTGCATTCCAGGACAACTTATGAATCTGATGGCCGCTATTATCTGCCGTATCAACCGTTAGGGGCAGGGAGAGATCTCTGCTGGCAGATCTGATGAGCCTGTAGGTAATGAAAAGGACACCTGCATTTCCACGTACTTAACTTCAGTTCTGAAAATTACCACTGGAAGCTATTGCATCCTAGTGTTTCTTTCTACCATATCATCTCGGTGCTGTCAGGCAGTTAAAGACAAATGAAAGTAGTCCTGTGCATCAGAGTAAAAACCAAATCTGCTCCTACAGTGGAGAAGGCACTAATTTCATCTGCATTTCTTCTTTTTTTTCAGTAATTCTTTGAACACATCTAGCTATCTTCTGTCATATATGGCAGACTCACTTAGACCATGGGATGTTCCAGGACATTTGAAAATAACACTCACCTATGTATGGGCAACTGAATTGAGGCTATTATGAACTCACTCCCAGAAATCTGCTTTTGCATTGTTAAAGTCTTAGCTTTGTTTTTAGTAAACTGTATTCAGAAATACTTTCAGTGTGGAACGCAAGTTTGAACATTTCTAATAAAAAGGTTAGCAAGGCTTCTATACAAATTAATATTCTGTATGTGAATGATGGCTGTCCCTTCAGAATACATAGCTTTAAACACAAGAGAAGACCCATTTCATGCTGAAAGGCTGGAATCTGTAGTTTAGGAAAAGTATGCATATCTGTTTAAATACCTCTGAAGACAATCTCTACTATACTGACCATTCCTTTTGGACAAACAAAAACGACTTCCATTCCAAAGTTATATACAATTTATCCACAATTGCTTAGTAGATGTATTCATAACCAATCTGTTACGTTTCACAACATAAATCTGTCAAAGTACATAGACTATCACAGAAAAAGTCAAACAATATCCTTGCAGACCATCAAGTACTGATACAGGAAACAGGTAACTCTTAAACATACATAACTTGTGTCAGTTCAACCTAACAGCGGAACTGCACATTTATGGTTTGAAACTTGTATTTCAGATTTTTTGACTACTGTTGGAATCTGATTCATAGAGTCCTCATGCCTTTTTGAAAATACAAAGAGCCATATCTGGCATTCCCTTAAAATGATGTTTGAATTCTTTGCTCAAAACTCTGAAGATATATGTAAATTGTGATAATTGTTTCAACTTTTTTTTAATCCTATTCCTTCCCTCCCTCCCAGAGAACTTAGAATCTATTTCCTGCAAATTCATGCCAAAATTATGTTTACCTGAAAAAATCACTGCATGCTGCCAGTACACAACGATGACAGGGAATTATTTCATCTTTCACAAGAATTTTAAAATCGAAAAATATATTTTGTTCTCTGAACTTTTGTAGTACTTTTAGAATTTGTTGTCCATGACCTTCAGCCACTAAGGAATTGATTTTATTTTCAGGAACAGAAATTCCATTGCAAATAGGTCTGCTAATGTAATCCCGTTGATTGGCCATGTTTTCTTCACTCTATTCCTGAAATGGAAAAATAAGTAATTGATTCTAGTGTTATTATTAAAAAAGCCCAAACAAAATCAATATACCATAAAACAAAGAAGTTCCCAGCACTGAATTTACTTTGTAAATCATATGCAGAGTTAGAAATTTGTGTTACAAGTGACTTTTACACTGAATTTGATAATACTACTACTTTGCAAAATATATTCACATGGTGAATTTTGAAAAGTAAATTATCTGCCATATATCAGAGAACAATTCTACAGATAATACCCACCTGAAGGAATTTTTTCAGTAAAGTCCACAGAAAGCATATCAAGGAGTGTGTTTAATTGTCATTTAAGAGAAAGACTAGTTCTAGGCTTACCCTCAAAAAACCCCAAATTCTTACAATTTTATGTAAAATTAAGATGGAAAAAGAAAACTTTGTTAGATATTTTACATTCCAAAAGGCTGACCACTCTACATCTTGTAGTTGGAAGGGAGACACAGGCTATTAGACTGCATCCTAAGTGGATTCCCATGAGGCACTCCAGACTGCAATAATGGAATACAAACAACACCAACAGCCTGGCTGAATAACAGGATTGCTGGGGCTTACCAAATAGGGTCATTTAGAGAGAGTTTGGTGACAGTACACCTTTGAGTGTTTAGTCAATTGAAACTGATTTTGTCATGTACCTCTGGTCTTGTTATGAAGCGTTATCTTTGCCCACTGAGTTTCATTTACAGTGGTGTAAATTAACTGGCTTTAGAACACATATAAATTTATGACCATCTCCCTTTCAGCAGCCAAGTTTCTTTTTTGGTGAAAATCCCTACACTGAAGAGTGTTTTTTTTCTATGGTAAATTGGTTTTAACTGTGTTTTACTATGAAAATATTTTATTCCACTTTGTCAACATAAAGAAACTTTAAACATGAGTACATTTTATTTACACCTATTTAAAGAGCTATTTATATATTGCAGATGCATAAAATGCCATTACTGCAAATCTGAGTCAAGACTGCCTATTTTAAATCTTAAAGAAAAATTCCAATTTTTTTTTTATTCCAGGATTTTGCTTCCACAATTCCAATTAAAATCAGCAACAGATAATGGCCCACCTGAATTGAGAGAGGACAAAAAATTCCAAACAAAACCCAGAAACAAGAAAATACTGGTTTTGGTTTTTAATTTTGTGAAAAGGCTCATCTGATGACATGACACATTCACAGCAAACTAAACCATCAGGCAGTCTTCTTCATGTGAGGTACTTTCACAGCAGACTGATCTATACTTTATCTAGTCAGGTAGCTCCAACCACAAATAGACCTCCATGTCTCCTGGAAGAGAAGAGATCCAGTGATCTTGCTGCCAGCACTGGCACCCTTGGAGCAGGCATCTTCTCCTTCCCATGGCCAGACAATCTCAACGTATTCACTGTTTCCATTCTAAGCCTGAGGAACTAGGAAAATACAGAAGAACAAGACCACCATTTATTCTGATAATGTATGGCCTCATAAACCCCAAACTTTCATAAATCATAGAACTTTTTTATATGGCAGAATTCTCTAGAATACCCTTGTTTTACAAATTTCAAAGCCTGCTCCTCAAAAGGCTGAATCTTCAAAAGCAGAGCTGCTTCAATAACGTTAGTTTCTCACATTTGAATTAAACTAAAAAAAAAAAAGTGAATTTCAAAGTTTATTTGACATCACATAAAACTTCTTCTAAAAGAAACGTAAACCTTTCTGCAAAATTCTGGAACTGACAATAGATACTAGACATTTTTCTCCACTTACATGTAATTTCTATAGCAAGCTCCAACCTACAATGTGCTCTCTGTAGATAAAATTACTAATTTCAGTAATATTCATATTTGTATAATGAAAAGGAAAACATCTACTGTAATCAAGTCCAACTATGCTATTTTAGGCAAGACATCATATGATCACTTTCATACAAGCAATCGATGTTTCAGAAAGTTTTCTTTTACCACACTATTACCCCAAAAACTCTATTCCAGTACATTGGTGTACAGACTGTAAGCCTCTTAATTACACAGTCAATTTATTAATGCTTACATATATTTTTTCTTCTGTTAAAACTGTTATTTGACTTCTTTTTCCTTTGTATATTTATTCACTCTTACAATTATAAAAAGTGTTGATATCCTCTCTCAACTTTCATTAGAATGAATAATTGTCAAACTTTCCAAGGTCCACTTATAAGGCCGAATTTCTAGTTTTCCTTATTATTTCTTGCAGTTTTCTCTTTACTCCAGTTTGATCCTAAATTTCTTTCACTGATACAAGATTTGTTGTACAACATTATGGTTCAGATCTCATCACTGTCTCGCCAGTCCAATTTGCAAGTCATCTAGTGCATCCTAATCCTAATCTCTAATAGGAGTATCTCGTTATTTTCTTAAAAGCAAAATCCAGCAGTGTATCTTTAATGATTTTGTCCACAATTAAGGAATGTAGTAATGAATACTGTGCAAGGACTTAGCCTAATTCACCCTTCTCTCCATTAAAAAAATACATATAAAAACAATTTCCAGCTGTCTTGTAGCCAATTCCTGACTTATAATTTTGGTATTAATGTACCACTTCACTGAATCTGTTGATGATTTTAGAGCCCTCCAAACTCTCTTAACAATTCAGCTAAAACTTGGTATGTTTAACAAGGCATTAATAATTATTTCATTCAGTCTTCTGCAAAGCCATATGAATTAATCAGTGGGCTTTTTTATAAATATTTGATCAACTCTGCCAAAAGGGTAAGAAATGTAGGGGGTGCAGATACATGCTGAAGAGGTCTGCAGGTCAGAAATGCTGGGGAACACCCCTCCTTTTATTTGCTTCATAAACTCCCACAGGATTCCAATTACAAAACCTGTCTTCACGTGGATTACCAAGAACCAAGCTCCAGTAAATGGTTCATTAGAGTCAGGATCTCTTACTTTTGCTTTTAAGACACATCTGTGTGTTGTTCAGCAACCGGCCTTGCAGCCTCTCCTGGAACATGACACAAGTACTGCTGTACGTGCTCCGATCTCCCACCACTTGACAAAACCTCCCTGCTCACGTACTGGACCTTTACAATCTTACACTGACAAATGCCCCGTTAGCTATTAGCCTGCTTTTCTGAAAAAAACCCAAAAAAAACCAACAAACCAACAATTGGTTGACAAAGACAACTGAAAACGATTCCAAAACTAAACTCTCCTGCAGTTAAACATTTGCCCTGGCGTATTTTTCTTGTAAGCCACCTCAAACACAAGGCCAGTTGGCTGCTACAGTGAAAACTGATAAAACTTCACAGTTATTAAGGTCAACCCCATATAACACGTGTGGAGGACATATATGTACCTCTCTGCACAGGTCTCCAGTTGAGGGGCCAGGCATTCTGCATGCCTGGCAGTCAAGTGGTAAGCAATGGCCAGTCTGTGTAGGGCCACAGAGCAGCAGCAGTTGAACAGAAGGCTGGGGATAGTAAGCTACCTTTGGTCATGACAATGGATGAAATAAGGGAAGCTCTGAGGGTAAGAGCATTCTTATGACCTGTCACAAAATCCAGTAATAAGGGCCCAGACCTCATTAGCTGTGCTGTTTATAAGACCCCTCTGTCGTAGAGTGAAAGGGCCCTGAGGGATCACTCAGTTACAACCCTTTGCAGTTTTAACACTGTCCTTTTCCCAAAACACTGAGGGCCAGAGCAGTCTAGAACATAACAAGCTCATTGACTCAGATGCCAAGTAACCACACCAAGAACTCTGATAAAACCATAGTCAAAATACGAGATATACACACGTTCCTCTAAGTATCTAAGCATTGGTAAAAAGCTACAAGAAAGTGTTTAATTGACCTTAATTCCATGCAAACAGCTGCCAAAACCTCACTGAATTTGTAGTGGAACTTTGCAATGCTAATGCTCCCTTTCCAGAGATACATGTAGGATGTAAGATATTTATGATTGTATTTTAGTGAGCAGCATCAACAATCCTCCTTAACCGTTCTTAGAATTCTGTACCTAGAAGATACTGAAATGTGTAATTTATTTTCTTACACCTTTTCTTTGGACAGTCCAAATGGCCTGTAGACTATGAATTTAATAACCTGGATATATGTTGTATCCTAGATATCATACGAGGAGACTATAAACACAGCACACTGTTAAACTCATAAAGGAGACCAAAAACATCCAAGATATTCTCAGAACATACAGGCATACACTAAAATCATAACCACTGCAATACACCTCCTAGAAATGATTTTCACATCCATTCCGCCAGAATGGAAGAGCAAAGCAAACCGAACTGTGAAGTGACCTTGAGGAGAGATGAACTTTTGTTTGTGCAGAACTTGTTGTAGAAAGCACTGATTGGAACATACATAATGTATGTATATTAATAAACAGTTTTCCTGAAAAGATTTTGCTAAACCAATGGTCTAAACAGCCTTGGTTGCTGGAACTGATAAATAAAATCGTTACAGAAGTTTAAATATGCTATGAATGGTGGAAGTTGTGCAATTATTTCTTAGTGAATAACCAAGGAAAAGACATCAAACTAGGGAGGGGAAGTGTAGTAACAGTGAAGCATGAACACCCAGATGAGGGTCCAGAAAGACAGTGGCAAAGACACCAAACTGTTTGATCACTTTATAATAGTGAGATAAAAATACACATACAAATATGTGTGACTTTGAAATAGCCCGGGGAATTCTGGTCTGTGGAAATACTGAGCACACAGCTCAGCTGATTCTTTGCCAGCAAAAGCCCCTTAGGGCTGTGCCTGCCTGATGATAAACAGGACCAAACCCTTGGAACGGGACTCGAGACTGTTCCCAGCACAAGAGAGTGGCCATTCAGAAATTACAAATAACACTGTGCAGGGGTAGTTCTCTCCTCTTCCAACACAGCTGGCAAAACCAGTCTAAACTCAACCCTGATTTGGTACTTTATTATTGACAAACAACTGTAAAAAAAATCTATCTGCTTTTATCTGAAAGCACAACACAGCTGTGCTACAGCACCCACCAATTAAAAAAAATTAAATCTTTGTACTTCATAATGGGTATCTTATAAGAAATAAATTGTTCTTCAATGGAACATTACATTAATTATGTGGTCTTCTCCCAGCTTGAGTAGTATGTCTTACTAGGGAAAAGGGTTTTATAAAAGGGAAATCTAAAAGCTGGAATTTTACAGAACAGTTTATGTACCTAGGATGAAAGAATTAAGCACAGTGAAGATGAAGAAATTGTACAGATTTCTCTAGAGAACTTTCAGAGTTTTTTTTGTACAAAATTTAACTGTGCATTAATATACATTTTGTAAAGGTCAAGATTGGCATTCTAAGATCTAATATTAAAAGTATTATATTACTGAGTCTACTGTATACCCATCAAGATGATTTGCTATTTGCATTCCCTGTCCATTCAAAAGGAGAGAAATTAGTGACTTGTTAGTAAGTTTTAAAGACACTACTCTACACTACACATCTAATTTAATGTTCACTAAGACAAGTATGAGTGGAAAAGTATCTGTAGGATTTGGTGACACTTCTAATTGCTGACTAAAAAGCAACAGTGGCTTAAAATGTAATTAAACTGTAAATACTGAGTACAGGTTCTGTGCTTTTATATTCAATTAATGTGTTATCACTGATTGCCTAAGATTGAAAACACTAAGGAAATTCCAAGTATTCCAAGTTCCTGCCTGAGTCTCATACGTTTTTCATAAATAACTGAACTTCAAAGTAAAATAATATTCAGTCAATCATTTTAGGACAAGCAAAAAAAAGTGCACAGGACATTTTGAGGCATTTAATCCACAAAAATGACATTTATCAATAATAAATGTTGAGATAGTATTCTCAGATTGAAAGATGACACAGAGACTTTAAAGGTTTGTGTTCTTTAGAAGTGATTAAAAAAAATTCAACATGGAAAAAACCACAGCACGGTACCAGTAGGAAGTAAGGAAATCACACTAATTCCTGGAAACATTCCAGAAGTGGAAGATTCCCACTCTGCAAGCAGTGATCATTAAATGCATGTTCCCTGAGAAACACATGAACCCATTAAGATAAAGCAGTAATCACTTCAAACAAGTAAAACCAGCTGGATTCTATCCTAAAATTAAATTTCTCCAATTCATCAAGTTATTTTGCAAATTATTTTCTTACCCAAAAAAGATCAAGAACTAGAAGTTTAATTTTCAGAAAAAAATAGAATTAAAATAATATATTGTACTTCTAATTCTGGTGAAAATAACTGCAAATTCTATAAAAGAAAATGACAGCTTTTAATGGCTTCTGTAGTCTGTCACTTTGGCATGTGATTATAATGTGGGTTTTTTTCTAAACATGCATGCAATATTGAGCATCTTTAGAGAATAATTTAACATACCTTATTATAATAGCATGTTTTACTTAAAATAAAGATGTGGGTTCTTATTGAATACATCCATAATTATATTACATATTCCACAGTGCACCTTGAGCTCCAGTTTGCATTCACACACGAAGCTCATTAAAAAAAAGATAATCCACTAGTGAAAACAAATGCTACATGTTTAAATCTCTAAAGTAGAGAGCATGGACAAGCCAAACCTATCAATCAAACCAGAGGGGCTTTTTTGGAACTAGGTAAGATCCACAATCCATTAGTATTATCATCTATCAGTAACTAAATATACAAAAGGCCACAATTTCCTCTTCAAAGTGTGCAGAACACAAAGTTTGAAATGTAAACCTCAGCTACAGTTTGATACTGGTGAAGAGCATTTTCCTGGGGTTTTTTCTTGACTGTGTTAAATCCTCCTCTGCTGTCAGTTACCTTTGTCTATGGATTTGTATAATACATAAGACTATGCCATTCCTTGCTTCACTAAATCATGAAGAAAAAACAGGAATAATATCTTGAAATAAGTCGAGTGCCCAGCTGATTCCTTGATTAAACATTTGTTTATGCAATGTTACTTCCGTGTTTAAAATATTTTGCGACGACCAACCTATACTCAGCTACAACAGACTTATTCTAGACAGAAAGACATTCTGGCCTGTGTAGAAACAGCAGTTTTCCATCCTAGCAGTGAGCTGGCAATGCTGAACAACAACAACAAAAAAGAAGGATTGTAAAAAATACCTGCATTAATACAATTTTCAGCATTTTTGCATCATTTGTACACGGTCAATACAGGACGGATATAGAGTTAAGTATTTCTAAAAAGCAAGCAACAGAAAGACGGGTAGTAAAATTCCAAATAGGCTCTAATTTTTTAGCTATGGGTCAAATTCAGAACCAAAGGGCAAGCAAATTTATTACTTTTTGAGGATTTAGAGGCGGCCTATAATTGAGGGCACACGGGAATCCATTCAGTTCTGACACCCACTGGAATTCTTAACAGAACAACGAGCACAGGATACAAGAGGCTTTGTTCGGACAGATCCTTAGGAGCCGGAACCCTGCTAGGGTGATGCAGCGCGCTGCACCTGCTC
>VYXD01016269.1:1261202-1334877 GCA_013397195.1 Hylia prasina
CACGACTTGATACGAACTGTAATAAACCAAGGTTTTTTGGACGGGTGGTTTTCTAGCAACCAACAGCCCAATAGATCTGTATGAATTACTTCCATTTTATTTCATAGGCTGGCCGCCTGCTGATGCGGAAATTAATTTCGGAAGAGCTCTGCATACCTTGGAATGAAGTACACTTGCAAAGGACATCAAAAGGAAAACCTTTCCTGGCCAATAACTTACTCGGTACCAATTCGAATTACAACTTCAATGTCTCTCATCAAGGAGATTATGCAGTCCTTGCAGCTGAGCCTGAGCTTCAAGTGGGCATTGATATTATGAAGACTGATTTACCAGGTAATGCATTATGGTGACTAAAGCAGATTCGGCTGTGTTTGAGTACTGAACATTTTCACATTTCCCAAAGAACCAATCCGTGTCCTAGAAATATAGTGTAATTAGAAGAGAGTGTATGAGTGCATTGTGTATTTGGGATTTCTAGCTGTTAAATGCACTCCTCATTTATTTGGAGGTGCATTGTAGGACAGATACGGATATATATCTCATTTAGAGAAGCAGTGTCCTGGGAAAATAAGGTCATGAATCCATCATATGGACAGTACCATCATCTTCAGATGCTTTAATTATGAGTTTCCTGTGTGTGAGGCAGAAGCAGGAACATCTTTCCAAATAGGGACAATGGGATCCATCCCCAAGAGAACTTCATAGACTGTGTTACTCAGTTGTCCCATAAATAGGAGCGTTTCAGATGTCACCCAACTGACAAGGCAGATTCTCTGTGAATGTGCAGTAATCCTCAGTGAGAGGGGATCATGAAGAGGGACACAAGTCTTGGGAAAAGACTAAACTTTACAAAATTGAGTTATTGGCCTGTTTATTTGTATGAAATGACTGTATAGATTAGTGAACTTCAGGATCAAAATTAGGATTGTAGCGAAGTGTATTTTTAAATGCACTTTTATGGAGAGCATTTAGTTTGCAAATGATTGTCAGTGCATGACTGGGTTAAAGGAAAAACATACTGGGATTTATGACTGACTGGAATTCTGGGGTTTTTTTTGAATCTTAAATGTTTAACCAGATAGGACAGTAGTAGTTGTGTTCTTAGAGAATCTTTCTTCACAGTTTTTGGATTTGCCCAGCATTTTATGCTGCAAAATAACATTGTGTTGTATGGCAGAGATTCAGACAAACCCTGACTGGATAGCTTCCTGTCTGATCACTTTACACCTTTTTAATGATAACTACAAGTGTACAAGTTTTGGGTTGTCATATTTAGGTAGGATGTACAGAAACTTTGCTGCAATCTGAAGTTCTTTCCTGTGACTCCCACCTGCTGTAGACCCTCGCTCTGAGGATGCTGCTCAGTGTGTGAGACCACAGGGTAGCCTTTGGAGGGTCTTCCACCAGAGCTGTGGTGTGTGACAGGAATTTTGTCCAGTGGCTCCTTTGGCACACACCTGACAGGATTGCAGTAACACAGGGCCCAATTAACCAGATTAAGTTTGAAGCTGGTGCTTTTATCATCTCCCTCTCAGGCAGAGCAGGCAAGGTGATGTCCCAGCTTATGTCTCCTCACAGCATCCTGCACACCCTCAGCCTTTTTGCTGGGGGAGAAGAATTACAGGGAGGGGCCTTGATGCTGTGCAAACACTGCTGATACCAGTGTGGTATCAGCACTGGGTTAGGCATAGATCTAAAACACAGCACTCTACAGGCTGCCATGAAAAAGGTAACACCTGTATCCTGTACCCTTGGAAACACTCTGGCTGGGCTGCCACTGGCCTTACCACATTAATCACTAGTTTTAATTCCTCGTTCCAAAATGTTTCTACTTTTAGCGGGTAAATAGTGAAAATCAAATCATTCAAGCATTTTTATTTGAAGCTTTCCTTGGGAAGTGCAAAATTCAAATTTATACAGAAAAATAAAAAAAATTATATGTGGAAGTAGCGATGTCTTACATCCTCTGCTGGTATTTTGAACAGCACCAAATGTAGCTGGCATGTGAAAGGCATGTTGTCAATATCCAGCTGACAAGTTTTATGAAGCATTTTAAACTTTATTTCTGAAGTCTAAAGACTAAGTAATACTTTGAGATCTGATACAGACAGGCTTCAGTGTTTTTACCCAGAGAGAGAAAAATGGTGGTTATTTTGGAGATTCTGGTCATTCCAAAAACTGAACGATATCTCATGTCTTCCTTTTTGTAATTATAATTTGTATTTTTGAAAAAGAAATAAGATACTAATGTAAATGTAATAATTGTATGTGGGAAACAGAGCCAGTAAGTAAGTAATATTAAGGATAGAATTTTATATTACAGAGTCTATAATTTAAAGCTGGCCGTCTTTTCACCTAAAATTTTTCTGAGGAAGATTTTCGTCTTAGTAGAATCGCCTGCAACTTTTTTTGTTGCTGGGCTATGAATAGGTAACACTGACTTTACCAGTATTATTTTCTCTGATAGTTCCACTGAGTGGTGCTCTTGTTCTGCACTTGCTGAGTACATTATATTTCTGAAGGTGGATCCACTATAAATCTCTTTCCTTGCAACATCTGCAAGGACAAAGAATTCCCTATGAACAAAGTACATTTGAGTAGGTTTGCTTGTTTTCTTAAAAACTTGTTTAAATACACAGTACTTCATCTTGTGATGTTATCCAACAGCACCTTGATTGAGATCTCTAGTATCATAGCTGTTACAATCTCTTATTGTTCAACCAGCGAGCATGCAAAATCTGCAGTGCAGATATGCAAGAGTATCGTGCAGCTGAAAGTTTTGAGAGGTCTGCTGTTTGTATGCAGCTATGTAACAAGGAGTCCTGGTGCACATGATCATTTTATGTCACTTCTTAATCCCTGCTGTGTATTTTTGTTTTACTTATTGTTCTTTCCATATTTCTTGTGCTTCATTATTAAAATCTGAGAAATTAAACTGCTACAAGACATAGCCTTCTTCAGAGGTGAAGGCAGGCCACACTAGTAGCTATTCGTACCACTGCAAACAGCAGCAGTTCTACAAAAGTTCCACAGGTGTGCAGCAGTTCATCACCTTTTTTACTCTATTCAGATATTGAAGTAAATACTGTAGTGATGGTAGAAAAGGAAAATATCCTCTTTAGGTACTGTGTGTTGCTGTCTTTTGGTTATCTGACAGGTTGTTTTAGATTTAAATCAGTCTTTCAGTTTAATTGTTTTTGAAGAATTACTGAGATAAATGATTATTTTTCTTCTCTTCAGATCAGTTTAAGATGAACTATTGAGTCATTTGGAAAAATGCACACTGTCCTGTAAATTTGTTAGTAGAAGTGTCTGTGGACATCATTTGGCCAGAGAGGTAATGCATATGAATTTATTTTAAGTCTTTCAAAAAAGAAATGAAAAGGATTCTCACAGTACTGTTAATTCCTGTGGAAAAAACTGAGACTTGATTTTTTAACTTATGGAAAAGAAATTCTGCAACAAGTGTCAACTTGGTTTGAGTGGTGTGTGGGATGTTGCTTGACCAGACACTTAAACTCTGTAAAGTAGAACGTCTTCAGAGACTGAGGAAATAATTATAGCTTAATAAAGATTGCCTTGAGAATTTGAAAAAAGTTTTGATCTTAGGCTCAAGAGCTTTCCTGCTGTGCAAGTGAATTTCTTTTCACTAATGCAATTTTTTAGCTTAGATGGATTTGCAAAAAGATAGATAAATTAACATTTATTTCATATTAAATTTGAAAATCTGCCTGCAATCTTTCTTACCTATCCCACTATATTTACTTTGATCCAGATGTCTCCAATTCAATTTTATTCCAGAATTAAATATTTGACATGCAATAGAAATAGCTTTTCTCATTAATATTTTGCTTTTATGCTAGGCTTGCTTGTTAAAAGACACAAAAGGGTAAATTTTCTGCATGTGAATTTCACAGAAAAAGTAATTTGATCTAAAAATACTCAATAAATGCTTTTTTAGGAAAGTAGGCTATTATGTGCAAACACCTAATTATTTGAAACTGGTTTTCTCTGAGGGAAGGAAATATAAAAAGAACTTGACTCATTTTTATCTTTTTATTGTTATTGAGGTGAGGTAATGCAAGATGTGATAGAGATCTTCAAATCAGAGACAGGTCACACGTGTATATAAGTCCCATATGAAGAAGCTAAATACCATACTTAAGTCTAGCTAGTGGAGGAAGGCTCTCTCTCCAGACAGTTTTGAACTTTCTCCTGTTAATTTTGGTGTATTCATAAGCCTAATTGAGTTAGGTACACCTACATCCTGGTTAAGATATTTGGCATGTCTTTTAGCTAGCAGCCATGTTCAATGTTTTGAATTTGCAGTGCTTATTTAATTGCTGCATTTCAACTTTTAAATAAGAATTTCCTGCCCTATAAACAAATTCCAAATCATATTGTTCTTTAGAGTGCTTTTGTCCTTAAGGTGATTTACCTTTACTTTAAACAAAGTTTTAACTCTTTCTGCTTTTATTGGTGTATTTCAGTAAATCTCATAGCAGCAATCAGCATTTAATCTTTTACTGCTAGAGATAATCAGCAAATTGTTAGCTAATGTTACAGTTTCAGGTGTGTAGATGAACTGCTTGGAATGAAGAAATCAACAAAGGGTTTGATTTAAATGTTACCTCTTACAGATCAAAGAAGTCATAATTTATAAATACGTATGTAAGCACATCATTTTTAGATGTGAAAGATGTTAAAGCAGCTGATATCCTTGTTGAGCTAGAGAATCACAGTAATGCTATGCACTTAAACTGAGTAAACAGGTATTTCTTTGTTCTTGTTCCATTTGCAGCTGGGTAGAAACAGCCATCTTAAACATATTCTTAAAGAATATATAATATATAGCAGTTTCATTGCTGTGCTTTATTCGCATTTCCAACACTGTTTTAACCTGGAATTACACAATTCTGTAATTGATAAAGCACCAATGCTTGATAAATTGTGAAAGAAAGTTAATATTGTGATTAAATATCTTTAAAGGAAAATTTCTTGCATTTCCAAAGAAGTACTCTTAAACTTTTATGACTGTTTCTTTAATATAAAAATGTAAAACTTTTTGGACTAAAATATAAACTGATAGTGAAATGCAGAACTATAAAATTAGGATGTGGGAAATATATGTTTAAAATGAGGGATAAATTAGTGATAAAGAACAGAAAAATCCTAAACTGGGAGCTGTTATTAAAAATAAGAGTTGGAACAAAGAGTAACTATAAGAATGCTTGTCAGATTGTTTTGGTGTTGTGGGGTTATTTTTCATTCTGCACACTGAATTTACAATATTCACAATTTATTACTTAATTGGTGTTTTGGGAAATTAAGTTATACAACAACAATGAACAGCTAAATAGAACCGATTTTTCTAAACAAAACTGAAGGTGCTTCTCAACCTGCACCGAAGACAGTTAGCTTTGGCTTTCCAAATTAAGAAAGTGTAGCAGAAAAATCGGATTCAAGGACTAAGGTTAAGTAATTACTATATAGGTGTTAAAAAATTGCCTTTAAGGAGTTTCTTGCCAACCCTGGCCATTTCCAATAGCTGCAGCTTTACAGATACATATATTTGTTGCAAGAGCTGGAACATAGAAGCTGATTTTATTTTGCATTGTCAGAAGCTTATTTGGATATTGACTGTGCAGGTATTAAAGTTTGGAGCCCTTACTGGTTTCAAGGTTGTGAAGGTAGTCTTTTAGAGATGGACTTGCAGTTTATTTTAGACTGACTTATGAAATGGTAAAAACTTACCTTAAATATTTCACAACTCTCCACAGTAAATGTAAAAAAATAGCCTCAGCTGCATTTCGCTGACATGTTTCCTTTCTAAGAGAAATTCTGATTTTCAACAAGGCAAATATTTTTATATTTCCTCAATAAAGATGACTGGTTGCTTACATTATGTCAGGTTATCAGGAAAGTAGGGTCAGGAGACATTTACTACTTTCATAGGCAGTTGTTTTCGTGCCATTTATTGGGTTGGTTCTGGAAATTTTAGGCATTCATAGCTATTATGTGCCGTGTTGTATTTTGATGGAAAAAACAATTTTGTAGTGTATTAAAAAGTTATTACTTGCCCTGCATAGCTTTCCTGTTTGTTCATCAGACTTGTTGGGTTCTGTATTAAGCCTGTATATCTTCCTTTTTTCTTTCCTAGTAAAAACAGATTTAATAAAAGCAAAGCAAACACTTGGAGATGATATCTGCAAGAGTAGATACAGCTGATACAGGTGAATAGACCATTGAAGTTCATCAGTTTTTCATCTGTGGGCCTCTCCTTTTTCATCTGCTTTTGCCACGTTGCAGCACATTTATCTTCCACTTGCATCTTTCCTTGGAGGCCTTGGTTGGATAAAAGACAGCTCCTGCAGTGGCAAAATCTGATTTGTGTGATGTTAAGGGGAAGGATATGGGGGGACAACATGCCAATGACTAGCTGACTGCTGTCTCATCTCTGTGGGAAGAGCAAACAAAGCAAAACATGCTGATTTTAGCTGTCATGTGGGACAAACAGTCTTTCAGCTGCTGGCAAGCCAAACAAATGGCTTTATAAGGTTTTGGGCTTTGAATTTTTGTTCATTTGTTTATAAAAAATGTTCTTCTGTAGGAGAGATTGATTCCCAAATTTAAAACACTAGTACTACTTCTGTTGTCATGTGGGGTTTTTTGGACTTCATTATGAAGAGGGGAAAGAGGAAAGGATGGTGTACAGACAGAGGTGGGAAAGTTTTAAGTGTGAAAATAAGGGGTATTTCTGGGACTGGCTTCTATGCAGTGTCCTGACTTCTGCCATTAAAAAGCAACTCTTGTTCATTGGGTTCATTTATTGCATAGGATATCATGAGGTCGAAGGACTTAGTCCCAGGGTGTGTGTGTCTCTGTATTTCCACACCAAATTTAGAGGAGGCATCTCTCATCAAACTCGGGGATACCAGCTAAGTTTGAATCAGCTTGTGCTTTCTAAGGTCACAGAGCTTCCCAGGAAAAGATTGCATTAGTCAGATCAAGGAGGTGCTAGAAAGAGTGAAGCATGTAGTGAAATTCATGTGGAAGATGAGGATGACTTTGGTACTGAAAATTGGCTACCCCCACAGCCCTATTATCCAATATAGTGTTTATATACCAGGTACCAACTGGATTCCAATGCAACCCCAGGTAATGCAGTGGTGTTAGCTTCTTAAAGATGGGCCTACATTCCCTGTAATTACACTGTCACTAAATACCTAACTTTTCCTGCCTTATAAACTCTGAAAGGAAGATCTGCTATTGTGATTAAATATCCTTTTTTTTGCTTGTCTGTTTTCTTGGACTAGTAAGTGTGGAGTTTTGCTTGTTTATTTTCTTGGACTAGTACATGCTATTGTTATAGGTTTTCTTTAAAATGTTAATTTTAAAGCAAAAGATTAATTGCCAAAGATTTCAGTCAATATCTCTGCGTAGAAAAGGCCTTCTAGTGTATTACTTCATAAAATGTAATAAAACTTTTCAGAGATCTGGTGGCTTGGTAGTACTATGTAATGGAAGGCTATAGATGGTCAGATACCATCTGGAGTTTTTTTTTACATCTGTAGTTTTGTCCTCATGACTTGATTTATAAAAGAAAGTGTATTTTTAAGCTTATTTAGATTTGAGGTGTTGTGTTTTAGTGTGATGCAGCATAACTTGCTAAGTGTTGAAAGGAAGTAGAGTTCCTGTCGTTCTGGTAATGCAATGATTGCTGTAACTGGTGTATGATCTGTAATGAAAAACTGATTAAAGTGTCATTTTTGTGGGGTAATTTTTGTTTTTGCTGAAATATTATGGCTACTTAGAGCTCTGCTAACTGTGGTCATACAACTTCTTGGAAAGATCTTAAGCAAGTAAAAGGTACAAGACAAACACAAGAGACTTCTTATTTTATTACTGCTCATTTTCTTATTTGCTATCACTGTTTAGCTGTAAGTACATTTTTCTCAAAGAATTTGAGGTCCCTCGGTCATCTTAGTAATTAAGACCCTTTGTATTTTAAGTGCTTTTATTTTCTCAACTCAGAAGCATGCTAAAACCTTGAGCTTGCACCCAGATGTTTGATTGCAAGCTCTTCAGTAGCAAGTATATGTTCCAGCTGAATGTTTGGCATGGGAAGAACATGGGAAAAATATTCTGGAGTCTGAAAAAATTTTGAGAGGATCTGGATTTTTTAAAAAATTTTCAGAATAAATGACAAAAAGCATGAATCTATTGCAGACACTGTGCTACTTGGCTTTAAATTGATCAGATATGAGGTATCCTGTTAACAACTTTTAATTTCCTTTCGAGTTTTTTTATCTAAGTCATAGCTGTATCAAAGCTGCTGTTTTTCCAGTCAAGTTTTAGAGGTAGAGCTATCTAAGCCATTATGAATTTTTACTTCCTTTTGTTTTACATTGACTATCAAGGCAGCTTGCTTAATGTTCATCACTGCTGTTAGACACAACCACACTAATACAATTAAAACCTTAGCAGTTTCTCTAATATTGCAGAGACTTAATGATGCTATCTGCAGAGAAAATATCAAACATTATCAAATTATTTCAGTCTCTTTATGACTTTTCCATTTTTACAATCTGGAAAATGTTGAGTAATTCATAGGAGACAATGTCAAATTTTCAGGCATTTTAGAGTTAGTGCTTCTCTGGAGTGTGGTAAGATAAAACACATCAGTGTTAACGTGATGAGAATGGATGTTTAACATACATATAATTGGGAGAATTGTGGGATACTGACAGGAAGTGTGGAGGTCAGAGAATGTAAATCCAATTTGCAATTCAGACTAAAGCTGTCTGAGCTAGTAGATTGGAAAAACATGCATTGTTAATGTTCTATCTGGTTCTTGTAAGTTAGTCATTTATCTCACTAATTGTTTGCCTTGTGTTGTTTCTAAACCTCTGTACAAGGGTTCGTTGGTATTAATAGACAATTAGGGCTTGGGCATCTGTTGCAGAAGAAATGTTTTCTCTGTATCAGGTTACTTTGGTTTCCTTTAGAGACAGTAAAATGTGACCAAATATGGTCCTACACCAAAAGAATTGTCAACCCAGGAGTCCAGGACTTGAAACATTCATCCAATACAGTTGGTAGTTTATAAGCTTTATAGCTATTTTGTGTTTCACATTATTACGTAGATTGAGCTGTTCACGCTTCAGTTGTTCATTTTGCTATGTATGACATATCACACTGCTGCTTTACTGTTTTCCATCTGAAAGTAAACTGGTTGTATTGATTAAGTATTAGTTCTTGATCACTGACCTGTTTCTTTTATGCAGCTCAGGTTGGTGAGGAGGCTGTTTGCATTCTGGGGTTTGTTTTGTATTTTTGTTTTGAGTGTTTGTTTGGGTTTGGTTTTGTTTGTTTGTTTGTTGTATTTTAGTCAGATTAGTTGATCAATAAGCTGGCAGTAGTAGCTTTATAAGCAAGTTTGTTAGTATCTGACCAAACCAAGTTGAAGACTGTAAACTTGTAAAACCTGAAGTGAAAGTGGTCAGTCATCTACTCTTCCCACTGTTTCTGAGAATGCATAGCGTGGTTTTAAGAATTTTTGTTACAAGTTTGTACCCTGCCTTTGTGAAATGAACATTGTATTACCAAAGCTGATTTATGATTAACCTGATGTTTGTAAAAACATAAAAAATTGTGTGAAGATTATTAGCATTATAAGTAGTAATTTTCACTATTAATAGCATCATCGTTTACATGGAACTTAATTCTGATTGCTTTTATCTTCTTACAAATGCAGCTTGTTGGAATTCTTTAGCAGGTAGAAAAATGGGGGGAAATTAGGCTGTATTTATGTATTATTTCTACAGTGCATTTGCAAACAGAACAAGAGAATATAGTCTGTTTTCTTATTCTTCACTCCTGCCTCTCTTTAAAATCAATCTTTTAGATCTGGTCTGTGGCATTACTGTTCTACAGGGAAAATGCAAAGCAGATTTTTTGCCTAGTCTTTGAAAAAAATTAATGAAACACCAGTTGTCATTGCAGTAGAAAACATGGCATTATGTATTAATGTAAATAGCTCATGCAAAAAATCCAAAATGAAGACACATATGCACACATATGAACATGCACACTTACCTGCATATAGCATGTTTACTTTCCAGGCTTAATATTGGAGTGTTTTTTCTATATCACTCACTATTGCCTCTCCTCACTTTTCCTGAAATTTCCGGGGTGTTGTGTGCTTTTAAACTAATGAAGAAACTTAACTTTGAGTTTAGATTTTATTTAGTGTAACATTAGTTTGTTCAGTTATTACTGCTGCCAATACCTGTGTTTATTTATGGCTTAGATATCTGTAGAAGACAGCCATTTTATAAAGAAGGCTTAGTGCCTTTACCCCTGCATTAGGATGGGGAACATGAGCGTAGAAAAGGAAAGTTCCTTGCCCAGTCAGCTCAAAAAATTACTGTCACAACTACAGTTAGAATCTGCATCTTAAACAATTATTTAATGAATGGGTTCTTCAAAGTAGCATTGAGAGGGGGAAAATGGTTTGGATTTAATATAACTAATGTTTTAATTTTAATAAGAACATTGAGTAACCCATCAAAGAAATTGTCTCAATATGCAGAATTGTCTCTATCCAGATTTCTATTACCCCTACTAAAGAAAATAAGTTGTTTTCTGCTATTGTCTCTTTAGCCACCTGTAAGCCCAGCTGGATGCTTGCATGGGATACTGATTAACATAGGCTATGAGTAGCCCAGCTTGTAACAAGGTCCATAGATTTCTATGGAATGTACTATAGAAATGTACCCATTGGTATATTTCGAGCAATATAACCACACACTGTAGTGTCATCTACAAGGTAAATATTGACAAGTGGGGAAAAATGGTGTAGCCCCGAAAGAGCTGCTGCAGTGCCACACAGCTGTGATTGTTTTTAGAGGAAGCTTAAATTCAGTCTAAGAATTTGAAGGTTTGGTAGTTTGAGGCTGGGTTTTTTGAAGAATTTTTTTTCCATTGGTATATTTCTTTCTGTTATTATAGTCACCTCTCTACCCCCATTTTTCTTCCACAGTGAATCCAATCCAAATAGCTTAATATGTGTGTGATAAATTCAGAAGACTGTGCTTCTACAAGCTCTTTAAAAAGTGTTTCTTTTGTATTCCAGCATCCAAGGGCAGGAGGGAGAATGGCTTGATAAATTTTGACAAACAGCATGCTGTTTTATAAAATGTTACTAGATCAAGCTGTCAAATGCCAGATATTGGATATGCTACTTTTGTAGCTGAATATAATTTTTTCATGTTTATTTAAAATCATCATGGGTTAAATACTTTGCCTTTTAGAGAATGCTGGAAGTAGTGTGTCCTGAACAATCATCAGCTCACTGCGTTGAGGCGGTATAAATTCAAATTGTGGAGCAGAGTTGGTTCATAATTTTTTTTTCTTATGAGTTTTTCCTAGAGCAGTAATGTGAAGTAGTTCATTTGCTTATTATTACCACTCTGTTAAAATTTATGTGAATATTTCTGTCTGATTTATAGGTAGCAGCTCAATTCCAAACTTCTTTCACATAATGAAGCGACAGTTTACTGAAACGGAGTGGGATGTAATCAAGTCTATGAGTAATGAATGGATGCAGCTGGATATGTTTTATCGGCACTGGGTAATACTTCTTTTCCTATTTAAAGTCTGCAAATGTTCACATTATTTTCTGATATAATTTGTTATTTCCATTATAGTAAAAATGTAATCTTTTGTAGTTGCATAGAATCATAGAATGATTTAGGTTGGAAAAGACATCTAAGATCATCAAACCCACCACTAAACTACATCCCTAAGTACCACCTCTACCCATGTTTTTAAGAATTTCAGGGTGACTCAACCACTTCCCTGGGTAGTTTGTTCCAGTGCTTGAAAAGCCATTTGATGAAGAAGTTTCTCCCGTTATCCAATCTAAACTCCCCTGGTGCTGCCTGATACCATTTCAGGTGAAGATATTCTTGGACTTTCTATTTCAGTGATCATTTTAATATGAGAATAACTTTGAGAACTATGGTACAGCTGACATTTCCAATGGGACTTATTAGTAGTTTTAAGCATAGCCAGAACAAAGTAAAATGTTCATATCTGTATGTGCCGCTGAGTAATTCCAGCTGCATGTTTATTTTAATGCAGCAGGTTAGGCTGGGTATCCACTATGCTGATAACTTTTTCTCTTGATAATTCCATCAGTCTACCCTCACATTTACAGTAGTATAAGTCTTAACTTTATTTTGTCTGCAATGTGCCCTCAGAAGTAATGTGTATAAAACACCAAGTAGGAGTTTAAGAAACAGTTGATAGCCATATAAATAAAATATGTTTTTTGTGTCTTTTAGGCCTTAAAAGAAAGCTTCTTAAAGGCCATTGGAGTTGGAATCGGCTTTAACTTGCAAAGAATTGAATTTAATGTGTCTCCATTGCAACTGGAAATAGGGAAGGTGTATAAGGAGACAAAAATGCTTCTGGATGGAGAAAAAGAAGAGGAGTGGACATTTGAGGTAAAGAACATGTTTTCACTAGTGACAAGAAGTCTCAATTCCTTATAGTTGCATTACATGTTTGATTTATTTTTTTTAATTGCAACTTCACATCTTTATCCTGTTGATTTTATAGTAATCAAAATTTAGTATATAAATCTGCAGCATTTTAAAGTTTTTTTAAATGGCTGCAAGGACACCTCATAGATGGATTTGTTATAATGTCTTTTTATTTTTTCCTGTGCCTGGAGTATATTTCCAGCACTCTGGGAAGGTCATCCTAAAGTATGCAGGAAGTTCACAGAAATATATTCATATTTGATTTCTTGAATAGGTCTAAAATTTAAAGTTCTTCATCAGTTGGTCTAGAATTGTTGCTCTCAGTGCTGTGAGTCATGGGGTTTAGACTTTTGTTTTCCTTCTTCAAAGTTATTGGGGCTTATCACTAAAACATCTGTCCTTTCAGTTTTGGTAAGAAATTGTCAGTATCATCTCATGTAGTTTAAAGGATATGTAGGGGAAGAACTGATAGGGACATGGTTTACTGGTGGACCTGGCAGTGCTGGGTTAACAGTTGGGACTTGCTGGTGTTTTCCAGCCTAAAAGATTCTGATTAATAATGATCTCAAATCCTTTAATTACCAAAAAAACAAGCTTTACAAAGAAACCACAATTCTGTTTCTCTACACCCCAGAGGCATGTTTACTCAACCACTTTAAACATAGCAAAAAATAGAACAAACTGTCCGAGTGCACTTTTCAGTAAGATTATTCAATTTCGAATGCATATTTGCATTTTGAAAGTACCTGTATTGTTGGAGGCAGCTCTTCCAATAGAGCTGTCTAAATGACAAATTTCTCCTGTATCTTTATTTTCTTTAGTATACAAACTACATGTGCCCTGTGCATGTGGAATGAAAGAATGAATGTTCCAATAATGTTTAACTTCAGAGTATAAGTTTCTTTCTTTACAGTTTACTCCTTCATTCAGCATTCCTATCCACTTTTGGTTTTGTGCTGCATACTAAATCAGTCCTCTTACTCGATTCCTATATAGCATAGCAATATCAGTATGACAAGAAATTCACTAGCTGGAATTACACTGGCAAAGGAAATTACTGGGAAAGGCTGTGGTATGTCTTGTACCAGAATGCTTTCTGTGTTACTGTGGTGTGCCATGGCCAAGGGAACATCTACCTGTCTTCACTGAGTTCTGGAACTCCTAATTTTGGTCTTTGGTGTGCCTGTGGTTGATTGTCAGAAATAGCCTGAAGATGATGATGCAGATAGCTTCCTGTAATACTTAAATGCTTTCTAATTGTTTGAATTTTCCTTATTATTTAGTACTTACTGCTAGAACTTTCATGCAGTTTTTGTCTGAGGAATGTCTCCTCTTCCACGCTTGCCATCCTACTTCCCAAGAGTGCAGCATTATAATGAGGCAGATTCTTGTATTTCAAAGAAAGCGCTTAATATCATGTTTCCTTTAACTACAAGCTCAGCTGGCATATAATTTCATTTAAATATCAACAGTCATTTGTCACTCTAACAAGAGTAAGAGACACAGATGCACGCTGGATTGAGCGAGAGGAAAGAAGGTTTATTATGATTTTACACTTTTATAGAGTTCAGAAAGGTGAACCATCATTGGAAGGTTGAGGGTCAACCATCGCTTCCACAGGTCCGAGGAAATGCCAATCATTTGTTCCTTCTATCAGGAAAGAATGTAAAAACAAGAACAGTTCGTTACAAAAACATCTAGTTGTTTATAGAAAATGCGCGAGAATCTTAACTCCAAAAATGTAAACATCAGAAGACTTAGTAAGAAAATGAAAAAGCAAGGTGACATTCATTAAAATTAGTTAAATAAAATATTTTTTGCTTACCAATCTTCAGAGAGCCTAAAATTAAGCATTGCTTTACTTTGTCTCTTCCCAAGTTTCTTTTAATTTTGTGTCCATTTTCTTACTTAGAAAAGTCTTTCTTTGTCTCATCAGATTTTTGAAATAACATTTTAACTGAAAACATTTATTTTGGGAAACCTGGAAGAGTCACCCAAGAGCAGACATTAAGTCACCTGTAAAACTACATATTACTGATACTGTCTTTTCCTTGGGTTCCCTTTTGTGCATGTGTTGTGTGAGGGAGCTTTTTCTATCAAATAAAAAAAATAGAATGACCTCACATTTACATTCCAGAACTGCCTATACCTTAGTGAAAGGAAATTATCAAAGAGAGCAAGACGGTTTAAAATTCAGTTACCACATATTTTTGATTGATTCATTTCAGTTTTAAAGAGAACCTAATTTACTAAAAATGGAAGGGAAAAATAAAGGGGATTTTATTCATTTAAGCTACACAAAATATTCTGAGATCTCCTTCAGAAGGTACCATGTAATATGAAAAAGATAATTTCAAATTCATAAAGACCAGAAAAAGATCCACCACCTTATACTTGTCATGACTAAAAGGTCAGGAGAAATACTAATGAATCAGAACAAATCAAAGTTGACACTATTTAGACACCCTGTAACTGTTCACAGTCAGAGCAAAGCCAATTCAAACTGGAGAGAGAATTTTCTGAGAACGGTGCAAAAAGGTTTCTCTTATTTCATTGTAAACACCAAATTAAATACTTTATGTAGTTGACTGCTTGTGGTCCTTTTACCAAGAGTTTAGTTTTGCTCCAAGTGCGTTTGCCCTCATTCAGTCCCTATATTTTTTTGGCTTGAATGGAAGGCAGTTGGTCAGAAACTGCCTCTTCTTGTTTGATCTTGATGGAAGAATTTAGGTTTAGGGTCTTGTTTTTTAGGTATAGTACTCTAAGAGATTGCTATGCAGATTCCCTTCAGCTGTTTTGGAAGGAGTTGGAGGAAAAAAAACTTGGTTTAAAAGCATCAATTTAATTTTAAGGTATGTTTGCTATATGTGTTCAATATGCTTTATTCACATACACAGTACACACATTGCTTATTTTAAAAAGGTGACTTTGTTTAGTAATGTCTAAAAGACAGCTAGCCCAGTGAAGAGTGATAACAGGATTTTGTCAGGGCGTTGCTTTAGGATGGAGTCATTATGATGATGGTGATGATTATTATTATTATGGGTAATTCTATATGCTCCGTTTACTTCCTTTGAAGAAAATAAACTTGGACAATTATCCTAGTTTCATCTCTGGTACAGTTAATTCTTAGTAGCTGGCATAGTGCTGTGTTTTGAATTTAGAATGAGAATAGTGCTGATAACACACTGAAACAAAGTCAAGGACTCCAGTTTCCCCTAGTCCCCTGCCAGTGAGGAGTCTGTGTATGAGCTGCCTACTACTATGACAAGAATGAAGTAGTAGTTAATTCTAGTAAAAACAAAAGAAGTTGATTGAAAAACAATTATGACAAGTTCTGTCATTTAAAGAGATCAGTGTAAGTTTATAAGATAGATTTGTAGCAGATCTTATATATGGAAAAATATATTGGCACTGGAACTGTATTGGCACAGGAACAGGTTTCCCAGAGAACTTCTGGATGTCCCATCCCTGGAAGTGTAAGGCTGGATGGGGCTCTGAGCAATCTGATCTAGTAGAAGGCGTCCCTGTCCAAGGCAGGGAGTTGGAATGAGATGGTCTTTGGAGTGCCTTCCAATGTAAGCCATTCTGTGAGATTATGAAAAATGAATTCCAAGTTAGTGATTTTCAAAATATTAAATGTATTCATGACCCTTTCCTTATTGGTCCCAGTTGTGTACAATTGATCAGGAAGAATAACTGGATAGCACTTACTGGAATTGATATTAAAGAATCTTAAATGAGACATAAGGCATTTCTAGTTCTGTATCTACATCAACTTTGGATACAATTATTTTATATGGGAAGCACATGACTTATCCTAAACTTTGCTCGGAGATTAAGAATCACCTGGCAAGACTGCTGTTGCACAAATAACTTCCTGCATTTTTTCCCAACAAACATTTTCTTGTTTTGTTTATATGCAAATAGATTACTTCCAGAACATGAATTTCAAAGAGAGATTACCTGGGTCAATTTGAAACATATTTAGTAATTGCTGGTGTGCAACTGTAATTGGCATCTTTCACCCTCAATAAGAGAAGTTAATCCTGTTGCATTGTCAGGAATAAATAAGAATAGAAATTTTTATTTCTAAGACTGGCTAATCCAACTATGAGTGTTTTCACTCATCAATTAGTTCTGCTGGCTGGGAAGGTACAGATTCATCATAAGTTGTCTGTTGTTGAGTGAATTCATAATGATTTGAATTCCAGACACATCATTCTGCTGAGTCTTTGAAATGAGATCATTGTAAATCTCTGTATGCTCTAGTAACACTTTTGTTCTGTGCAGAGAAAAACAATTTTTGGTCCATTATATATTTTCTGGTTTATAGAGAGGAATCTGAACAAAACAAACTCTCTACCCTGATGAAATTCTATATGATTGTCCTCTTTTAGTTTAATCATCTATTTCCATTTAAGATACTAATTTTATAAGCTCATATAGCAATATCTCCAGGTAAGCAATCTAGTCTGCTGTTTTTTATAGTTTCAGTATGTTTCATTAATTCCACTGCTTAAGGTTTTTGCTGGCCACTAGTAAAGGTAGGAAAGATGTTCCTTTCTGTATTTCATTTGGATTTACATTGCTCTGAAACTGCAAAGATAGATGAAGGGCATAGTTTATGTTTTATTGTAAGGCACTGAAAATTCTCTTGTGACCACAGAGGATACATGAAATAAATGAAATGGAACTTTTTTCATTCATTGTTCATTGGGCAGGGTCTCTGCAGGGAAGGTCTATCTAAACAGTCTCTGCCTCTTAAATGCAGCTTTGAACTGAAAAAAACCATTATTTTGCTAACAATATGTAAAATACTATCTCTTGAACAAACAAAAAGTAATAGAAGTTGACTTCACAAAAAGAAAATTCTGTGCTTAAGGCTGTTTGTAGACTTCTGATTACAATTGTAAGCCCCTGCTAAATGTGCTGTACTGTGCCCTCTGTTCTGATCTGTCTTTGACCTCTTGGACATGTAAAAAAAATTGAAAGAAGGGCAGAAAATTAAGCAGTTGAAAAGGAGATATAGTAATTTTTCCATCTAGAAAAACAGAACACTGCTACCCCAGAAATATAGAAAGGGTTTAGCAACACCTGATCAAGCATCTAATATTTATAGTTTTTCTTATTTTTGAGGAAGTTACAGAAATGTGCACATTGAGTACTAGTGGTTACCTCTGAGATAGCATTCTTTATGCTTGACTTTCAGTTTTGTAACCTAGTAAAGGAGTGGAAAACCCAGTAAAATACCCCATAGGAAGTACATTCATAGCTCTTGCAGTCCTGTAAAGTACTGCTTATGCTGTAGGCTTATTAGTGTTTCTTATATTAAATATTTTTCTTAATCTAGACAGAATTGAAGTATTCATTTTCTTACTAGCACTTTACAGAAAGGTATGACAACATCAGCTTGATGGGTTTTTTTAAGCAGGTGAAGGTTCTAAAGTTCACTGCTAAAGCTGTCAAATGGGCACAGTTTTGGTGCTGAAGGGATCAAAGTAAAAGCACAGTTCTATTTCCTCAACAGCACCTCTCATCCAAGGCACTCACATTTGCCAGAAACTTCCCCCAACTTTACAGTTGTACTGGTGCTGCACACGACTGGAGCAGCTGCTGCCTTGGCTGAGCTGGGCTGAGTAGATTTGAGCTGAGCAGCTTGGTACCTTTTTATATATATGTATATATACAGGGCTGTTTTGGAATCACAGGAATGGTATCCTAGCAACTGAAGCCTTTGAAAATTCTGTATTGTAGATGAACTGTAGACAAGCCTGATGCACACTCACGATTGTTTAAAAGGCATTTTGCTTAGATTAAATGGGGAGAAAAATGAGGCAACCAACAACCTGTCAGAGGAAATAGGAGGAGATCATGGTGCTTTCTTTATATCATAATTTAGTGCAGTTAGAATTTCTCAAGGAAGCCAAAATTGGAGATTCAGTCTTATGTCCCAGGAGAATATCCCAATAACTTTCTAATTTTCAGATTAATGGCAATATTGCAATGGATCACTTTCCTAGGTAAAATTCTTATTATTCCTGATTTCTACTTTGGAAAGTGTGCAGAAATTACGTGAAAACTTTCAAATAAAGAAGCAGAGGAAATTTTATTTTCTCCCCTTAGATATACATCTTTTTTAAAAGTCAGCCTGTTTACTGATTGGCTATAGAATAAGCATTATTCAGAAACAATAAAAGTCTTCGGGTTTCGTTTTCCTGAAATTGTTTAGGATAAATGTTTGGTCTTTCTAGAAGAAAACACTTTCAAACCAAACTATTAAATAGGTAAAAACTATATTACTAAATATATAGTTACACATCTAAAAATGCTGATTCATATTTACACATAGCAGCACTCAGACAGTGTCAGGAATTTAAAGTTGTGCTCTTACACGCTGTCTGAAGCCAAGAGGGAGAGTCATTGGTTTACATTTACAGTGACAGTGTTTTTCAGAATACATTCTAGTGGTTCACAGTTCATCTCACTGGAAAAGGATAGCTGACATGGGTTATGTGGTTTGGGATTTAGAAGGGGCTGGTAAAGGAATGCTCAGGTCACAAACTTGAATACAAATATGTACAAATTGATAAGGTATCGGTAACCTATAGTGTCCGCAGCCCTGTGAACATTTTAATGTGTCTGCATCATTGAGCGCTCCAACAAAACTGCTAAAAAGTACTATTGCTTTTTGAATGTCATTATTTTAAGTTATCTTGTGCTATTGTTCTGAACTCTAACACTTACATAGTCTATACCCTGGAAACAGTAAAGAAAATGTATTTACCTTGCCATCTTTCATCTTTACTAGGAAACCCGCTTGGATGACCATCATCATGTTGCAGTGGCGCTTGGGGAACAGGAGGGATTTGTACAAAAGGATTCTGATGTAAGGAATTGTGAAGTAGTTTCATGTCTTGGTGATCACTTGAATATAAACTTATGCTGTGGTTAAAAGTGTGTCATCTCATATACAGAGTCAAGAAGGCTTATCTTAGGCACAGTATTAACTAGAACCAAGCAGTATTACTGAAGTGTTTCCTCTAGTTCTGTTGCACCTATTTCAGGAAAAGTCTGTGAAGGAGACATAGTTTCAGAGGACAGCAACAGATAATGTAAAGTCTGTAATGCATGTATTCAATGTGTTCATTCAAGAGAAGATTAAGTGATTTTTGTCACAGCCTGCTACTACTCATGTGGGAAAGGTGGTATTCACAGATGGAAATGGAAACGATGAACCAATCTGGACTGCTAAACTTGTATGACACCTCACCAAGTTGATTTTAGTGGGGGACTGTCAGTGCGTGTATCCCCGAGCAGATCCATCGCTCAAACACCATTATGACAAGATAACCCTTGAGACATGCAACAACAACCAACAGATGGGAAGAACAGCAGTGTTACTCTTCATTCCATGTGGTGTCTCTATTGAGAGGAAGAGAAAAGCTACTTAAAAGCTTTTCATGATTTTCTGTGTAATTTAAAAAAGACCTCAGTCATGAAAATAGCAATAAAAGTCAAATTTAAGGGACAGGCAGACTGGAAAGTTGTAGCCAAAACAGCCAGACAGTCAGCAAATTAGAGGGTGACAAATTGCCAGATTTTTCTCTGGTGTTTCTTGCTCACAAGAGAATTGGTTAGTTGTTTTGTGTTATTTAGATACAAAGATTCTACCAGGAACTAGAAAAAAAAGAAAACTATTATAGGAATAGATTAGAGCAGGAAAGTGATAATACACGCTATCTATCATGGTAAAAAAGTCTGTGTTCATGGATAGCAAAGGGAGGCAGACCTTTTAACTAGTATTGGTTAGATTGAGAAAAAGCGGTATTAAACTCTCTTTGAGGATTTACTGCGATAAATCAGTGGACAAATATTTTTTAAGAAATCATGTGCATTGGTTTTGACAGGACATACTTAAGTTCATGGTGGGGTTGCACATTATCCTTCAGACAGGAATACTGATAACTCTTAAGTCTGAGGTGAAAAGAAGGTGGCCGTTTTTTGAAGGACAGTTACCTAGTAATCTGCAGAAATCCAGGATTTTTAAGTATTGACCTTCACCGTCATAGTCACTTACCTTAAATGTATCATAGAAAAAATTGTCATGATATCAAAGGTTATGATGAAAAGTCTTTGAATCAAGAGGAGTCTCAAAGGCTTACTTGTCCATGGACTAAATTCATGATGACCTAAATTTTATTATCTCAGTTCAATGAAAAAAGGTTATTTTAAGCAGAACAGGAGAGCATTCTGAGACTCCCCAGTAAGGAAATTAAGTGAAAATTTATGTACTGTTGCACTGTGCCTTTTTAGGCCTCCTTTTAACTGGAACATAAAGGAAATGAAAGTTGCCTTCTCTCTTTGTAAAAGAACTGTATAAAGGATTCTATTTATTGCTGGGTGTGTTGAAAGAAATGATTGTTCCTTCTAGCTTAACGTGAGTGTAAATGTTACCCAACTGTTTCAGGGTGTCAGTGTTCGTGCATTAGTCTCTGCAATCACAGGAGTAATTCATTATGGCCTGTTTGCAGAACATCTATCTTCAGCCCTCTTCACAAAATGACAGCATGTACCTGCAATTCCCAGGAAAGACCAATTGTTATGTCAGTGTACTGTAATTAAAAATCTCTAGTGTCGAGTCTTATCAAAATGCTAGTGACTGCTATATGCTTGAGGAAACAGAACATTTATCTGTGCTCTTAACCTAGATCTAGACATTTATCTGAGGCTAGTCTCAATAAAAGATGGCCGAGTTTAAAATTCTTTATAACTCCTGTGTGGGATATAAAGTGTCTTCTGTCTATCACTTGCTATACTTCACAAATTGTGATGCATTCAGTCAGGACACACTTCCTTCAGATAAGCATGTGCTGAAGTTCAAACTACATCTGTTAATGACTACTTAGCTTGGAGGCTTGGTTCATATCTGTAGTGTCACTTACATGGCTTTAGGCACCATTCTAGCAGCTTTGCCTCATCTCCAAAATGTCAGATGAACAGAAAGTCTCCACACCATGTCACTTGCATAAGGACATAAAAGTGAGAGAGGCAGCTCAATCTTTTTCTCTTTCAGTCTGCATTGACAGAGAAGAGTTTTTCTGTGTTGTTAAGAACAAGCACAAACCGTTTTGTTTTTTTTTTTGTCTCATCATTTATTCCTAATAGTAGCCTACTGCTTAAATACTGAAGTGGAGAACAACTGCTTTTTTGCCTGTTTACTGAGCTACCTTCATCGATGTGACAGAAAGGGATAACAAAATCCTCAAAATTGACCTTGGACTGAGTCACCTCCAGCACTGGGATGTAAGCGAGGAAGGATCATCTGCTCCACTCTCAAGAGCGTTCCATCTCACTGCATATGAAGTCAGGCAAAAAGGCCAGAAGGTCTGCATGGGTGAACAGACCATGCAGACCTAAATACATCCTAGCCAAACGTCTGGTTGGAAAGGGCAGCATCCAGAGGGCGGGAGCAAGAATGGGTAACATGAGAAGAATACAGAAATATCTGAGCATTCAGGGATGAGGTTAGAAAAGCCAAAGCCCAAATAGAGTTTAATCTGACCAGGGATATTCAAAGCATCTGTAGGTGCAAAGAAGCCAAAGGGAAGGGTTTTGCTCAACAAGACAAACGTTGAAAGAGGCTGAGGTGCTAAATGCCACCTTTGCATCAGTATTTATTAGCCAGGCTGGCTGTCAGGAATCTTAGGTTACAGGGATGAAAGAGGAAGGAGCAAGGAAGATGTGCCCCAAGGAAGAGGATTAGGTCAGGAAATGCTTGAGCAAAATGGATGGGTGTAAGTCAGTGAATATTTATGGGATACAGCTGGCATTGCAAGGCCTCTCTCAATAATCTTTGAGTGATCACGGAGACTGAGAGAAGTACACGAAGACTGGAAAAAAATGTGGAAGAAGGAGGACCCAGGCAATTACAGGTGTGACATCTTCACCATGATTGCTGGAAAGGTGGCTGAACAGCTAATTCTGAACACCATGTCCAGGCACCGCAAGGACAAAAAAATCACCAGGACTAGTCAGCATAGCTTTGCCAAGAGAAAGTCATGCTTGACCAACTGGGTGAATTTCTGCAATGAAATGACTGGTCTGGTAGATGAGGTTAGAGCAGTGGGTAGCTGTCTACCTGTATTTCAGTACCTTCTATCTCTGGCACTGTGTCTCATAAGATCCTCCTAGAAAAATGCTGAGTACTGGGTAAGCGGACAGTGAGGTGTATTGGAAACCGGATTAGTGTTTGGGCCCAGGGGGTGGTGATAGAGGTACAAAGTCTGGTTGGAGGCCAGGTACCACTGATGCACCCCAGGGGTCAGTTCTGGGTCCAGTCCTGTGTAACATCTTCATTAATTAACTGGATCATGGTGCAGTGCACCCTCAGCAAGTTTGCTGGTGACACCAAACTGGGAGGAGTGGCTGATACGCCAGAGGTTTGTAGTGCCCCACAGAGAGACCCTGACAGGCTCATCAAAAATGAGTCACACTGTCTGATTTACCAAGTAACACCACTGCAAAGGAGCCCTACTGAATTTTATGAAATATTAAACATTAAAAATGTGTCACTCAAGCAAACACCCATGTAGAAGAATCAGCTATATTTATATTTGATTCAAGCAAGATGTACTATCTGCCCTGCTGTCTGGAAGCAATTACATTTGGAGATGGCATACAGCAGGCTGCACAGTACTATGCTCAAAAAAAAAAACAGCCTACGCAAATCTTTTTCTTCTTTGAAATATGATTCTTTTTTTTTCTTGGAGTGATGAAACTTAACATGGAGACCATGACGCTGTCATCTCTGATATCTCAGTCCACATTGAATTGGATTTAACATGGAGAATTGCAGGTTGATTGTGACCACTTTTCTTTTTAAGTAGCATTTGAGTCTGAGAGAAGCATGCAAAACGTCAGTGACTACTGGTATTAAAAAGAGTACAAATAGGCACACCTAATGAAATAAATCCTTGCACAATTGTCTCAAATAATCATATCTGCTGAAGAATGAAATACAATTTGTTTGATAGTAGTCTTTTTCCTTTTTTACCGGACTTAAACTTCCTCTGTCATACTTGCAGCATTCTGTAGCCCTTGATACATCAGTTTTGTGAACTGTGTTTCAACAAAAAACTTGATTTTTCAGGTGTGGCCTGTTACATGCTTCTAATAGTTACTGCGTAGCCTAAATGAGGGGAAGTGACATTAATCTCAAATGTAGAATGTTTTCTTTCTTCTGCAGTAAGCAATGTGTAGTTTAAACATTACAGAGAATTTTACAGGGACAAAATTGATATTTACTGATTGATGTTATGTTTATATGTGTTTTCTTTAGGTCCATTCCATGAAGTCTAACCAACCACAATTTACAGTATTGACTTTTGAAGATTTAGTTGCATCTGGTATTCCAGTCGCACCTGAGGATTCTGCATATTGGGACAATTTCTGTTCAAAGCAGGAGGGTCCGGTGAAACAGAGCTCACATTCAAGATAAGACTGTGTATAAGAAAAACTTGTCAAACTTCTTACAGAGTTATCCTGGCACATATGTAAATGAAACATATGTTTCCCTATTTAAGCTGACAACCTGGCTTTAATGACACTTCATTGGAATTGTAAGGAAGATATGTTTCTGTTAGAGTCCCACATGTTTCCTTAATGAAGGAATTCTGAATGAAAAGCCTAAAGCAACATGCCTTTTTGCATCTCCTTCCCTGTGGTTCTTACACCTCAGTAATTATCCAGGCTAGGAAAAGAAAGCAGTTGTACAATAATGTTGTTTATTAGTGAACAAGTGTTCCTATATAAAAATGTGCTTCCATACTTACTTATGCTGAGGCTTAAATTATGATACTGCTTTTTCTCTTAGAAAAAATCATTCATTTATTCTCAGATGGACAGATAAAGTCAGGAGAATTGGTACAAATTCTTAAGCTGTTATTGTGTGGTGGAAGTGTTTGTACAACACTTGGTGTTTGTGTAATGCCAAACTGAAAAGGTCTGAGTCTTAGTAGTCTTGGAGCTGCAAGTGTGCAAAAATAGTTTGAGACAGGGAATTAACTTACAAATATTTCATAGTATTTTCACTTGTTATCTTTGTTAATTAAAGCTTCCTGTATGCAACTTAGTATTTGTCTTTTAACAGTTCATTTTTGTATTTTTTCCTCAGTGATAGATGCAAGCCAAGCAGAAGTTCAATTTTCCTAAGCTTTCATTTGCATCAGTCATAGGGGAAAACCCAAAGGAAAAAAGAAACCTAAATACTTTTTTCCAAATAGTCTTGTAACATCTGATGACAGAACATTTTACTGTCCTAACAGCAAATGAAAGTTTCTGGAGATCTGTACATCTTAAGTGCACATCTAGAATATTTTGTCTGCTTTTTCAAAACAAATCCTGTTTTGTGCCATTACTCTCACTCTTCTTTCTAGAAATCATATATAAACGTGGTCCATTTAAACTTAAGAAAACATACTTAACAGAATGATCTTTGCACAAAAATAATTACCTTCTGTTCTACAGTTAAAAATAGATCTTCATTGAATTTGTGTACAACTAGGCTGCACCCTGTATTGTGGTGTTCACCATGAAAAGGAGAATCTACTTGTAGTGCAACCAATGAATCTATGCCTTATTACAAAGACGAAGAAAAGTTTGCAAGAGAGGATGATTTTTAAAACTATTATACAATAGCACTTGGAGTTCTGCTGTAGATAATTCTGAATTCAAACATGCTGTTAAACTCTGCTGCTTCTGGTGCTGATTAATATTTTTGTTTCCATTTCTATGACTCTCTCATCCTGCATGCTAATCATAGTTTTTAGTGGTTTGCTTTTTTTCCCCTCCAAAACTACAAATCAGTGAAGCAATGACTTTTCCCTCCAGACTCCACAGGGGCTAAATTAGATGTTTAGTAACTTCAAATCTGAAATTTTAAAAAATACAGGATGTTTTATATGCTAACTCTAAGTCATGTATTTCAGATTGTTTGTCTTTTAGAAAAATGAAATTCAACTTGCAATAAATAGTTTGCAATCCACAGAGGTCCAGTGTATGTCAATCACTCACTGGACCCATCAGTTGCAGCTTTGCCAGACAGTTTGAGGTTGCCAACTTTTTTGCTAGGACAATGAATTGAATTGCAAATATGGTATGAGCTGAATAGAGAAATTTCAGATCTAGATTTCTGGAGATAATAGAATTAATTTCATATTAGAGATCAGTTATTTTTGCTTGGAAGCAGTGTCTCAAACCAGAAATTTTCTTTCATTGGAAAGTGTTTTAAAAGCATTAATGAAATTATGTATAATATTATGCTTGCATGTAAGTGGAGGACAAGCCAATTTTGTTAAATTAGAAAATTGTGCTTGGTTTTCTTGCAAGAAATGTGATAGTTTTCAAGTCGGTATCTAATTAGAAAGACCTAAAAGAGTTTGTTTTGGTTCATTTTCCATTAAATAAAATCTTCATTTAGAGTTGTTCTTAAAGAATTGTCTAGAAAACCGCAGTTTCTCACATTGTGATTTTTTCCATGTCTTTTAATTTACACTAAACTGTTTGAAAAATAAGATTAATCTCCTGTTTAATCTTTATAGCAGTAAGGTTAGGCAATGCTAATGTCCTTTGAAGAGCCACTTGAGTCGGGTTGTTTCCTGTCAGTGCAAATGGACACAATTGTTACACTTGCTTTTACCTCAGTGGGAAAGAGCAGCTGGATCCTTATGGAATTTTTGGCTAAAAGCATGCTGCTAAAAGGCCAGCAGGACATTCTGACTCCTTATGAATGTGAATGATCTTCTTAAAGAAGAAAGTTTTTCTGGATATCTGCGCTGTGGAGGCACATACTGAAGATTTGTTTTTTAATTAGGACATAGAACACAAAGGTTCTTTAGATTGTAGTAGGAGCTTCTTCACACGGAAAAAAGCTCTTTCACTTGCACAAGACTTTTCTTTAAACATATGAAAACCTGGTTTGTATTTATAAGTGATTTAAACAGTAAGGAAACAGGTGTTTCAGTTGAAATGCATCTTCTGTTTTCCGGCACCTAGCGTACTTCAAAAGTTTGCCAGGATGCTTGTCAGATATGTCCTTGGGATTTAGTGATGCCTTTTGGCATTTGGAGCCTGACCACCAAGGCTCCCAGCATAACCAAGGTGCAGTGCCAGACCAATAGGCAATGCCAGAACTTGGAAGGACTTATGGAGCTTTGGTAAATGGTAATGCTGTCTATACTTATGAGTGGCAAAGCCCTGAATGGGTTGTGTAAGAGTTTTCTTTAGGTTCATACTTTTAAAGCTGTATAAATGTCTCACTTTGGATTTAGTAATTACCTCATAAACTTAGGCATTTAAGGCTAGTCAGATATTCCACAAGAACACTGAGATTTCCATTGCAAACTTGCCCGTTTTCTGTAAAACACCTGAATAAGCAGTTGCATCATTTCTGTCCTTCTTTTGTGTGTGTTGGTGTTCCTCATGCTGTGCCCTTGGTACCATAGGACCTCTACCACATCCACCTGAGGTACTTTGGCTGCAACAGCTTTCAGTGGGGCTGGTCCCAGCAATTCCTGCTGGCAAAGTTCTCTTTGAGCTGAGAAGAAAATGTATTGGTACCATTGCCAAACTCTAGTAAATTAACGGGAAATATGAGTAAAGAAATTGCATGTAAAGACTTCAGTCCTCTAATGCAAGTAATGAGAAGTAAAAGGTATACTAATGCTAGCTTTCAACTCACAGGAGTTCTTAGTTTTGCTTCATTCTAAGATCTCAAAGCAGCTGAACTTCCATTACTACTATTATTTGGGTTTCTGGGTTTTTTTCCCCTTGAGGTTAAATAGTAGCATCTGTATTACAACGTCAAAGTCCCAGTTAAGATTTCCCAATTGTGAGTTTCTCTTGTCCCTGAAGCTTAATGTTTCCAGACTTGGTTCAGTGTTCTAAAAAATTGCTTTCCTTTAATTATGAAGTAGGCTGAAGTTCACCCAAGTAGCTGTTCACATCCACTTAATCTGTGGGAATCTTTGTCCAGAGACAGAAGTCAGAGCTTGGCATGCCCTGCTTCACCAGGCTGGTGCTGCTTGAGCAGGCAGTGGTTCCTCAGCTGTTGGGTGTGACAGAAGGGAACAACTAGTGCAGAAGACCAATGCAATAAGTCTAGCAAAAATATAAATACTCTTTATAAACATGATTACAGATTTTATATGTGTCATTGCTTGTTATATTTAATAAGCTGTATATGTAATATTTTAACAATAATTTCATAAATGTATTATGCATTTATAAATGTGGATTTCTGTATATATGCACACACTGGTTTACAGTGTCTTATTTTCCAGTTAAGCACAGGTCTATGTTTTCCTCTGCAATTAAGTACACAGCTATCTATACATAGTTGAAATACTCATTTGTTATTTTTCATCATAGGGGTGTTTTGATATATTTAAATGATTCCCTATTAAAATTACTTGGGGTTTGCATTTAAAACAGCACTCAGGCAAAAATCCAAAAATACTGCGTTGAAAATATTTTCTCTTTAAAATGAATACCTTGTGTTTTCTCAGCTTCAGCAGCAAAGTTTTCAGTAATTTATCACAGCTGCCATCAGGTGAGTGGATTCTCAGTCCATGTATCTGTTGATTGTACAATGTGCTCCTCATCCTAATTGAGAGCTTTTGCGAAAGGCCCAGTGAACTGCTTATTCAGTGAGGTCACTGGTCTCTTTGTAAGAGAAATGGAATTTTCCTGCAGCTACTAAGTTCCAACACTGTTTACTGAATAGAATAATATTCTCGGCAAGCAGTGTTTACTACCTGCATAAAAGCATTTTGTTAATCTTGTGATGGTTACGTGGTCTACAATTAATTAGCTGCCTGTACAACATTAGGAAAATGTATTAGATTAATTTTGTATAGCAAAACTGTGTGGGTAAAAGTTGTACTGCAGTTTTGTATTTCTACATACCACAATTACTATTCTCATGTGAGTGAAAACAGTGTATTACAAAGACACTGATCTTTCTGATATCATTGTTTCTGCCTAATTGCTTGTTTGGTTATTTAGATTATTTGCTTTGTTAATTTAGAATATTTCCCCTAGAGTGGTGCAGGATATGTACTTGCATTTCAACTCTACCAGTCACACAACTCCTGTTTGCAGAAATCATTTTTGTCTCTTGGTCACCTTTTGGGATAAAACCAGAAACTAGCAAATTGCTGATTGCAGTGGAAGCACATTGGTTTCAGTTGGATTGGATAAAGTCAGATGTGCTGGCCATAGGGCAATGGAGCACTGGTTATGTAAATGCCTTTAAGAAACATACTTTTATTCTCTGAGGCAAGCCTTCAGTTAAAAGAAGGAAGGAAGAAAGTAATGTCAAATGAAGGCAATAATTTCTCCTAAAGGACTGCTGAAAGAGTGAAGACCCCTTGAATATACTAGGAATTCTAAAACACATCTGATTTATTTATAGAAGTCTATTTGAGGACTTCAGAATTCTTCTAATAGGATGATTATGGGTTTGGTTTTGTTGGTGTTCTTTTTGGAGCAACAGCAGTTTGAGTGCAACATTGATTGGATTGAGTTGTTTAGTTTGTATAAGCAGGCTTTTAAAAGGCAAATGAAAACTCAGTTGCATTAAAATTTAAATGTGTTGATGCAAGTATCTGTTTACCATGTTGATACAGATATGTAGAGTACACACATATGCATATATATCTATATATACACATTATCAGCTTTACAAGAACTAGAAATCAACCCCATCTTTATTAATTCTGTAACCAGGAAGTGTCAGAGAAGTGCTTCGAGAGTGGGTAATACAAATGGTACAAATAACCTGGGCTGATGCAAGAGAAAAGTTAAGATCCAGCAGCTGAGAAATCATAGACAGTGCCTTGAACAAATAGGAGAAGGAGCAGATTAAGATATAACTTCTTTATCTGTTGGAAGCTTTTATTAAAAATACATGAGTTAAAATACTGTGAAAATGAATGAATATAGTAGGTAAATATATGTTTTCTTTGTCATTTAATGATTGATAATTTGTATGAAGGAGGTCAGCAGAAACTAAAGAAACTGCATTGAATTTATTTTGCTTTAGCCCATTGGTCTTAAGGGCTTTCCTAGTTCAGCATTCAGTGGGACATAGGAAAATCCATGGTATCTTTACAGTACATGCTTGAAATACTTTTGAAAAGAAGAGACCAGGTGCAACTGTTTCAGGAAACAAATGCTTCTGAGAAAGAGAAGCTTCCTCTTAAAGTGGGTTGGGAGATAGAAAAACACCTGTTAATTAGAAATACTGGTGGGCACATCACAGTCAAGTAACGACAGTGTCCTGCTTTGAAGAGGTGGTTTCATGGTGTTGGTGTAAGGCAGAGTATCAGAAATGCTGCCAAATCTTCTTTCTGCAATACAAGTCCTGTAGGACTTCAACAAACCTGCTCTTGGTGTCTGTAAAATAATGTAAAAACATTATTGGTAGAAGAATAATCAAGAGCATAAGTGCTAATGGAAGTCCAAATCTCAACTCTTATGAATTCTTCTATCTTGAGCTTCTGAGACCTGTTATCTTTTATGCATGAGGATTCCCCAGCTCTAAACTATCCCATTTCTACCATAGGACACTAAATAAGATGTTTCTCCATTACAGCATGCAGGGCTTCCTTCCTAGACTCATGAGGGTCTCTGAGAACTCGCATAAGTTGGAGAAATTTGGTAAGAAAAGTGAATCAGACCAAGCGCTGCAAACCAGTCTAGCACCTGAGCTGACATCAAGCAAGCCTTTGGAAGACAAAGCTTTAATTCTTCAGGGAAGTATGACTGCAGCCAAAGTCAGATTCTCTAGTGTGCTATTTGTGGTGCAAACTATTGTTCTAGGATTTATAGAATCTAAGATAAGAACCCCAGTCTGTCTGTTTTTTGTTTATGCACGTCAAAGCATGCACTTTCAGTTACAAATAGTACAGGACAATGGCACAGTGGGGAGGTAAGGATCAAGGAGCTTCCAATTCTGGTGGTAAAATATTTTTCTTCATTCCTTCAGCTTCCAAAGTGTTACATTTCCATATGTCTAACATACATTTTCTTGTTATTATTATATATGACTTTTTGTTTATTTTATTGGTCTAAAATTGCCTTTCTTCTGTTTTAACTATGGAAGGGCATGTGGTTATATTTTACTTGGATGTCTGGTAATATAAAAGTGTCATTTTGGAATTAGTGTCTGCCTGCTGGCTGTATTTCTGTGCAAATGTAATAAAATCTCTTCTTGATGCCTCTGTTTCCCCTCTGTGTATCATCAGCTGAAACTGCAAGCCCCTTTTGAGAAAGAAAGTGTCTCCCAGTAAAACGGAGGCCTGGTCCCAGCTGGAGCACCTTTGCATTACTCTTTCTTAAATACTGCAGAAATAATTGAATCCCACCAATGGCAAACCTAATAATCCAACAGCAGCTCCTTCAAGCTCAGATGGTGTCATGCATGGGGATCACCTGAGCTGCTGTGCTGATACAAGAATGACTTGGATGTTTGTCTGCTAAAACACTCGAGATGAGCAGAGACCTTGGGTAGCCCCTGTGAGTGATCACTGCTATCCTGGCACATTGCATTTCTCTGTCTGAACCAGAGGTGGGTTTCAGATGAAATTTCCAGCTGTTTCATGCCTGCCTGCTCCTCCATTTGAATTAGTAAGTCTGTAATGGAATTACAGAATATCTGTGCCAGTAATGTTTATACAGCAGGCAGTATGCCAAAGGGTTGACAATATCATAAGTTAATTAAATCTGAGTGTATGTATGAACAAAAAGATAATTCAGTTGTGCTTAGGGTATATCTCCTATGCTTGTCAGGCTTTCCTGCTTAACCTACAAGTTCTGGGACAGGATATTTTTATCTTCTGCAGGCCAAAGTCTCTTTTGTGATACTGCTTACACCCTAAGCCAGTTCACAAACACTTTGTAATCACAGCACATTTCCAGCACACTCTTCCTCCTGTTCATGTTCTTTTACCCATTTCAGTTTAATTTCCCTCTGGGGAACTGAGTCTGAGTCCCTCTTGCAGGGGAGATTTTCCTTCCTTTGACTGCAAGGGCATTCTAAGCAATAGACTCCCGTTTTGTACAAGTGTAATTGAATACCTGCAATGTGAGTCTGAATATTTTCCCTCCCATTTTTATAATTTCCTTTTTTGCTTTCTCAGTTCCCTTTCTTTTTCAGCTGGATATGCTTTCCTCTTCTTCAATCTAAAGCCTCTTCTGCTTTTTTCCCATAAAACAAATCCACATTTTACTTCCCAATTTGCTCCCTCTTCACAGGCTGAAGATCTGACACTGCTGTGTGCTGGCAACAGGTGGGAAAGGTGCATTGAGTTAGACTGGCTCAAGCTGCCCTGTGACACTGTTTTCAGGCAGGAGTAGAGTCTTCCAGGTTCTGGCATCGATGATGAAATGGCTGTTCACTCTTTTTGAACGGCAGTCAGACTAGGGTTACGTTGATTTAATAAATATTTTTTATTTTATCTTTTTGGGGTGGGACCTGAATTTATAATGAGGCAAGGAAGGTGCATGGGTTTGTGCTACATGGATCTCTCTGTTTTCCTCTTTACATGCGACCTGCATTAAGTTATCAATGCATTTGCTTCCTCACATGTTCAATGGGCTGATACATTTCTATTGTCCAGTGGTTTGATTTGTTTAGTGCCTCAGAGCCCTTGGATTCAAGCTTTTAAAGAGATGAAAATGTCCTGAAAAATTGTTATTCTGGTTGGCTCTGTGGGTTTTGGAAAGACATCAATGGATTTTAGAGGCTTTGGTAGCTGTGTTCAAGCAGAAATCAGCATAATCCACTGGGAAGGTTTCTGACTGCATCCACACACCACCAGCAGAATAGAGTTAAGCTATAAACTATGCCTGAATGGATTTAGGTGGCAGCCTACTGCTTACTTACCTCTGGCAGTGCACGTAGAGCCAAAAAGCCACCTAAACAGCCACTGTGAGCCCTCTGGGGTGCACTGAGCCTCTGCTGCTTCTTTGGACCGTCCATGCTGGGCCAGTCTGGCACTGAGTCAATTAAAACAAAAATGTTCAAATTATTAGTTTGATGGAAAAGATAAAATCACACACAAGATAGTTAAGCCTCTATGCTGAGGTGGTTGATGCTAGCCAAGACTGCGCAAAGCAGATACCCCCACCAAAAGACTTCAAAAAAGAGGTACCCCAACAGTGCAGCAAGTCAAAAAAGAGCACTGTTTTCCCATGGTTTGTGCGAGCAGTCTGTGTGCAACTGAAATTTTTGATGAGATCATTTGCATAAAGGGCATATAAAGTTTCATTTTAAGTCTTAAGGTATTTAGAAGTTTATAAGGATAAAATTATTTCTCAGAGGTATCAAAATGTAGTCGCTAGCTGGAGGCCACAGAGCTAAGCTGTAGGAATTGGATAAATGTTCGTTTAATGTGACAAGTGAATAATTTTCTGTTAGCTTAATGCTTTCAAAAGCTTGTTTTATATTTTAATTGCTTATCAATGATTTATGTTGCACACCACAGGAACAGAAACAGTGACTTGCTTAATTATGTATAAAACGTAAAGTGCTTATGATTTTATTATTTTCTGCAGTACATAATAAGTTTTCTATTATTTTCCCATGCGAGAAATATAAATATTTCAGTATATTTGAATATATTATCCAATAAATATAAACTGAGCCATTGTTTCTCTTTAATCTTTGTCCAACAGAATTATGAGGTTCAAGTCACTCATTATGTCATCTATGATAGAGAATCATGCATCTGGGCATTTACCTTCTGGCTGATTTGTATTGGACAGTGAACAAAGCTGTAATCAAAGCAGCATTTAAACTTGACATACAGCTAGTTTGCTGCTTCTCTTCGACTGGATGTGTAAGTCATAAGAAATGAAGGAGATTGTCATTGTGGGAATAGCATGAAGCAATCTAGAAAAAATATCTTTGAGGTTTTTAAGTACCAGCCATTTTGATAGGTTTTAAACACCCTGGGGCAACTTCAAAAAGATCTCAGGAGCAGCCATGTCCAAAAGGTATGTATGAGCTGGTGAAGGGAATCTACAACCCAGAAGCCTTTAAATGGCATTCTCAATAGAGGAGATTTGGGGCCCAGATGTACATAAACTGTGAAAGAAGAAGCAATATCTTCTCATTCCTGGAGGACGGACAACAGGACAATGGATGAGGTGGAATTCCATCTTTGTCGGTGGCAAAGCCCAAGAGGCACAGACCCCAGACCTTTTATGCCCACAAGCATTTGAGAAATCAGAGCAGTAGAGGCAAGACAGAACATCCCATGCCCCGCTGGGCACCCACTGAATCTCATAAACTATTATAGGTTAGAGGATGATGGAATTGAAATTCTATATTATATTAATTTAGAATTATGTTAATTTTTTAGTTCTTAATATTATGTCTGACTAGGGAAGAAAGATGTAATAAGCTCTGCCTTACTGAACTCTGGTAAGAGCTCTGTGGTGTGTTCTGCCCAGATTATGCCATACAGTGGTAGCTCATCAGAAACAGACCTCAGACTCCTTGCAAGGTACAGCCCTGTACAGCAATGGAGACAAAATAGAATTTTGCCACAAAGAGGATGAAAACAAAATAATGAGAATGCACTGGCTGGGATAGAAAATATATCATTGCCATGCAGAGAAGGTGAGATGAAGGGAATATGGTTACCCTGTGCTTCCCTCCCTTTATTCTGCTCTATGTCTAAGACATTCCTCTATTCAGACCTTCTCCCTCTGTTTCAGGGGTGGCACATGGGCAGTCAGTGGGCAAGGACTGGGCTGGATATGCAGCAGGGTGGCCCAGCTGGCACTGGGACTGGGGAGGTCCTTAGATGGAGTCACACAAAAGTGGTTGGCAATGACAGCTGAATTACCTGCCTGTGCCTGAAGGCAGCTGGGATTTGTGTGATGGCTGAGCAGTGCTGCAGCCTGGAAAACTTGATATGCCCATGGCATCAAAAGCTTTTTTTGGCTATTGATGCTGGACCTTTTCTGTAAGTGCCGTACTGTCCCACACTGACAGGATCAGCATCCAGCTTAGCCTATGGTTAGTCCTACCTGGATGCAGCAAAGGAGAGTATTAGAGTCAGCAGCCTATGGGCAATTGTCCTGTGCGTGCTGACGGACAGATGGACCCAGAGAGAGTCAGAGCCTTGTGTGAGAGCTTCACTGCCATATGGGAGCAAATGAGGCTGTGTCCTCCTTGATTCCAGGCACAGGAAATCTCCAGAAAGAGTCAGAAAGCAAACTTCACTCAGCAGCTTCTTTACCCTCTCTGTGACTTGTCTCAGCAGTTGCAAAAAGAAGAAACCATTTTAAAATTGTGCTTTGGCTTCTGTTCTAGGTTTTGGTTTGGACTCACAGGTTTATCCTCTCCCTCAAGTCAGATGTAATCATAAAAAATGTAGAGAAGTTCAAATAGTGTTTGGGAATGCTTTCTGGAGAAAAGCCTTTCCAAGTTTTTCTTCACTGTTCCATATACAAGGCTTCTGATTGCTTTTATATTTTCTTTTTTATCCATGATTTTTGGTTATAAAAATTGTGTCCTTTAAGTTTGACCAGACCATGTCTCTTTTCTAACTTTCCTTACTTCAATACCACATATTTTATTCTTGAATTTGAAACAACTTACAGAATATGATGAAGGAATAAGAACTGTTCATATAAATCAGCCTTGGCTGAATGGCCAATATAAATTTACCTTTAAATTATTTTTATAATGTAGTTATTATTTAAATTCTTGCAGGAGAACATAGTTCTGGTGTTATTGGCAGACTGCTTGCAGCTTTTGATGGATATAAATGAGGATGCATTTACCCTGGATCAGCAAAGGCAGATGCATGGGCAGACCTCTCTGCCACTGAGATGCATCAGGCTCAGAGGCTCCCAGTGGCAATACTGGGTTCAAATTTCCAGAGGATCTGGAGCTGTGCCTAGGAAGGACAGGGGCTGTGTTCACTCACTCGTAGGACCTCTAGTTAGGTGTGTCCTGTATTTAACTTTCTGTTTCAAATTTATTTTCATGTTATATCTTTTGTACAATTGTTTCAAAATCCTCCAGCCTATTTTCACCAGATTATAGTTTGGCCCAATATTCTGATAATGATGATCCCATTCAAAATCCACACCCTGCCTGATATTTTCAAGGGTGGCCTTGATTTGAGTGTAGAAGTACAGGGTGTCTAATGCAAACCTAATGATGCATAGAAAGTAACTATTTAAGCTAAGTGGAGTGTAGCATTTACAACTAGAAGCCATTTAAATATTCTCAGAACTGCTACTACTTAAGCTGTGTTTATAATGTTTATCTAAATGCAAATGAGAACGTTGCTGTTCATATCTATGTCATTTTGTTTCACTTTGTCAGGAAAAGAGCTTTGATAAACTTTCTGGAAAGAATACTTACAGCTTTCTAAAGCAAAACTTTGATAGGTGCAAGAAACAGATGTGGAAGGTTTTTTAAATTAAAACTCTTTGCTTAAAAAAACTGCTGAAATTTTCAGTAAATGTTTTCTGTATTAGGTGTTTAGAACTGGTCCTGTACCTTGGTATTTTGCAAAATACTAAATAAAGCTAAATCAATAGATGTTCATCCAGTCTGCTTCTCTTTGCTGTAAAAGACCTCCTTCATCCTAATCATGATTCACATGCTTAGGCTACTGTCCCCTTTTCACTACTGCAATCCATCAAGCAAAAGGTTGTATTTGTCACAATGCTGAAGAACAGAAATGCAACGAGATGCTACCTCTAAAGGTACTGCTTGGCAACACAAGTCAAACACAAAGTATATGCTGTGTAGGTGTCCTCTGGAGAAGCCTGTGGACTTTAGAGTGCTCAGTTTTCAGCTAGCTCAGTTCCCTTCACTGACCTGCCACCATGGTTTCAGCACTAGTACCCAGGGGGGGAGATTGAGTGGCAGAGGACATGGCATGTGGAACAGCCTCAGTCACAGCCTCTAACTGCTTCTTCGTTTGGCTCGTGTAGGCCTCCATGTGATAGAAAGGCCCATTTTTAAAGCTCAGCATTTACTTCAGCATGAAACAGTGGTGAGGTATCCCTGCCTCTTACCTCATCACTTACATCTTTTCATGTTGCAAAAGAATACTGGTCGAGACCAGGGTTCGTGTTGCAGTAGGAAAACTGGTGGAGACCAGGGTTCATGTTGAAGCCCCCAGTTATTGGTGGGCTGGAGCTGATGTCTTGCTCTCCACATGGATGAAGAAAATGTCACCTGAATTCCAGAGTGCTCCTTATGGGGAGCAGAGTCCATGTCCTTGCTCAGCCCAGGAGTGGGTGGTGACTATGGTGCCCTCAGCCTGCTCTATGGCTCGTGGGAAACAGTCAGCTATGACTGAAGCTGAGGGATTAAACCCATGCTACAAGGTACTTTTCTAGCAGTGGATTTGGCTTTTCTTGGTGCTGGGAAACAGAGTCCAGAGAGGAGGAAAGTTTAATCATGTTTGAAATGTCAGTGATGTGCCATGGTGTGTCTTTGGGGAAGGACATACATCATTAAATGGAGTCTCTTGGTGCCCAGCACTGGGGGGCCTAAGTGCTGTGTTGGACTTTAAATGTAATTTGTGCTGTCCCACACAACAAGAAGAGGGACTGTAATTTGCTGCCTGCTTTCCTCACGGATAGTGAAAGAAGGCTAATTATTTGGCCAGATTTATTGGTATTTGGGACCCAATGAATTTTATCATGCTGCTTGATTAGTTTTCCGAAGAGATGCTCCAAGTTATGTTTCCTCAGGGGAGCACCAATTTGTGGCAGTTCCTTCCGAGTATTTCCCATTCCCCATCTACCACTCCCCACCCCAAAATCACACACTCTCTTGGCACTCAGTTGTTGACCAGCCTGGGAGCAGCACCACCTCCCAGGTTACTCTGCCTATCACACAGCTCAGTTTCTAACCACATTAATGTGCAATGTGCTTTTTGGGCAAAGGCTGCTCTCATTCCTTGGAGGCACATAGCTGCTTTTCTGGTTTACTCTGAGTGAAAGGTAAATGCTGATATTCTTGGCTTTCGGAGTTTACATCCACGCTCCTGGTTAAAAAATTTAATAATGACTTACCTAAACAAGGTGGTGCATTCTGAGCAATTAATGATTAAGAACTTGCACAAGATGTGGAACATGCAAAAGCCTTAGCATCAGCAACAAGTGGGTAAAACAGTAATTTCAAAATTTATTTTAAATTACAGTATTGAAGTGATTTGCAGTACATTAAAATCTATTGAGTTGTGTTATACATGATGAACCCCCCCTAAGAAACAGAAACAGATGTAAGGTTACTGTATCATCATTATTTAAGAAGAATTATTATGCTTTGTGCTCTGCACAATGCTGCGTTGGTGACAGCTCAGAGAATTGCTTCAAGAACGCAATTTCATTTGTGTCAATGACAATTGCTTTGGAGAGTGTGTGGTGACTTCAGTGAGAATGCCAACTTAAGTCCAGCCCACAGTGGAGCCAGCACTGGTGCTGGTGTGGGGAGCAGGTGTTTATTTTGCAGTCTGTCCCCAGTGCAGATACCTTGCAGGAGGTAGGAATGCCTTCTGCACTGCTGGTCTGAGGTGCCTGCAACTGAGGAGTCTTCCTCAGAGAACATATAGTATTTTCTGTCTTTATTTCTGTAACCCAGGAGCATTTCAGAAGTCTATCTAAAAATGGCAGAAAGCAGAACAGTAACTTGACTCGTCTTAGACTGGCACTCTTCAGGAGAAGAGAAATACAAGACCAATAATTACTAACCTTTCCTGGAAAACTGCTTGACTAAATAGCTGAGGCTGCTGTGAGTCACTTAAGCCCCATGACCAAGTGTTGCTGAGGAAAAAGCATTTCTTAAAAACATTGCATGACTGGTTTTCATTCATTTTTAAATAATCATCTCTGATTACTTCAGTTTTCAACGTGCAATGTACAGATAGAGCTCTGAAACTCATTGCTTTTCACTGTTCAAACCTTATACAGCTAAATCTGTTGGAATAAAACCATCTAAGAATGTACAAAGTAGATGAGGGGGGATTTTTTCTTTCTGATAGAAGCGGAGGATTTTTAGTATTCAGTTCAGCCACTTCAATTCAGCATTTTTAGGTGAAATTGCAGAGGTTAACACGTGCTGTTAAGATAGAACTCCTGAAAAAATTGTTCCTTGATAGTTATTTGGAAGCTATTAGCTACAACCTGAACCATCAAAAATGGAACAGTTACTGTTTGCAGTGTGAGTTTTCCATTTCTTGAACATTATTGACAACTTTTAAAAAGTGGTGCAAAAAAAAAAATTGAGTGTCAGCAATAGAAGCCAAAAAAGAAGGACGAAGACAGTCCAGAGATTTACATGTTTCTCAGAAATAATTGCTCTCTTCTTTGTAAGCAAAGGTCACTTCAAAAAGTATGAGATATTGCAAAAGGAGAATTTTAAAAAGAAATTAAAATCAGGTGTGAAATCTTTTGGAAAATAGTATAAGAGGGAAACCAACTGAGTTTGCTGAGTTATAAACAACTTCTCCAGCTGGCTGTATGGCAAATGAATGGCTGTGCCCCTTGAATCAGCTTGGAAATTCTGCAGCGCTTCATGCCAGATCTGAAATGGGGCAGATTGCTCGTTATCTCTGCAGCATTTCAAAACTGTAGAAAAGAAACAAAATCACCTATTCAAAATAAATCCCCAAAATAAAAAAAATTGTGCACTCGGACATGAATTTACCCATCTGGAGAGGAATGACTGTCAACAGCGAGATGATGCTTAAAAGACAAGCCAGAAGATGCAATCTGGCTGTTGCTTTAAGTTCAGGGGCCATCTGAAAGTGAACAAGTGACCCAAGGGCAGCATCCAGGTTACAAAGATTTTGCAACTCTTCATGAAAAAGGCTGTTTATACTAATTAATATAAACATTAACATAAGCACCATTAACTAGAAGAAAGACTACCTCTCTGCAGAAACAGTTACGATCCAACCATTGAGGCAAACATGGAAAGTGGAAAAGGGCAAAGGGATGGAAATGAAGATTTTTTTCCTAATTCATTCATCCGTTTCTGACAGGAACACCAGCAAAGGAAATGCCTGGTCTCACTATGAAGTTTCCAAGGGGAAAATAAGGAAATATGAACCCTTTGTGTGTTGATGGCTCTTCACGCAGGGCTAGTGTCCAGGCTCCTGCTCCACAGTACTGACCAGCTCATCCCTGGCTGCTGAGAGGCATCCCTGGCTGCTGAGAGGCACCTGGGAAAAGCACTGCAAAGTGAAATAAGTATAAGAGGTTCAATAAGTTGTGAATCATTGGGTGGGAAAGCAGGGGCAAAAGAATATGTGATTTTCCCTGTGGAGCTGCCTACTTAAACAGAATACTGTTGCAGCCACTGACATGCTTCGCTTTGTTTAAATGAGCACCACAAGCAGATTATTTTGATGACAACACTATGTTCAGAGACCCAGACTACAAATTTTTTTTCACTTCATAAAGCTCCCTTTCACTTTCACTGTCAGTGAAATCTGAGACAAATCTCACTTCACCATTTCCCCTCTCCAGAGTACCCCCTTGCAGTTACAGAGAGGTGAGAATGGGGAGAAGGTTTCTTTGCAACTTTCACTGCCTTTAACAGTACTTTATCTCTCCTTTTTGAATTTCTTTGGCTGCTCCTTTGCCAACATCATCCTCCTAACAGTATTTGATTCAAGTAGCACCATGGCAGAGAAGGAGATAATACTTGGTATTGAGAACAAAATTTACATTTGTCTGAGGGAAATAGGTGCAATATAACTTTAATTTGCTATCATGTAATCACCTATAGGATAATGTAATAATTAAATACTCTTTTTTTCAGAGTTTGAAAAAACATTCCACCACTCTCCCCACAGCCACCGAGCCTGTCTTTTCACTGCAGATGGTTATCAGGTTGGTCAGGCAGGATTTCACCTTCATAAATCCATGCTGGTGTGTGCAAGCACAACCAGAGCGCACCCAGTCACTTCTTCCAGCTTCTGATAAAGTTGTTAAGCAGACAGGTCCCAGTGGAGACCCCTGTGTGGTGCTCCCTTTGAACCACTCTATGCTGCTCTCCTCTTGAAAAATCTGGTCATTTTATAACCAAAGGCCATCAAGCTGTTCAGGCAGAGTTTATCCTCAGTAAATCTGTACCAACTGTTCCCAGCCAGCTGCTTCTTGTCCTCAGAAATGCTCTATAAGAGGCCTCACTTGGGGAGGAAGTTTTCAAGTGAGGCTGAGTGGTGTGCTAATACCCACATTGTTCATTTGACCTCTTTTGAAGGGGTGTGCATCCTTTTGCCTCTTTTTTGACTGATTACACTCTTGACTGAAGGGACAGGAGACAAGGAATGCGCATCTGCAGTGCTGATGTCTGCAGCAGACTGAACTTTGTGCATCTCCTTTATCTGGAGGAGCAGAAGGTCTTCTAGGGCACAATTTATACCAGCTTAATCAGGGTGTTTGCACATACTGAGGTGAACTGCTGGCTGAAAGTGCCTCCACTAATAGTGGGATTCAGGGAACAAGCTCCGCAGGGAACATACATGAGGAATCTCAGCACTTCAGGAGAGGTTTGCTCCCATGGTACCTGACTGCCTTGACATTGCCTGCCATTGAGGTGGGGAGGGTTGCAGTCACACAGGGAAAAAACTAAAACCTTTGTAGCCTTTTTATTTTTGTTCTCCTTTTTAACAGTAGAATATGTGATTTCTACTTTGTGGCAACTGCAGCAAATCCCAAAGACTTTAAGCCTGAAGGAAGGATAAGCATTTGTTGGTTTTTGCCCATATGCTACTGAAAAGTATGGCCCTTTATCAAATACACTGTGCCTAAGACATTCAGGTAGAGCTTTGAATCTGGTATTAGTGTAATTAGGAAATAATCTAAACCTTTTTTTTTTCTCCCAAGACACTGAGGAAATAATTGCATATCTTAGAATAACAGTTTATAGCATAGATGGTGTGACCTCTGTGTGTTATTGTAGATATTTTGTGAATTGCCTTTAATTCAACCATCTATAAATTCTCTTATGTGTTTTTCTCACAACTAACATTTCCAAGGAAATCCATTTGGTTAAAGCAGGAATTAAACCTTCCAGAAACTATGTACAAGCAAACAATTCCTTCCAGCAACAGATTGCAGATAAAAGTTTTAAAAGCAGTTGCAGGTGTAGGGACCACGCATGGAGTTTCTCCTTTTTGGAATGTCTCTGGTTTGTACTAAGGTCTCACTAGTGACAGTCACCCGGTTTGTGTGATCAGCCTTCCACCCATGTGTCTGTGGAATCACACCCCACGATACAACATGTGTCCTTTGGGAAAAGCAATATTTGTCTGCTGCAGTCCTGAGGAGATCTGTATCCGCAGAATTGGCTTTTCAGTCCACTTTGTTGGATGTGATGTGCTGTCTCATCACCTTATCCTTAATTACTGTTTTCTGAAGATTAAAATCTGAACAAGTAGTGACTATTTGTATTAAAGATTTTTAAATCTACTGTTTTATTCCAACTTCTATTTACTCTCATGGCTGCTGTGAACATTAATTAAACAATATTTGAAATGTCACTACAAAATATAATTATAGAAATAGCTGATTTTAATGCAAAATTAGCAGAAGGGATAAAACTGAATTTGAAGAAACCTACTTTAGCAAATTTAGTTTAAATATTTTAAAATTTACTTTATGAAATCATAATAAGCAATAGTAATGTTTTGTGCATATTTTACCATTTTTCTTAAGTTTTCCACAATACTTAGTTTTCAGCTTCCAGAACAGAAGAACTTGGGCAGATCTTGCTGTGGATTTTCAAAAATGACAGGAAATAAACCTGGAAAGCAGTTGTCACTTCCCTGTCAGTGCAGGTTCTCTCCCTGTACAGAGTTGTAAACAGGTCTGGCACACAGACATTTGCAGCCTGCAACATTTGCTGAGAGAATTAGAGCAGAGGAAGTTGTTCAAACTCTGTGTCTGAAATTCTTTGAGTGAACTGGGCACTGACTGAAAATCATGCTTTTTAAAGTGATCTGACCATGTGACTAGAATATGCCAAGTTTGAACGGAGGGAGAATAAAAAATACAATTGCAACAGAGCTGAACTCTGCAAAGATGCATGTGAAGGTGCTGAGTCAGTGAAAGGTGTTCTAACTTTCAGTTCCATCTGGGATATACAGCCATGCAAACTGTTTGTACCAGCCCCAGGAGCACAACCTCTCCAGCACCTGGTAGGGGTTTGATGGTGGTGTCTCAGTTCTATGGCCTCATGAAAAGCATTTTAATTTTGTCTCACAAGGGAATAATTATCATCCAGTCCCTTGTCCCACCAATATTTTCTCTGAAACTCAAATTTTTCCTTTGAACTGGGGTGGAAACCATTACTGTCTACAGTAGGTTTTAAAAAAACCCCCATGTTTGGTCTGAATTGTCATCTCCATTCCACCTTAGAAGAGGTGTTCACCCTCACGTCCGTCTGCTGTGGCACAGCCCATAAGGGATCCCAACGGCTACACTGGAAAATGTTGCACTTTCTGATTTCAGCAACAGCAGAATTCATGAGGTACAGGAATTCTCCTTCCATTTCTCTCCCAGTTCCCCTTCTCTTAGGATCTAGCAGGCAGCCAGGGAATGTAGCACACCTTCTTTCTCTGCCCTTAGCAACCTGATGCTGTTCTTACATGCAGGGTGGACAGATGAGAAAGAAAATCCCAGTCCCAAGTGTTCTCTCCCTCCTTATGAACACAGATAGCTTTTAAACCTCTGTATGTGCCTTTCTTAATGCAAATACATTCACAGGTCCTTTTAAGTGTAATAGATTAAAAATTTAAAGGAAGTTCGCCAACCTGAACTTGCTTTTGTCAGTGTGTTGCATAGCAGCCTGGATGACAGGTTTCTTTTAAGACCATGTTTTAATTGAAGATTTATTTTTCAGCTCATCATACAAAGCATGCAGATTTGATTTCTTTGTAATGTTTCTGCTTGCTTATCAGTTTCTGTAGCAGTGTATTATCATACCCATTCTTGGAAGGAACACTGCAGCACAGAGTATTTGTTTGCATTAGGTTATCAGAAATGTGGTTCAGTCAGAGCTTAAAAAAAGAAAAAGAATAAATTACAAGCCTCTTGAGATACAATAACTCACTTCAGCACTTCAGTTTTATATAAGGAGGCAGGGAGAATAAATTAAAACTACACAGATAGTCCTACTCTTCTTAATTCTTGAATATGAGTGCTTTATCCTCCTGAGATCATTCTTTCAACCTATCTTTTTTTTGTGCATAGTGTATGTAAGTATTTATATATAGCCTGCCTCTTCACCTACAAGTAGCACCTACTGTTTCAAAAATTTCAGTGATAGGAGAAGAAGAGACTTTTTAAAAGCCTGACATAAAATTGGTGCAGTGCAGGGGAATGGTAAATAGGAAGGAAAAGCAGCAGTATAGCAATATTGACAGCCAAAGCCTGTAACACATAACCTTTGGGCTGGCAGCCTGGCATGCACAGCCAGGCTGGCATTAGCATTGCCTCGAGGGAGGCCTCAGTCTCTTTGACCTTGAGAGTCTTTGAACGAGCAGAAAATGGGAAAATACTGAGGTAATGCCTTCTCTCCTGAGGGATGTGCCAGTTATTAACAGCTTTTACATGTTGTTATTTTGTTTATCATGGAAAATAGCCTCAGAAAGAGCAGGTTGCCTTAGTTCCCTGAACACAATTATGCGTTAAGGGACTGTGGGAACATCGAGTTAGGAGAAGCAGACCACAAAAATAAAGGAGAGTGTTGTGTTAAAGGCACAGCTGACACAAAAGCTGAGCAGACCCTCTACAGCACAGACATGCTACAGTGGGGTGTGGGGATCCTGATATATCCCAGCCACAAACATCCTGGTGTCCTGTCCAGGCAGGTCAGCATCTCTGGGCAGGTTGATCCTCTATTCCAAGTCCAGAGATCCTCAAGGTTTTCTGGTTAAACAGTTCCCTGTTGGAATGGGCTGCCTCAGTGAGACTGAAATGTGTAGTCAATTGTGACACAATTCAGCTTTGACAAAAGCTTTGGTTTTGCTTTGAAAAAAACCCATTGGTTTTGAAGGTGACAAATAAATATTTCTTCAGTGATGCTTTGCTTTACGACTTCTAAATTACTTTTATTTTTATAGAGCTTTCTGACTTCCAGTTTGTTGTCTCAGAGTTGTAGGTATAACTAAATCAGACATGAAACATAATGATAATTTAAACAGAATATTTAACAGGAATTTTCACAAATTTGTCCTTAATTTTAAGGAGAAACCATTGTAATCATCTAGAGCCCAATTCCAGCATGATTTGGTTCAGATTTTCTTCTGTACACTTCAGTTTTAACTCCATTAGTTGGAATAGGAATCCTCTCTTAGCACAACACCATTACACATCCATACAGTCACTGCTGAGTTCTCTGGGAAACAGTGCTTGGATGTGCATTTTTAATCGAAAAATGAAAAATAGGAGTGATGCACGACCATTCTCCTCAGCTAATACAAACTGCAGTCTTGCAATATTGACTACAAATTCATCAGAACACTGTGGACTCCAGAGAAGCACATAAGAAAATTAAAGGAGCAGCATCTGTAATATAATAAGTAGACATAAGGTGGGCAGGTACTCTAAAACTACAACAGTTCAGTCTCCCAATAAATTTATGCCAAAATGAAAATTTTGATAATACAGTGTATCTAACTAGGTTATACCGCCATTAAGGGATGTTCTGAGTACATCAGTACAGTAATTTACCATAAAGAAGCAAGCAATCTGTTTCCCTTACAGGAAAAAATTGAGTATGACAACACCAGTAAGACAGATTTAGAAAGGGCTTTTTCAAAGGAGTTTGACAGATAGCCATCCGTTTTCCACTTAAAATCTAATTGAGGGTCTGATTTTCTCTGGTTTGTATCAAAATTGCAGAAAAAATGTACTTGCTTTCATCATGTTACTATATATTTGAGTAAAACATGATTTGTTTGGCAACAGCATATTTCCCCAAAAGACTTCTTCTTCACCTGAAGGTAATAGAAATCTTCAGCTGAGTACACCAAAGGGTGGAAACCCCCTCACCTTCTCAGGTGCCGCCTTAATCACCGTTCTTGTTCATATCTCATCTTTTCATGGTATCTATGATTTCGTTACTGCTCACATCATTGCTCAAATCAGGCTTCACCATTCCTCATCTCCATGTTTTCCCTGCTGGACATCTGATACCTACTTTGAGATTATGGATTAAAAACATTCAAAATTTATGGGTTTTTGTGTTTCGATTCCTGTGAGCATCTCACAGGCATGCTTACTCATCACAAACAGTTTAGGCATGAAGTCACCAAAAGGTGACCTTGCTCATCATATTCTTTAATTTAAGCAATATTTTTTTCTAAATTCAAATTTTGTTGTGATGCTGTCTTGCAAAAGCAATGTACATTCTTTTTACTCCAACAGTTCAAGGTTGTCTTGTTACATAAATGCTAAATAAATGTTGAAATGTTTTTCAACATTTATATAAATATATACAAATGACCTTGATGTTCATTATTCATTTTTACTCTGAAGTTCTGAAATCACATTCCTCAGAAATATTGCATCTGGGGCAATAGCTATTTCCCAACACTGATCAAAAAAAATATGTAATTGGTGTTTACATTAGAGTTACCCTCTTACTATAGGCATGTAAAAAGGAGAGCATACTAGTACTAGTACTAGTAATGGTACTAGTAATAACAGAAAAAAAGACTGGGCTTGTTTATCCTTTTAAAAGCAAGAGGTCTATGAACCTGTTCTGTCTAAGACTTTCCAAATATGGATTAAACATATCCACAATGTGTCAGTAGACATTTATACCAGCTCCAGTTCAGAAAAGTGTCACAAAATGTCTAACATTACTTCCAGTAAGTTTTGAAAATACTTAAAAATATGATCTCCTGATGTTGAATTTTGCTCTTCAGCAGCTGGGTTTCAATGCTTGGTTCCGGTTTGTTAAAACTGCTCAGAATTGCCATTCCTCTGAGGAACATACTCCCACACACGAGCAGCCTTGAGCATCATGGTGTCATTTGGGTGCCAAGCAACCTTTGGACAGTGTGATATGGGTATGTTTTAAATTGACAAGTCCTAAAATAACAAGCTTAAATTCCAACAGGAGAGGTGGATTGAAAAGGATTTCATGTGCAGCCAACGGGTAAAAAACCTGGGAAACAATATACTAGCCATATTGTCACAGGTGCACAATAATGCAATATTGATTTTAAACTTGAGCAGATTTGGCATATGGAACAGTCATGACGAAAATGTGTGTCTGCTTATTAGACCTAATTCATATAAAAATGAATTCGATGCAAATCTTTGCATCAAACTGATAAACAGTCTTGAAAGGCAAATATGCTGCTGGCATATTTGCCAGTAATGCTCATTTTTCAGTTTTAGAACAAAAAATGCAGGAACAATAGAAATACTAATTTGTGAATGCTTTATGTACTTGAAATTAAAAATCCTCCACAGACTTTGAAATTGTCTGGACCATCTGCTTGTCAGAGAGCAGCATCTGTGGGCTGCCTCATGGAGGAAGGCGATTGGGAGCCAAGGGTGACAGCTACAGTAGCACGGCTGTCCCCGTTCCTCCAAGGTGCCGTGGCCCATGGCACTCAGACAGCAAGGACAGAGCAGGTGCTGTGTCCATAACCACAGCCCAGTGACTGCCAGACAGTGCAGTGGCAGGGCAGCACCATGACCAAGCCAGGAATCCAGGTCATCAGGCTGGGGCGGGGGCAAGTGTGGCACAACGCTGGGTGCAGGCACCCCTGCAAGGAGGCTCAGGCAAGGACTGAGTTCATTAAACACAGGTCCTCAGTGAAGAAGGGACACCCCAAAGTCTTGCAGCTCTTGTGCTGCATGTCTGAGCCAAGGTTACCCAGCCACGCTGTATCAGGGCAGGCTTGGAGCACAGGCTGCCAAATCCAGTGGAGAGGGGAAAGACTTGCAGAGCCTCTCAGTGTGGTCAGAGCCCTGACACTGCTCACCTTTGGGTAACACAGTTGAAGACCTGGGCTAACAGCACTAACAAACTTTCAGAGTCCTGGGAGCTTTCAAAGATCCTTGCCAGCCTGTGGTCACTGCCCTGGCAAGAAAATGCTATCAAATTATTTTCTGTTGGTAGGTTTTGAACATTGGAATATTCTACTGGAGCAAGTCATCCTTCAACAGATATGACAGAAGTGGAGAACATTTGGCTGACCTAGTCCATCTAGGTTTCAGTGAAGAAATAACAACTATAAGCAAGTATAATGTGCTATTTAGCAAACCTAAAAGTTAGCTCTACAGAATCCACATACCAGATTTTTCTCACTGCTGTTTTTGAGAAACAAAAGTAGATTTTTACTAAACAAAAAGTGCTGCAGAGCTGTTTATTCAAAGCAAGAAGTTCTGGCAATACCCAACAAATAGCTGCAAAAAAAAATGGAAAGCCGATCTTAGGGCACTCTGTGCTTCCCTTCACATTATCCTTCTGCACCTTGATTAGCCATCTCCTGTTTACTCTTAGATCACAAAAAGAGTGAAGAGATGCCTTAGTCTGCCAGCATGGTCTGCTTTAAATTCTCAGAGGAGAAGGATGGCTGAATATTGCAGAAAACAGGTTCTGTTCTGATGAATGCAACAAAATGACTGTCAGTAACTTTCTGCTTGTGGTGAGTGCAAACATTTAAATGCCACTGCAAAGTGTGAGTTGCATCTGGTTTTCCTTGGTGTGAAGCTAGCTCAAGTGTTAGACTTTTAGAAATGTGTGTCAAAAATAACCCTTGTAATGCACTTTTGTATTAACTAGCTGGCTCAGCCTAGTTGCACATGCTCATATACTTCTCCAATCTGCAACTCAGCTTCAGAACTCTGTTTATCTCATGTTATTTGCCATAAAGAGCTGATGGGTGAGTGGTCCTGTTTCATTCTGTTTAACATTAAAAAATGTTTCTGTCTTAACAGTTGCTGGTGTTAAGCATATGTGTTCATCGCAGGGATGCAACTCATTAACTACTAAGGGAGTTCCAAGCTATCATTTGTTTGCAGTGTTTGAAATAATCCCTGTGGTGTAAAACAGAACACAGATAATCTGGAGTCAGTTTGATGAGTAATATGTTTCTCATCCAGAACAAGAGAAAGATTCAGCAGTCCTACAATCTAGAATGAAGACTCTTCAATGGCTCAACTGGTTACAAACTGGCCAGTTTGCAATCAGCTTACAACCCATCTTCACAGGGCTGGCCACTGTGTCTTGCAGGAATAAATAAAGAGCTGTGAATAAAGAAGACAGAAAGCAGAGTACTCTTAGAAATGATGGCATTCCTCAGCATGACAAAGCACACAGGGAGCTGCTGATGGACTTGACAAGAGGAATGTGTTTGTTGAATGGCCAGGCTCCCTAGAAGACAGAGTTCTGTGATTTTTGTCTGTAACTGTTTATTCTTGAAAAACCTCTGAAGTAGCCACCACGATGGACAATTCTGCCTCCATCATTACCTGTGTGACCACCACACGAGGGTTGTTAACACGCCTTCTGCCTTGGACAGATCCTAATGAGATCAGGAGTTTATTTATGGCCACCCCCAAGGACTACTTGGTGGTAAGGAATTCTACTTAAAAAAGCTCCAAACATCTGAAGCCTGAACATTCTTTGAATTTAATACACCTGAGCTGATTTTGGGAATTTTCTAGTTTGGAGAAAGGGAGGCTGAGTGGCAACCTCATCTCACTCCACAACTTCTGAGGAGAGGAAGTAAAGAGGGAGGTGCTGAGCTCTTCTCCCTGGTATCCAGCGGCAGGGTGTGTGGGAATGATTCAGCTCTGTAGCAGGGGAGGTTCAGACAGGACATCAAGAAATATTTCTTCACCTAGATGGAATATTTCTTTACCAGTGGTCAAACACTGAAGCAGGCTTCCTGGAAAGGTCAATGTCCCAAGCCTGTCAGTGTTTAAGAGGCATTTGGATAATGGCCTTAATGCAGTTGGACTGAAACTCTTCTGGCAATGGCAACTTCATTTTAGGGGCAACTCAGTCAAAGGGACATATCTGCTCAGATTTATTGTATAGTGCATGAGCAGTAAGTTCATTTCTGCATAGTAGTGATGGATCTACTGTTTTCTCAGATGGCCACTGATTTAACATATTTAAAATATTTTTTTAGGAATGTAGTATGTTCTGGACACAAAAGGCTGTCAGGGAATTTATGTTTTAAAAATAAAATTGGATCATTTATCTCTATATTTTAATAATTTTATATAGTTTATGAATAATAATCTGATCAAGAGGTACAACATTCACTATTAAAACTATTCTCTGTATTCCAATATGAATTTGATTTACTTCAAATTCAAGCCATTTTACATTGTTATGCTCTTAACTGCCAGATTAGAGTCCACTAATGTATTTGTGTACTGTACTAGAAAAGGAGCTAGAGAAGCAATTTGAAGATTAAAGAAGATTAGACAGATACAGCTGCTTAATTCAACCATTTGAATTTGTTTTTCATTGAAATATATACTGCTTTGGTCTAGACACTGAAGTTTTAATCACTGTTGATTTTCAGCTCTCAGAATTAAGTTTGTTCAGGATTTTTCATTATAGGAAAGGATTTCTTATTTAGAATAAACTCAAGATCAGGAGTGCTATGACTATATTTTGCAATAAGCATCTGTATGTTTGCTTCCAGAGAACAAAAAACCCTCTAGGCTGTACTATAAGAACTTTTCTTATGCAGAAAAGATAGCTGCTTACAAATAATGCTTCAGGGGAACCTGTGAAGACCTGTAGCACCAAGAGGAAATCCTTATACTAAAAAATCACTTCTCACTCCTGCAGAAGCTTAATAGCAGCATGTCACATAACATTGTCAGGGCTCATGGCTGGAATTGTTATTTTTTGACTCCGCCGAGCATGCCGGTGAGGCAATGCATGGCCACAAAAATCAAATTATGGGCGAAAATCCAGCACTATCAAATCAGTCTCTGGATAGTTTCAGAAGTTCAGTCAGGTAATTGAATGAATTGTTATTTGTGCCCAATTCCCTCCTCCTGACTGTTAAAATGCACTACCTTTAATTGCATGGGAACTAATATTTCCCTAATTTCTGGTGACCGCGACAAGGATAGCTGACACAATCAGCTATGAAAACATCAAAGGCCTCTGGCTTGCTCTGCTCCATGCCAGAAGGTAAGAGACTGAAGTACAAATACACACACAGTCTCTTGGCACTGATGAGCAAAGGGAACCCCATGGCACCTGCATCCACCTGGCTGTGGTTACAGATCAAGCCAGAGGCACAGGGGATAATCATGTTCCTACATCGGTGCAGTCTTAAAAACAAATATTGCAAGATTAATGAAGAACATAAGGAACTACAGCCCTGAATCCCTTTTTTGGAAGCCTAAATGTTAAACCTCCAGTTTTAACAAGCAGTTATATCAAAGCAGTAATCAAAGGCAGATTCCCCATTAGCAAAGAGCTCAGCGTAGAGTGCTGGGTTGCAAACATGGCCTCCTGAGGTAAATTTGGATAATGTCTGCTCTAATCTTCAGGCACAGCTTGAGAGACTATTCTGACCAGCCAGAGTAGGCAGCAATGCATATGCTGGTTCAACATGTCCATGGGGTGGTCACTGTCTTGAGGTTACTTAGACCCCTTGGCTTCCCCTGGGAGCAGCGCATGGCAAGCTATTCTGCCAAGTGCACAGTGCCAGGTGTGTAGCTTTAAACCCTCTTGTAGAGGATTGCAGGCCCCTGCAAGGCTGAGGGGGGCTGACTTGAGAAGATGTGACCATACTGTCCACAGTTGCTGCCATTTGGATTTGTAACTCAATGTTTCACATTTTCCCAGGAGCATCCTCTGCACTAAAAAAGCTGAGTATAATGAGGTTTAAGAGTATCTTTCCCACACAATAACACAAGGAAATATCCTTCCTCCATGTATTGAACAACGTAAAAATTTTGAACATGACTAAGGGAAATTTGAGAATAAGTTCCTACAGATCCTAATTTCAAAAGCAATCATTGCACTACCTCCAACTCTGCATTGCATTCCTCTCTGCATCAGGCCATGTGTGTGCCAGAAAACGAGACTGCTCTGTGCTGTATCTTCTGGTAGCAAGCATCATGTGGCAGACCTCCAAGGACTTCTGCATGGCTCTGCTGACTTTGCACCACTCCTCGTGATGAATAAGACAGGGGATCTGGTAGCAACTGTCATGGTGTTGTCAACAACTTTCTGGTGTCTGTTTTCACTGGCAATTGCTCTTCCCACATCTCTCAAGTCCCTGAATCACCAAAAAAGGAAGAAAATGTTCAGTGCATGTTCAACTGATGTAGACCAAGCAATAGACAAGACTTCTTGATCAGGCTAATGCCCTTAAAAGTGTATCAGAGATGATTAAATTTGGAAAGCAGAAGAACATAAAATTAACATGATTTTAGTAGTAACTTAGCAACTTCCTACAAAAGTTTTTGTCTTCCAGGCATCTGAATAGCAACAGACATTCCCAGAAGCACCTTGCTTCTCCAAAAGCATAAGTCATCAAAACGCACAATGAGAAGGAAGGAAAACAAGAAAAACAAGAGAAGAGGGATCAGGTGAGAAGCAAACCTCAAAACCAACTTCCTCTCCTCCAACCCCCAAACTCAAAGAACAAAAAAGACCTCAGGGCAAAAGAAGCCCAAGTGAGTCCTAGAGATTTGAAGTGCTATATGGGAAACCTTCTAGGGAAAACATTTTTGCTGGTTTCAAGAGGAGGCACTTCTTTCTTCAGTGCATCAAGAACAGAAGTAAAAGCTTTTTGCAAATGAAAAATTAATCATCTGTCTCTTTAGTTTCCAAATGTGGGCTGAGTTCTCACATTCATCTTCCCCATGTGCAACAATCAAAGCTACCAGGAGGAGGAAGAGAAGAAGAAGAAGCAGGAAAGTTAGCTAATACAAATAAAGGTTTTAAAACTTAATCATCAAGATGTCTCTTTGTTCCTGAAAACCCCAAGCACAAGAAGCAAGAGGTGTCTTCTAGCAACGTTGTCTGTCTCTAACTATACAGGTGCAAGCATGTAACACTGCAGAATGGGCAAGCAGAGCAGAGTGTGCATAGGGTGAGCCTTCCCTGCCACGTGGTACTGGATCCCAGTTGCATCCCAGGTTTGGTGCTATCTGCAGTCTTGCTGAGGGGGGAGTTCTGTCTCCTCCTTTAGATAATAGACAGATGTGTTATTCCTCTTGTTCTTGGCCTCCAGAAGGAGTATAGCCCATTAAACAATGCTCTCCAACTATAAAACCATCTGCTTGTCCACCTTCCAGACCATCATGTCCCCATGTGCATCCTAAGATGTTGTGGGACGTACTGCTCTCCTTTCATCCAGAAACATAATTGTTTTATTCGAGAAGGCCACTGAGTCAGGTGTGTCCCATCTCTCCGCACTTATCCTATATCCTCAGACAGGATCTTGTGGTTTAAAGGATCCTGTCAGCACTCCCTGTTGACAATGCCAGCTATGGAACTGTTTGTGGACCTGCAGGATCTATCACCTTCTCCTCAAGCCCTTCTTTCTCAGGCAGGACCAAGTAGAAACCACCTGGGACCCCATGGTCTTGACTATTTTCCCCAGAACCACGTTGTCACTCCAAGCACACTCCAGCTCTTCTGGGCCATATGGTTGGTGCCCATTTGGAGGAACATTGTGAGTTATAGCCCAAGAGTCATAGTTATAGACTGCATGAACCTCAGCAGTCTTTCTCCTGGCCTGTACACCTTAGCTAAATCCTTTTCCTAACTTCTGGCTGGGATAGTTGTGACCGTGCCTGTTTCCCCTGACAAAACTCACTGTAAAAAAGCCATCTGTATAATGATACTTCTACCCTAGGACTCACATCCAGAATTCACCATTTGTTATGAGAACCTGGCAGTTCTGCAAAGATGCTGAAAGTATAAATTTGTGTTGGTTTTATTCGGGTGTTTTTAGAAGTTTTTTTTTCTTCTTCTTTTTATTTTAATTTTTTCATGTAGCATGAGTTTTCATTGGCCGACTTGCTGTTTTTTTCAGGTAAGATAACAAGTCCACATGATCCAGATGGCTGATCACATGGCACCTATTTTCAGCTTGTAGCAGGATTTCACAGTTCACATTCATCCAGTACATGCATTGATTAAATAGAAATAAAGAAACCTGAAAAAATTTAGAAGACCCTATCTTCTGTGAACCATTCAGCAAAGACATAAAACATCTGAATTCAACAAAAATAATCACAGCAAATAATTCATACAGCTCTGCAAGGGAGAGAACTCCATCATTTGCTCTGCTCTCTGATCTAATTCATGGGTTGGTCTGTCAGTCTGTCTTCTAGAGTGAGCTGTGCTGCCTTGTCCCAATGTCTTCAGGAATTTGCCACAGCAGGATTTCAGTCAGATTATTTAGAGAAGATCCTTTTTTGTCCCTAAGAAAATATCTTCTGTTTTTCACCATCTGCAAAATTTTCCTCATTAAGTTATGTCAACAGCAGAAGGAGATTATTTATTACCTGCATAAGAAACACACCCTGGTGCCCTGGTTATGCATTTTAACTTGTGGCAGGGAAAGAACTTTTTTTTCTTTTAGTCTCTTTTTTAAAATTACCTTAATACTTAAAGTTGCCTAGCTTTTCTTTTGGGAAAGCCACCCCTAAGTGACAGAGACCATACGTCACCTGTCAGTTCACTTCTCATTAATTGAAAAACACTCAGAGCTTCCTGTAGGGCAAATTTATCAGCTGAGCATCTGGTTTGTTCAGACTGAGACTGGCGTTAGTCAGGGCTAATGGGCTCTTCTTCCCTTGTCTGGGCATGTGAGGGCAGTTTAGTTCCTGGAACAACTTGAGCCAGTTTTAAGAGTTCATATCTCTCAGTTGTGCTCAGACTCCTCCTGAGACACTGCAGGACTGTGGGCCCACCAGAGCAGAATAATCCTAAGCTATTGCTTTTCCCACTTCACTTCTTCTCAAAACTGAGTAGCCCCAGAAATGTCAATTCATCTTTGAATTTGCAAGAATATTCCTGAACTTGGAGCAGATGCCCCTATACTGGGTGAGAAAGATAAATTTAGTCTCCAAATCCCTTTGCAGATCTGACTCTACCTTACTGCCTTCATTAGAGCTAATGAAGACAGCACAAGGCCACATGAAATTTAGTATGTGAGTTGTAAATAACTGCAATGTTCATTAAGCACGCTGAATGAAATGGAACTCTCTTAGGTTGGTCTGGGCCCCACAGAGAAGTGCATGCTCTTACAGAGCCAGCTGGAAATGCTTGACAGTGAGGAAAGATAACATCTGAGAAGTATTCCACAGACAGGGCCCTCATTAGAAAATTCTGTGTGAAGAGCCATAAAACTCAGCGATCTTTTTTGGCTGCTTTTTACCTATGTTCATTTCATCTGCATAAGAGGGAAAGTAATCTCATGGAACAACGAGCCATTCTGGCATACATTCTACAGGGTCTTGTTTCAGGGTCTAACTCTAGTTTTACACCATTTATAGTATCACTCTGTTTATAATTCCACTGGGAATATTACAGGATGAAATCAAGAACTGACTGGGTTTACTCCTGATATACACAAGAGGATGTCAGAGCAAGCTCACTGACTGCTTATTATCATGTACTTTAATTGTAATTTTTTAATACTACTTAATGCTCTGGAATCTTTTTTTGCAGGGACTGACACAAGCCCAAGATTCATGGTGTTAAGAACCTTTCATAAACAAAGTCCTCGAGGAATCTGAAGTCCCTCCTGCTTCCCAAGGTGCTCAGCTTACTTGGAGAAGAGTCCTTGTTTTCACTGGTTTTATTTTTGGCTGGTTGCTTTGGTACAACTTCTAGTTGTTTGCTCTGAGCACATCAGCATTTGCATTACACAAAAGTGGATCTACAAATGTAAGAAGTGCTTATTTTGCTTTGTGTTTGGTTGCTACAGAAGGATTTCACTAACACTGAGTCGATAGAATGAACACTCATGTTTAGAGTTGGAGGAGATGAAATGGAAGGGCTGGATCACAGAGAGTCCAAAGAAGGGCTTGATATCAACACTTCAAAGGAGTAAGAGTTTTCTCCTGAGAAGGGGAAAGCTTTAAAATATACATCTGACCTTTTATATCTTCGAACAATATTATTAAGAATAATCTTTTGACTTCCATTTCCTTCTCTTTAATCACTACCTTTAAAAGACTCTTCCAGAAAATGCGTTAATGCAGTATTAAGGGAAGTGAAACACTGCTGCAATTTAATAGCAGCCAATAAAGAATGAGCTGTTTCAATGTGTTGTTAACACAGTAGTGTTGTTCTTAACTTCTAGAAAAATCAGTCTATCTTCAATTATGCATAGCAAATCATGTAAGCCTGCAGACTAATGACTTTCCTACCAATGATCCCCAAAGGCATCTGTGTCCTTGCCATCAGTCTCTGATGCGGTACATTAAGAACTGAATTCCTTCCACCCATTGGCCCACCCATTAGGCTTCCTTTCATGCTGGTAATCTCCCTGAAGTAGAAAATGTGAAGTTTAGAAAGAGTGGGAGAAAGAAAAACTAGTTCCTTTATAGCACAGTAAGTAAGAATGACTCATGAGCACCAGTGCCTCATGAACTGCAGTGCATTGAAATGACCACTGAATACTGAGTTTGTCAGAAGGCACTGCCCAAAAGTTATAGACTCAAGAGTTTAGGCAGATACTCATTTAAGTAGATGTTTGAAGAACTGAGTTTGAGATTTGTGGCTACATTTTGCTGGTATAAAAATCTTGTCAAAAATCTTGCCTGATTTTTTTTGACTATCAAAGCTTAATTTAAGCACTAAAGCTTCCATTCTGCTTATTGGACCAACAGCTGCATTTTATATGCAGTTTAAGATGCCAGAACTGGAGCCTGTTGCAGACTGCACATGGTGAGCCTCAGCATGTCCAGTTCACATTCTGCAGTTCTACAAGGCAGAGGATGAGATATAACCCAGAAGAATCTGCCCTGCTACTCAGACTGACAGGCCTAAATTCCTTTGCAAAAAGGAGGTACATGTAGTTCTGTTAAAACTCCACAGCTGCAATGAAAAACATGAGTATGACAAAGCTTTCCCTATTTTAGGTCTTCAGGGGTTGTTTTTGCATTTTTTTGAATGGTACATACAGAAGAATTAGAATGGAAATTTTTTATTATAAATATTTGAGGTTGTCAGACTAAGACAAAAAGACATAATACAGGATAATAAATAACAAGGAATGGTGATTTATATACTTACATATACTTTTCTTTCCCATGAACTTTTTAACAATGGTGTAATAAATTAGACTGAAAAGGAAGCATTATTACAACATTTATAGAATAGGTGGTGTAGGCCATTAGGATATTTAAGTTTTTGATCTCTTGCCTCTGTGCCTCTTGTCAAGATTTGCAATGGCTTGTTCTACACCTTCTTAGGCCAGACTATCACTGCAGTCTCCATTTGTGCTCTTATAAACTCAGCTTCTTGTTTAATTGTGGATAAAGTTGATGCCCAATCTGGTTCAGTTCAAACAGCATAGATAAAAGTTGTCAGGAGTCTCAGATCTGGGTCTGTCATTCATAAGCATCTCTCATGTAGTTTTATTCCTGCCTGCACTCCCTGCAACATTCAGAGGCACAGGGAAGTAGCATGCTGCTGCTCATCTCTGCCACACTGGCTCCTAAAATCTGACCTTGAAAGGGAGAGAAAAGGAAAACTAAAAAGTACACCAAAATATCCCAGTCACCAACACTGAGATAAATTGAGTCAAAAGACAACAATGTGAGAGACTACAATGCATATGGACATGCCAGCAGAGCTCAAATCTTAAAAAGAGTGGGGGCCAAAATTTGACAAAAACCATTAAGACAGCAATTCTAAAACATGTGCCTCTGCTCTGTATGCAGCATGTGATGTAGAGGTATATAAAAATCCTGTGAACTCTCCCCAGACATCCATCAAAAAATGAATCTTTACCATGTTGAAAAAGGAATTGCTTAAAAATAGATTTAAGTATAGAAAATAATAAAATGCTTGGAAATTTATTTAAGGAGACAGTTTCTGATGTACAGCACAAAACAAAGATTATATAATGGGTGTCAAGATAATAAATTGTACTCAAATTCTTCTCACGCTTCTGAGTCATTTAGCCTGCTGTCCTTTTGAGCTGTCACTTGAACAAAGCAGCTGAAATGAACTAATTTGATAGCTAATCTCATTTGTCTTTCTTTGGGAAGCATTCCTTTTCTCCACAAGTCTCTAACAGCAGGCTAAAAGGAGAGACAAATATAAGTGAAAATGCCGGTAAGAAAGACAGTTTGGTCTTTTTCATTAGCTGAAAGTTTGAGATATCTATTCTAGGCACATGTGCTGTGTACACCACGTCTCTGATACTCAGCTCAGAATTTAAAGAAAAGTCATGGAAATTCTCTCTCTTATGGGAGAACCTTTGAGAATCCAACAGCACAACTACAACACAAGGAGAATACAGCACAACTGCAATGTTGTGAAAGAATTCCCAAACTGGGCTGGCCATCAGAAGTCATACAGCTGCCTTAGCAGGATCCTCCATGAAGCACATGGACAAATTGCAGAGCCAGTTGTTCCATCTTAGGGTGCCTGCCCACAAAAAATGTGACCACTGAGACTGGAAATTCTCTTGCTGAGGCTCCTGGTGCTCTGCAGCACAAATAGATAACAACTACCACTAACATGCCTAATGAGAGATCTCTTTGAAGGCATAGGGAGGATGCCAGGCTCACCCACCCTTGTGTGCCTCCTGATCAAATGTGTGCCTCTTAACCCACATGTCAGGTTATCTTTCTCTCCCATTCCTAGATAATCCATGATTGTATCTCATTCTTTCAAACACTTATTTGCTGTTCTTTTCTTAGCAATCACCTGGATTAAGGCAGACACTTAAAGGGAATTTAGTAATGCTTGCCTTATTACCCAGCCTGGGTACGCTCACGCTTCCAGCATTCTGAAAAGGTTTAAGAGATTGAAGAGTGTATGAAAATTGCATGAAGCCCTAAACTTCAATGGGATTTTTCAGGGGGGTTGTCAATATGTCAAACTCTCTAACAGACAAGTGGACCTGGAGCTCAACAGAATAGATTTACTTTGGAATAAAACTGAAAACAGGTTTATGTGTGGGGAAATATCTAGCAGCTGGACTAAGGTGAAATGCATTCTGAAATGCAGTATGTCTTAAACCAATCAAAATGAGATTAGTGGAGAATTTAAGAACTGGCAGAAATATATAGAGGATTATTTGACAATATTATCACCCTCAGAAAGGCAGGGGAAACTAAGTTACAATATTCTCATACACTGTTCCCATCAGTGTTACCATGTTACCCTGTTTTAACATGAAACAAGAAATTTAAAGCTTTAGCTTTGGTAGTCATGTTATTCTGCCGCACCTCCACTGCTTTATCTCTCCCTCTTTTTCTTTTTGGCATTTATGAATATTTCATATTTTCCATATGGCTGGGGAGAAAAATCATTGGATTGTAATTCTCAAAGTCTTAAAAAGCACAAGGCAAATAGATCTAAAAACACTTTTTATTAATCTCTTCAATTTAAAAAAAAGCTGGTTGATTTTTTTTTTTTTTGAGCCAGGATCATGATTTTTGAATACTTACAATACTTTTTAATCGTTTTTTTGTAATTCTGACAGAAAATATAGAGTACTGGACTACAGCATAAGTGTACTAAACCACTCAAGTCTATTTGCTGACAAAAAATTAAAACATTAACAAACAAAAATGAAAATTTGCCAAAGCAGAGAACAAGGGAAAAGCTAGTAGGAACAGAGATACATTAATATATGTGTTAATATTAGGGATTCTCCTATTTTATTGTTATTATGAGAAATGGAAAAGCATGGGTGAATAACAACTACTTGAATAGCAATAAATAGAAAAATTACATAAGAGGTAGGAGAGACATCTAATACAAAGGAACTTAGACAGCCAAGGTAGTAAAAATAAATTTTAAAAAGTTAAACTGATGAAAAACTAGGTAGTAAAAAAGGAAAAAATCTTTTAGGGCGGGATTAATCTTGTCTAATTTAAACCATTTGAAATGTTAGCTTTTTAAACTTTAAGCATCACATTTTGTTATAATTGTCTAGTTTCTTGTGTAGTCAGTGGAAAGAGATATTTTACAGCCAAATTTAATTCACCTCACCCGTGTTGAACAATGCTTTAGGGCAGCTACCTTGAGAAGATGTGGGGTCCCTTTTAACTGTAAGGGAATTTGGAAGCACTGCCTTTGGAACTAAATATTGGACAATTAAGATTAGTTGAGATGAGTTTCACTCTTACATGGGAGAAAACTGTGGGGGAAAAAACCACCAATATTTAAGAACGAAAAAAAAAGAAGAAAAACAAGTCAAAGATATAAAATGACATAAAATATTTTCTTACAGATTTTAAATGATTTTTGAAGATTTTTAGCCTTTTTTAAATTAATACCCTAGAAATGCAGAATAGCTTGTCCTCTAAAGAATTTTTAAAATGCTTCCTTTTTTCCCCTGCATGTGGGGAATCTAGCCATTTTTAGGAAAATTAATTAATTAAAATTTGAAGGCCCAACTCAGATGTTTAAATTTGAAGAATGACTTTGACTGCGCAGCTTTGAAAGAAATTTTGATTAAAAAAAATTACGAAAAACACAGGGATAAATAAATAAAAGCAATATGTTTTTGTCAAAGTTAGGTTCTGTCAAAATCTTGTTAGTTTTCTTTAAAAAATAAAATTATTTTTAAGTTAAATATAATAGGCATTTTACATTAAGAAAATCATAGTGAGACTGAAGAACAAGAGAGTTAATTGTCATGTGGGTAATATATTAGTGTAGCTTCCTAAAGGTGGGTAGGGAATTGCACAAAGACAAAATGAAAATGGTGTTCTCCAGAGGGTAAGTCACCGGGAAAGGTAACAATGAGGATCCTTAAAAATTGCTTGGGAGATTAATTTACTAGTATTTTCATTAATTGTCTTAGCTCAAAAACAAGTATATGATGATAGAACTCTCTGCTATCATGACTTTTCCAGCAGACAGGCAGGTCAGGAAGAAGAGCATGATGCTGGAGACTGCAGTGATGGAAGTGGGATTAAATTTAATGGTGTATAAAATGAAAGACCATGTGCTTAAGAAGACTTTCTGCAGTAATAAGGAATTCATCAGCTGAATGAGGTGGAGAAATGGTTTATGTGAGCACAGTTATCTTCTGAGATACCACAGGGAAGTGGACATGAAAAAGTAAGAGCATAGGATGTGTGGAGAGAGGTATTTCCAGCAGAGGGTACTTGGCTGTTTTGCCTGCATGGCTGACTGAAGTTCAGTGCAGGTAAAAAAATACTAATGGTTCTTGTGAGAAGTATTAATGCTTTTTGTGGCTTTTGTCAGACTTCCTCTAGTGTTCTGCAAACCCGTGTTCACCCCTGTGTGTGCTTCTTTGCAGTTCCAAAGGAAAATGCTTTGGAATTCATAATAATGGATGAAAACATTACATTAACAGATATTTAAACCAAAGCACAGTGTTAGAGCAGAAGGGAGGAAGCCAAAAAACAACCCTTAATAAACTCCAAAATGGATATATACTGAGCAGGAATGCATTTAGGCTCAAAATAATAGAAAATAAAATATTTCCTTATCATCATTACATGCAATTAATGAGACTTTCAACAGAAGGCATCTAAGAAGTAACAAGACAGAGCTCAGTTGTCTTCTGGAAAAAATAATACAGCAATGATGCAATTCTAACAGGGTACTGCACCCACTGATTTAAGAGTTTCCTTCCAGTTCTCTGTCACAAACACGTGCATTACTGACAGAAAACAGTGCAGAACAACCAGTTCAAGAGTAACAGGCTCTTTTCTAGAACATTTTGTTACAATATTTTAAAAGATTCTACAAGGAAAAGAAGAGTTTCTTTACTTCCATTTGTGGAGGAATAAAATGAGGCATATGAAGATAAAATGTCTTTCTTTAGCTACACACCAGGTTTGTGGAAGATAGAATAAGGTTCTTCAATTCCTATATAACTTCCTGCTTCTGGAGATGAGTGTTAAAAGAGGGTTTTTTTCTGTTAATAGTACCTATTTGTAAGCAACAAGCTTATAATTATAAAGGAATACACACCAAGGCAATTTTCCTTTTGGAGATGTTTATAAAAGAGTGGGGCTGTTTCCTAGGAAACTGCAATTTTTTGCATTTGGGTATGGCTCCAGGTGTGAAACAGAGTGTTGTTTGGATATCAATAAATTAAAAGAGCTCCATGTTCCTCAATTCCCATGGGAAAGTGTAGCCTTGCAGCTAACTCTCTCTCAGACTTGGACTGTGATTAGTGTGGTCCTGCCCATGCACAAACCAAGGAATTTTGTTTTAGTAGGCCTAGTCCCGGGTTGTTTGCCCTGGAGACTCCCAGATGTCCAGGTTGAGAGACAGCAAGTGTGGGGCTATGTGTAAACACAGCTTCAAGATAATCCCAGACCATGATGACACTTAATCAACCTGACCATGAACTTTTTTTGCATGATGAATATGGATAAATCAAACAATCTGATCTAATACAAACTTTTCAAAAGTTTGCTTTAGCATGCTAGACTGACAGTGAAGAAAGGAAATACCAGTCAGAAGATGAACAGAAGTTATTTATTCTGAATTTGTTGTGTAGACGTGCTGTCTATTCAGATTAGCTGAAATGTAATTGCCTCTAATTCCTGTTTCATTTCTGCTTTCAAAATTGTGTTCAATCCAATAGACTTTTTCTTCATTTTCAGTGACAGACTTATATAAGACTATTTCTGTTTACCCAAACAAATGGAACTTCGTAGTATCTCACTTTATTACATTTTTAGAAAGAATATGCCAGAGAATTATTCAGTAGGGTATGTATGTATTAGATACTGCTAGCTGGCTCTCACACTTGATAGATATACAGATTTAGAAAATAATGCCTTTTACTGAATAAAAGAAAAATATTTACAAATACAACAAAGCATTGACCTGCAGCCTGAGGATTTTGCATTGTCTTTAGAGTTCTGGGACATGAAATATATAGCATGTATAGCATTGACCTAGGAAGATTGGATTAGATAATTTAAAAATCCTGTATTTTTAACTGCATTAATTCTTTGATATAAATAAACCAAACAAACTACTAATAAAGTAATTTCAATAATGGGGTTTTTTTTATCCTTCAACAGTCTGATCTGGACAATTGCTGGATTTTCAGTTGTGTTAATGATCCATTTACTGGGCTTTGTAACAGTGTTTACAAGGCACTCCTTGCCATGGCGCTCACACCAGGGATTTTTCATTCTGTGTTAGGGTTATGGATGGTCCAGGCAAGCGGCAGATTGTGGGACTCAGAATGACTCACAGAGAAAATGGCCTGAGTCATTCTCTCTTTCACTGTAATATGACCTTTTCCAATGCCTGTAGTCCTCTGCCTTCAGAGCATGTAGGAGTAGTGTCAGGCAGTTATTGCTGAGAAAACTCTTCTAGGGAGTTAGTACATTGCTTAAACCAGTCCTGGTTGACTGGAAAGTTTATAGGCTGTTGTAAAACACCATGGAATAGCAGTTAAAAAGAGCAGTTCCTTGAAAACCTGAATAATGTCTTTAATCCACTGTTCTCCTGGCCCGTTACCCTCCCCATGATCTTAAATGTATTGCACTTTTGTGACATACCATCCAGATTTTGCATCCAGTTTTTTGCTTGTTTTCTTTTAATATTAGCTTAAATGTTTGATTGCATCTAAATTGCATGATATCTAATATTAATACACAGCACAAAGTCAGTAAGTTTGTTTTCAAAATTTGATCAGAAATTTCAAATTGCATAGGAGATCATATGTGGTAGAAATTGTCAGCCAAGATTAAAATGCATTTGAATGAAGAATAGAGACATGCAATCACTTATGTTCTTAAGGAATACACAAATATCTTGGATTTTATGTGCAAATGCTGTCACAACTCTGAGCCCTACTTATAAATATACAATGGCAATTGTGACTGTGAACATCTTGCATTTCACTCATATTCCCAAATGCGAAATCTCGGCACTCAGGAAAACTCTTAAGAATTTATAACTCTGCCTAAAATCTTCAAGTCCGTGAACAAATAAATGGAGCTTCTGTTAAGAATCCATAATTTTGCCAAAGGATTTTTCTTGGAAAGTAGATTTTTATGCATTTTTACCAGGTACCTTCAAGCAGAGAAGGAGCATTCCTATTTTTTTGACGGTAAAAATTTGTAGCCTTTCACTTGGTGTCACAGACCCACCAAAACTCACAAATAATCTTTATGGAGCTATTTATTCTTCATTGTTGTACCTTGTAGTGATTTTCACTCCATCCCACAGTCAGTCCCTGAGCAGCAGTGTTCCTGTATGAGTCCCAGGACATAGGAGGATTCTAATACCAAGGGGCATCCCAAAAATAAACATCATAGTTTATATTGCTGGATAGATCACTATTTCATATTTATATAAGCAGCTGTAAGACCAAACCTACCCAAACCCAGCAAGAGAGACAAAAGAATCTTTTCATTCCTAAATGCTCTGTTTAGTCATACATGTATTGGTAAGATTTGGAGTGGCATATTGGACATTTGTGTCTGTCACATTTTGGCTAGATTATTTGAAATCCAGAATTACAGCTGAATAGTCTTCCTCTGTGTTTGAGACAGCTTTTGGACTCCTTTTACATGAGGATAAAGTGTGTTTTAGGCAGCTTACTTGCCTGTTTGATCCTGGGCCTTGTCAAGCTGTCTCAGAAAACACAGCTCTTCTGTAAGCAGTAAAAAAGCGTGTTTTCCCCAACAGCCTGGTGTTCATGACAACAGTAAAGTCATCTCTGTGCAGCAGTAGGATCATATGGAAGTTCCTGTTTCTCATCCTCACCTCTGTCCCCCTGGTCATGAGGATTCATCATCCATCAAGATGTGGCTCTGCCTCAGTTCTTCAAGGAGGTTGTGTTGAAGTCTGGCCAGCAGGTCTGGCTGCCCTGGGCACCAGGGTCTGCTCTGCGTCTGCTGCTGTGCCAAGTAATTCCCATATCACCATGGGCTCGTACTGGTTTGTGTTGTTCTTTGTCTGCTGAGGAAAACTGAACAAAAGTGGCTCATATCTCATAAAACTGGCATAATGGAGTAGCTAAGCAGGTTAGTTAGCTCCCAGAGATCTTGTGTGACTAAACAACTCCTTACAAACAATTATTCCAGAAAAACTTCACAGCATGAGTGACAACAGCAAATTAAGATATCTGAAAACAATGGTACTGAGGGCAGTTTACTCCAGAAGATGAAATGAGAAGTATGGTCTTTCCCAGGAATCATTTCCAGGGGACTGTGAGCAGCAGAGACCCAGGCAGGGAATGAGAAGCAAAACCACCCTTGGTAGGGATTAACCACCACAGGAAAACGTGGCAGCAAATAAATGTTTCATCTCCATGACAGGGACTCAGGTATATTAAGTGAGATCTTTAAATTTGACATTTTGGTCATAAGTTAACATGCTCTGAAACATTTGGTGAAATCTGAGGAAAGAGGTCTGGACTGGTTGTGCCTGTCCTGAGGACAGAAATCACCACACAGAACCTCTGGGCAAAGACTGGGGCAAAAGGCTGAGAGAAGGCACAGACACCAGCACGGGGGTGTAACGGGGGTAAGGGTCAGGGCAGGCACGTTCTGCTGGAGCCACTGCTGGAATATTGTGTTTGTAGCCTATAAAAGTCACTCTTCTCTCTTCATGCTGTTCACCTCACAAAATGAGGTAAAAAAAGAGCAGTAAGGGCCAACTATCGATTTTCCTGTCTCTGAAAATTGCCTCTGGTAGAGCAGTTCCAGGGCTTTGCCTAAAGACAATCTGTCTGAAGTTAAGGGTTGAAATAGTTTTCAGCAACAGGATAAATAGAAAGCATCAATACAAAATCTCATTTGTGTGCACAAAGAGGACTGTTTCGTATTTTGCACTCTAGAACTTGTATTTTTGAAGACTTACCCTTTAAAAATATTTTAAATGTATTACTTCTTTGTTTTCATGTAAGTTATATCTCATTCATGTATTCACCTAAACTTAATTGATGGGAAAATGTAAATTTTACATTAAAATAATGGGAAACTTTTAATGAGGAAACAGAATTTCTATTATTTTCTTCAGATTTGAACTTAAACTTGTTATACTTTGATTAATATAATAATAAAAATTTTGTTATTTGTTCAGCTTCAACATAAAACTGAGTGTGCAAAGGATGGTTGGACTTTTTTACTTTTTTAAGACCATACTGCAGTCAAGTGCTATTTTTCTTAAAGCAAGTTTGTTTAATTTCACCATTTTTTCTATCACATCTAGGTACCTTTCAAGGTATTCACTTAAGCAACTTTGTCAAACAGTTCTTCCCACAACTTCCAATTTTGCTGTATGCATTTAGACTTTGGTTTCTCAACAGCCTTCTGCAAATTTGTCTTGTTCTTCTGCATCCTCTGGTTTCTTCTATACAGATAGATTGAAATTATTTTTCCTGATGAAACCCATTAACACAATTTTTTTTTTCCGCATTCTCCCTACTCATCTCTTTCTCAGTTTTGAGCAGGTAAGAGCAGGATGAGCAGAAAACATTTGGATCCATTTGCTCACAACTTGCTATCTCAGAGCTTTAGCAGAATTAATTCACCTGCCTTCCTTGAGTGAATTAACATCCCCTTAGACATGCTCTCCCACTTGCACTGTAACAGGAACCATTTCAGAATGCATAAATGATTCAATATTAACTGGTGCAGAAGCTGGCTACAGTTTCAGTTCTCAGGGCATAACTTTCGACAGCAGTTGTTGTTAGGCCCCACATTCACAGAGATTGTGTTCCGGTGGGTTTGGGTACCCACCCAAAGGCAGTTTGGGCTGGATGATCTTTAAAGATCCCTTCCTACCCAAGCTATTCCATGACTCAATGATAATGCTGATCCATCTCAAATTTCTACTGTTCTGGCCAGAAGAGTCACATAAAACTACACTCTGTTATCAGTTTCTGCTATTCAAGATCTAAACAGTGAAGCTGCCTCCGGTATTCCAAAGGGCAGGCTGGTGATTCTGACTTCAGTTCTGGGGGTTTTTTAGAAGAATATAGTTTTAGGTATTCTCACCATCAAAAATGCTTTTGGATGTGCTCAAGGAAAAGAACACAAGGCCCCAGATGCTTCTTAAGACAATATTTGAGAGCACAATGTGTCTCTCCTACACTGCCTGCTCTCAGTATCTGACCTCAGTAACAGAAACAGGAGATCTCAGTGTCCCAATAACAGAAACAAGAATGCATGAAAATGCAAATGGTGCATATTTAAAACACTTAGCCACTACTCCTGATGCAGTCATTCCCATATGTGCTCAGATATGGAACATTTTAACACCATTGACACATCCAGATGTTTTTTTTCTTGGCCTTGAAGGTGCATTTCCTCACATCCCTGAACAACTATATTGCTTTGAGAGCTCCAAAGCTCAACAAATAATGCGATTACCCAAGACTTTCTTTAATTCTCTGCCTTCCCAGACATGCCAGGCTGGGTATATGCCCATGCGTGAGAGGCTACCAGTGCCCAAGGCATGAGGGTGATGGGTCTGAGGTGAGTGGCACAGGCACTGGCTGATGCCCTCTGCTGTGATGCAGTCTGCACCACAGTGGATGTACTGAGCTGTGGCTCCTCCAACACAGCCTCACATCCCTTGTTCCTGTTCCTGTGCAGAGAAGTGAAAAATGGGTAGACATTTCTCCAAGAGGAGAAGTCAAGCACACCCATATGAACTTCACTGAATACCTCAGAGGCCGTGAAAGGCAAGCAATGAAGGTTATAGAGATGCAAAGCATTTCACCAGAATCAATGGGATTCCAGTCAGTGCAGTGATCTGGGCCAGCAACATCCCTCAGACTCAGGACCTTGCTTACGCAGTATTACCATGGATTTGCTCTTGCTACCACAGTTTTTCAAAGCAGGTGATGAACTGTTCAACAGGGTTCAAAAATGAAAAGAAAGCCTAATTAAGATATGAGACACTTTTTCACAGGATAATGGGAACATTGCAAATTTAGTTGGGAAATATCATAATCCAGGATTATTAAAAACACAAATAACACCTCTGGTTTAGGAAGTCCCGAAGCTTAAGATTGCTCAAATCTGGATGCCATCACTAGTCCTACTTTTGCTATCCCTGTACTGATGAAAGCTGTTCTTGGAGTAAGAGGCTTGCTTAGAAATATCTTTGGTTTGAGCCAATATAGATGTCCTAATATATTTACACTTTCTTTTCTTCTTCCTAGAATGTGCATAATAGGAGATGCAGAAAGCTATTCAACGAATAAAAGTAAAGTTCTGTTTTTCAAGACATTACCATCCAAGACAAGGTACAGATGGAAAGAGGCAGATGGGAACAAAAGGAATCAGTGGCACAACATCAGTCAACATGAGTGTCATTAAGATCATTGCAGCAGGAGTTTTACCATTGTAAGTTTGTTCCTGGCATTAGGGCAAGAAATGTTTTAAGAGGAGGCTTGGAGAGGGATAATAAGGCATTTTTACTGGTGTTGACAAAAAAGTCCTCCAGAGTCTGAAGATGAAAATACTCATTTTCTCTAAATTAGGAGTTAGGGATTTCACTTTATATTTTCATATTTTAAATTCCTGACCAAAATTCCAATCATTTTCCATTACAACAGTTCTGTTACTCAAGATTATAAAAAGATCAAAGTAAATGCCTTTTCCTCTGTAATATAACTGTGTATATTTAGAGGTCTGAAGGCCTTTAAAACCCTTGCATGCTTTGGTGCATATTCTGTGGCATGTGGGATCCAAAATAATTTGGTGTGACAACTTCCAGCTTGGGAACCAGGGACAAAGTTGTGTATGTAGTAAAGAGTGTGACTTAATGCACTATTAAAATATACTTGAGAGAGTTGAATACTAAAAAATTCCAGTGCAGCAGAAGAGGGAACAGGTGATATCCTAGTCAAAACCACAGGAGGTGTCAAAGAAGAGTTGATGTGGCAAAGCCTTCACTGGACTCAGGGATTGCTCCTGTCCTTGTCCACTTTCTATTCCAGAGTGGCTTGTGAGAAGATTTATGTTTCCCCTCCAGTGAGCCTTCTGTGTGTCAAATGGAGATTAGATTACTTCCCACAGCAGCCTCAGCCAGGTACCTGCAGTGACCCACCACCTGTAAACAAAGTCCCATTTTACTCTTATTAATGTCTCTGTGCTGGAGGGTAGAGGAGAAAGTGAGCAGTAGAGAACCACCTGGACTGTCTCATTGGAGACAGTGGCCTGTGTACACTGTACATGGGCAACCAGGACTCTGTCACCTTCCTGGACTCAGGGAAGCTGAAAGAGGTGGAGGAAGCAATTCAGAAATACCCTCACCTTCAGCACTCGAGGGTCGCACTCCCACCCACGGCCTCAGAGGAGACTCAGCCAGGCTCTGCTGTATTTTCCATGTGTACTCTCCACACGCAGGTTTCAAACCTCTGCTGCTTCCTCCCCAAGTCCAGGGTAGGCTTAACTGTGCACAAAGTGTACTTCTATTTCTGATTCATCTTCCAAATGTTCTCCTTAGCAGGGTAAGAATCATCTCGTTCTAACCTGCTCTTTACAAAACTGAATCGCTGCTTTAGCTGGAGGTTATTCATACTGAAATCAAGTTTATGTCTTTTTAAAGGGAAAAATGCATCAGTCCTAGCCACCTAGTGAGCTACCATATTTCATGCCTAGAGGATTCCTCAAGCACCTGGTGATTTTTCAGAAAGGGAATGAAACCTATGTGTGTTTTCATCAATTTTGAGGGAAAAAAAACCTAACCCTTAACAGTTGAAAATCTGAGTGTTAAGAAACAAACAAAAAAAGCCTCAAACCATGAGTGAGTTATAAAAATCCTTGGTTAGGATTCTGGCTTTAGACTCCTGAAGAAATTTTTGAGACAAATCCCAAACATTTCTCCTCACTCTAAAGGTAAGAAACCCTGACCCATTTTGCCGCCTTCGTAAATTCACACCTTCTTTTGTTTGTGTAGCTAATTGTTACTATATAACAGTATTAGTGTGAACTTAACTTAGGAAGAAGAAAGAAATTAAATAAAACCCATCTCGCTTTACTTCATTGCTTCAGTTTTACAGCCAGGGTATTATGCAGCCTAGAGGTCTCCGAGCTGTAGTGAAATTCAGAGCTAAAACCCACCAGTTATACCCGGAGAGACTTTTGGGAGCCGCCCTGTCCCATTAAGCAAGATGCTTTAGCAGAGCTTCTCTTCACACCTGAAAGCTGTCCAAGCCTCCATGCTTCAGTCCCTTATGCTTCTGGAGCTCACAGATGACAACAGATCCAACAGGGAGCCACAGGTGGCACATTACATGGGTAAAGCCTCTTTGACATTTCTCCTCGGTCCCATGAACCTGTCTCACGTGATTTGCAGAGTCTGTTTTCTTTTCTCATGATGAACAGCAGCAGAGACTGTGATCTGTGATCCCTTAATGATGACAGGAATTTCTCAGTCCCACATCTTTCTAGCACACAATTTTTAAATCTGAATTTATGTCAGCTGCCTGTTCCAGACAGGATGTTTTGTATGCATGTAAAGATACTTTATGAGTAATATTTGAAAGTATCTTGTTACTTCATTTTTACTTCACTATTTCCCACAAGTTAAACATTTGATAAATTCCACCCTGTTACTTGCTAACTCATCAGTAAACTAATGCCTATCCAGTAGTGGATAGGGTTTATCAGTCATCTTTTCTTATGATTTATGGTTTTGAATGTTGGAAAGGAGTCGTTTGATTTTGGTGCCTTTCTATAAAGGCATTCCAAACATTTTACCTATTAATTAGGACAGGAATTCTTGAGAAAGTTGGAGTCACTCCTCTTCTAAAAGACTTCAAGTAATTAATGTCCACTGGACTATCCACCTCACTTCTCGGTAGTGGCTCCAGTCATTAGTAGTCCTCTCTGTTGAAGATATCTCATATCTAGGCTAAATGCATTTGCTACAGCACCTAGCTATTTAATTTCATTATGTTTCTATGGGCAAGACTGGAACCCTCACAACCCTTTGTTCCTTTTTGCCCACTAAGGTATTTAGAGATAGGGCTTAGTCACTGTTTCTTTTCCCTGCCTAATAACTAAGGTTCTTAATTTGCATTCTAATGCAGCTCAAGATCAAAAAGTTGAGGCAGCAGAAAGGGCTCTGAGCTGCAAGGAGTCATTTTCCCCTCAGGCCAAGGAAGGGAACAGGTCCATTGCAATGGGAAGATCATTATTGCAGTGCTGCCCTCAGATCTGAAGAGATGGGATGGATCACAAAGTGGTAAGTGTTTGGGATTCTAAAGGCACACCAGTGCTATGAAGTTTTCACATATTATGACAGCAAATTATAAGAAGGGTAAGAAATTATTTTATTGTGGTATAGTACTACCAATATTAAGGAAAAAGTTAACTGTTAGGGGTATTAACTTTCCCTTTTCCCTGATGTGCAAAGGAATAACAAGATACAGCATCTTAAGACTGAGGTCATCAACTCAACCTTGAAATTAGCTGTAATTTTCCAGCAATAAATGTCCAATTGTAGAGATTACATAGAGAAGAGCTACATTTGCCATTGCATTGGAGTCTTCAAAATGAGATTATGTGTCTTGAAAAGAACAAAGAATTCTTTAATTTGGCTTCTGGGAAAAAAATAGAAACACAGATTACATATAGAGAAAATGAAATAAGATATTTAGAACAATAACTCCTGGTGTCAGAATCAAGAAGTACAAATAAGTCATTCCACTGCATTTACAATTTTTTTAAGAAGTCAGGAGTACAGTAAAGGATGTGGTACTGTGAGCAATATCTAAGAAACAGTCCAGCAGTGTGGAGGAAGCACTGCATGGAGCTGTTAAGCTATCTTTAATTTATTCTTACTTCAGATTTCAGTGATGTTGGAGATACCTGTATAACAAAAATTTGTTATGACGGTAGTGCTTGTGATACCATAATAGACTGAACTACTTTTTAAAGACAAATACCATCATTATTATTTACAATTCATTTTCCTTGTTATTACTTTAGATGATATACTTAAATTCATTTAATTGCTCAATTACAAATTCATACAAGTTATTATGTTAAATTTTACATTCAAAATAATGACAGTATAAGGAAAATTACTGTATTCTTGATGCCTGTCATATACCTGAGATTACTGGTACATATTCTCAATCTTTTGAGATTTTTTTTCTGCATTGGTTTCTTTTTCTCAATTACATCTTATAGCAGACACACAGTAAGAGTAGGCTCTGAAATTTTCTGTACCTGATTTGGTATTTTTCCTTTCAAATAAATTAAATATAGAATGAACAATGTAGTAGTGAAGTTCTCTGTATTCAGAACTGAACTATGAAGGCAACGCAGTCAAATTTTAATTGCTATTTAAGAAGAAAACAGAACAGTTGCCCTGTTTCAAGAGTCTAATTCCAGGGCCTAATTAGCAGTCGGTTTGCCCAAGTGCCACTGAAATTCAATTTCTCTTTTACAAATCCAGTTTCCTCCTCAACTAATGTCAGAGGCATGGAAGTCTCCAACCCTTCTCGCTTCTCAGTGGCCCCTAAATAGCAATGTTCTGTATAAGAAAAAAAACATTCTGTGTCTCAGTTCCCTAAATTTCATGTAAAGCTGTCTGAAAGCTTTTTAATTTCTTTTTCCCCTCTTTGCTCAAAAGTGTACTGTGGTAATAGCCTGTGTCTGTTCTACAAGTTTCATGTCACTCAAAGTTTCTTTTGCTGCTTGAAAACCAGACATCCAGTCTAAGGCAGAATCATCTGTCTGCAGGGTACAACATTTACACCAAGCCCTCAATTTTCAAAATGCTATGGAGCCTTTTAGCCATAGCACATCCATTAAAATCAATTCCTGAACCAAAAACATGCTCTTATTGTAAGGAAATCTCTCATTGAGTGATTATTCCAGATACACCAACCTGCTACTCTAATTCTGTTATTTGATGCATCAGAATCACCTGTAAATTAATGCACTCACTGAATATATTATTTTCCTGTCTCCTTTCTGTCAACACAAAGTGTTTCTTAGTTTCATCTATGCCTTTTAAGACGGCTGCTAGTATTTGATATTATTTTATTATGTGTTATAAATAAATTAAAAATATATGGTGGTAAAAATCACACACATACATTCAGATATATGTATGTAAAAATGTGACCTGACCTATAAACCAAAAGGCCAGCTCTCCTTTCCTGTGACTGCTTAAGGGCTTTGAGTGTTTAGTGCAACAGATGTTTGGAGAAACCTTGGTGTTTAGTGCCTGCTGTGCCAGCACTGAAATGTAACACATTGAAATGTCAGACCCTGCACCTGGAGCAGAGTAACACCAGGTACAAGAGCAGCTGGGAGAGGAATATCTGGAGAGCCCTTTGGAGAGGGGCCCTTGGGTGCTGCTGGGCAGCAGCTCAGTGTGAGTCAGCAGTGGGTCCGTGCCCAGCCAGGCAGAAGATGGGACTGTCCCCCTGTGCTCAGCACTGCTGTGGCCTCACCTCAAAGACCAGATGCAGCTCCGTGCCCACAATTTAATAAGGGTGTGAAAGCACCCGAACTCATCTAAAGGAGAGCAACAAGGCAGGTGCAAGGGCTGCAAGGAATGGCCTGTGGGGAGCAGTTCAGGACATGGGGCTTGTCTGTTGGAGAAAAGGCGTCTGAGAGGTAACCTCATTGCTCTCCACAGCTTCCTGAGGAGGGACTTGGAGAGGGAGGTGCTGAACTCTTCTCCCTGGTATACAGTAGTGAGTGTTTGGGAATGGTTCGTAGCTGCAGCAGGTGGGGTTCAAGATGGATCTTAACAAGAATTTCTTTACCAAGAGGATGATCAAATACCAGAATAGGCTTTCTGAAGGTTGATACCCTAAACCTGTCAGTGTTCAAGAGGTATTTGGACAATGACCTCAATGCTTTAATGCTTTATTGTTTGGTCAGCCCTGAAGTGTTCACGCAGTTGGATTAGATGATTATTA